>CM028137.1:356560000-357125000 GCA_016271365.2 Neoceratodus forsteri | reverse complement strand
CAGAGCTCCAACAAGGACAGAGATGGAGCTTGGAGTCGAGAATGCAGCCGTTAGGAGCGGGGCCAAGAGGAACCCACGAAAGTCGATTCAGGCCCATCGCCCCTCCCGACGAACACTCCTCATGAAGACATACCAACAGGCAACCTCAAGCGGCATCAATTCTCTTCCCCAACGCAGGAAGAGAGCTTGAGGTTGCTGAGCCAGATCCCCAGAACCGCTAGATTTGTGCTGGTGGACGCGCCCCGTTAGTAAAGGGCGCGACCGGACACAGCACTTCTGCCATAAAACTTTCAAACAAAGTCCTACTGTCACCGCTACCGTCCAAGGACGACTCCATTGATGGCAGGAAAGAATTTCTTCATAATAATCTTGTTCGTAAAATAAGAAATTACTACTTAAAATATTAAAAACCGCTGTCGTATAGACAAAAACTGACTCCGGCAGATGAGTAACATCGACATCCAAGCGCACTCCACGGCGGGAGAAAAGGAACTGAGGAGGTTGGAGGGTTGATGCCAAGATAGCCTACACAGGCACAAGCTAGTCTCGCGGTGCCATGCATGCGTGGTCCTCTCTTGGCGCCGACCCTTCAGAAAACTTTAGGCTCCCGCTTGGTCCTAGCACCATCCCACTAGTGTGAATGAGTGATGGAGACTTAATCCAGGAAGATCGACCCCGCTGGGGGAGCTCCCAGAGGCGCATGTCCTCCCCATGGCTCCTCCTCTGGCGTCAGGTAAAGGGGAGGGAGTTTCCAGTCTCTGACGTAGGGGGACTGGTGTAGGGACAGATGTTGGGAGACTACTCTCGACCTCGTTGGTGAGCTGAGCCTTTGCCTCAGCCCACCAGGAGATCAAGGTCTCCTTCAGATGGGCAGACTAGGTGGGCCAAGCGGTCCTTATCTGCCGTCAAAGTCTATGTTTCTATCCGCCGGCGGCTGCAGAGTGGGAGGTGGAGGGTGATACAGGTAGTGTGGGTACCCATAATAGGAGTATCCGTAGTCAGACGGCAGGAAGCCTGGCATCTGATACTGAGGGGCCGGGTATTGCGGTGTCAGAGGCTCTGATGGAGCAGAAGGACCTGGCAAAGGCCCCGCAGGCAGGACAGACGGAGGAAGTGTTGGCCCCGGTGTAGGGATACAGTCGAATGGATCGGACTGTCCTGACAGAGGAATGGGTCTTCCACAGGGGAAAAGGAACGCTGGAAGGCAGCATCGGGCTCGGCGTCTCAGGGTCCGGCATCAGAGGGGGACCGCAAGGCAGCCAGCCCTGCAGTCCTTTCAACCAGAGAAGGAGGCTGAAACCCCGGTGTAAACCAAGGAGATGCAGGTACCTCAGTAGGCAACGTTATCCGTTGCGGAGAGCCTGGGGCATCAGATGTGATGACAGGGTCTGATGCAGGCTGGTTGACCAGGCGGTCGGAGGAGAAGCTGGCTTCCGACTTATCGGACTCCCTGTCCGGGGAAGGCCGTGAAGGAGTGGCAGCCTTGTCAGAAGGGGGTTGGGCTGGGTGATCACCTGAAGAGGTAAGCAGCTTAGCAGCCTTGTCCGAGCGGGCATCGGTAGGACAGACGTCAGAGTTACTGTACACGCTCTGACCGGAAGGCTGCGAAGAAGGAGTGGCCTTGACTGGAGCGGAGGCCTTCTTTGCCCCAGAGGCTCCTGAAGGGCCCCAAGCGCGAGCCAGATGGGAAGGGCGACACCTTCTTGATAGCCACCAAGACGGCCGTTGAGGAGCGATCCCTTGGAGGGGATGTTACCTTTAGGGCCGGGACTCCAGCCTAAGTAGCGGCTGCTGTGGAAGACTACTCCCGCTCCTGGTGCTTCTCGTCATGCTTTTTTTGGCCTCCGGGGAAGTGGACGCCTGCCTAAGCTTTTTTAACTTTTTCCATGGAGGCCATTTTCTTCTTGAGGAGATGGGCTTCCAGGGACTGCTGCCTTCTCTTGCGGGTAAGAGAGTTGAACTTCTGGCAATGCTGGCACTTCTCTATGGAGTGGTCGGGGCCTAGACAGAAGAGGCACAAGGAGTGGCCGTCCTTGTATGGAAGCTGGGAACCACACGAGTCGCACTTGTTTTTATGCGATTCGGAGGGTGTTGGGGACGTCATACATAGCAGACATTGTAGGAAAATTGAAGAAATCTTTAAAAAAAAAAAAAGTCAAAAAAGTTGCAAACTTTAAGACCAATGAATCAACTGTCGAGTGCTGTTCTACCGCGAGGAACTTTCACAAGCAGACAGTGGGAAAGAACTGGAAGGTGGGGGACCGCCCCTTTATACCATCGCATGATGCCTGTCACCTGACGTGGGGGCGGTCCCCCACCAGAGATAGTTAGCTAGAAGTTTTCCATGGGGTCTTGATGCCTGGCGGCTTAGTCCTATATGTGAATACCTACTGCAAGAGCCCTCGCAAAGTAAAATCAAGACATCTTTTTGTATTTGCAGACAGTCTTTCCTCCCAAACACCAGACTGCCCGTGGTTGGAGCCCCCCTTCCCCTAAAAGAGTGGCAGGCCTGACACAGCCCAGGTGCCAGAGCAGCCTTCTAAAGACTCCCTAACATCACCATCATCCATGGTCAACTCCTCCAAACAGTAGGACTACTGAAGAAAAATAAAATTTTTTTTTTTTTTTTTTTTTAAATTTACAGAAAATAAAAAACTAAGCTAAAACCGAATGAAACTAAATGCTGTTGTCTTACAGATGTGAAGATCTGACTCCGGCAGGTGGCGACAT
Organism: Neoceratodus forsteri; assembly: GCA_016271365.2. NCBI lineage: Eukaryota > Metazoa > Chordata > Ceratodontiformes > Ceratodontidae > Neoceratodus > Neoceratodus forsteri. The sequence continues at coordinate 357,122,270 of CM028137.1, read as the reverse complement.
CACTGAGAAGTGCACTCAAAGGCAGGAAAAAAGAGTACGAGGCGGTTGGAGGGTTCGGCCCGAGATAGCCTTCATGGCATAAGCCAGCCTCGGGTACTATCATGAGCGGTCCTACCTCCTGCGCCCCAGCCCTCCTGATTTTTGGTCCCATGGTCCCAGTGCTTCCACTTGTAACCTAGCAGTATGAATAAATGAACACTTAAGTACAAGAAGATCAGTAGTTCGACATACAAAAAGAAAAATAGGAGGCAACAACTTTTGGTGGGCGACTGAATGATGAGGCTTCCGCAGAGTCCACGAGTGTTAAATCAACGACGCGAAATAACTGAGGAGGGAACAGGCTTTGCCCATGCAGGGTGACATCGACACAGGACGTCAGAGTGGGCAATCCCTAGTAGACTGCTACAGTAAAAGCTTCCATGTGATCCTGGCAGCTGCGGTGGTAATTCCAAAGGTGTAACCTGATGAGACAGCCCCAAAAGAGATACTGCACTTCTTGAGAACCTGGTTCAGATCATGAAGATCCAGTATGGGGCACCAGCACCCCCCCCCCCCCAAAAATACATTTCGGGACCAGGAAGTACTTGGACAGGTAACCTTGACTTACCTGGGTGTCTGGGACAAGGGCTATGGTTCCATTTGTAAGGACCTGAGCAACATCCTCCCTGAGAGCAGACAGTATGTACTGCAACACCAAGGACTCCCTTTGAGCCTGGTATCAGTAGGTCAGGAGAGTCTCAAAGTCAAGAGGCAACCCTCTGCTGACCACCTCGAGAACCTACCTGTCCATAATGATGATATACAAGCATGTCTCGAAGTGTCGAAGCAGACCCCACCATAAACTGAATCAGGGACTGGACAGAGGTGAACACCCCAACCTGTTACTGGGCAGCTTTGAAGGGGACACTGGCTGCTGAGGTGAGTGGGCACTACTTCCCCTACCCCTGCCCGTTTTTGGACCCCTGGACAGAGAACTTGACCTTGGGGCGCAAGGCTTGGAATTACCCGATGGGGCGGTTGCTGCTGAGACTGCTGTAACTGAAAGGGCTGAATTTGAAAAACCTTATTTTGCTTTTGACCTTTTGGGTCCTTCTGGCACAAAAGCTCTGAATCCAGGGTGGCAATGGATTTCTCAATTCTCATTAGAGGACTATCCACCGACGGCCAATGAAGCAGGTGCACAAGAAGAAAAAATTACTCACCTTAGTAATGTTGTTTCTTCTAATGGAGTCTTGCCATATTATGACAGTAGCAGTTTGTCCCACCACTAGAACTGCTCCGGAGGTGAAATGGTTAATACCATTCCAAAATAGAACTTTGAGCACGAGCTCTAAGAAGCAGCTCTATCTGTGTAATTTCAAACCTGAACTGTCAGATCTTTACGAGCAAAACTCACTAAGGTCTGTGTGGAAGCTGTAACCTACACTCAGCCAAATGGCTACCTAAATATTAATAACCATTGCTGGTCCCAACACCCAAGACTCAAGTCAGGGACCAGAACTACTAACAATTCTAACAACATGAGAATAAACAACAGTATAATAAAACACACACACAAACTCCCAAAAAGGGAGAAACGCTAAAAGGGCATACAAATAGTGCCCACACTAAGTTGCCCGCAGACCCCACCAAGTAGAAGTTCTGAGAGGGGCAGGTTGGGGAGGTCATACATAGCAATACTCCATTAGAAGAAACAACATTACTAAGGTGAGTAATTTTTCTTCAAACAACATGAAGTCTGCTATATTATGACAGTAGCAGACTACACAGCAGTACCTCCATGGAGGAGGGCAGAACCTACTTAGGAATAGGCTCTGAAGAACAGCTGTGCTCAACCGAGCATCTCTCCTGGCCTGGACATCCAGGGAGTAATGCTTGGTAAAAGTGTACCGCTTTCCAAGTAGCAGCCTGGCATATCTCTAATATAAGGGATGTCTCTGGCAGCAGCTAGAGACGCAGCTGTACCCCTGGTAGAATGAGCCCTCAAGCCAGAGCGGGGATCTCTGCCCAGTTTCTGATAACAAAATTGGATACAAGAGACAATCCACCTGGCAATTTATCTCTTAGTGGCAGGTTTGCCTTTCCCAACTTCACCACAGGTAAGGAAAAGTTGGAGGGATTCGAACCTGTGACCTTTGGTACGCTCTATATAGTAACTAAGAGCTCTCTTAACATCCAGGCTGTGCAACCTCCTTTCACCAGAAGAGGAGTGATCAGTGAAAATACTGGAAGGAGATAGATTGTTAAGATGGAAATCTGAAACCACCTTAGGTAAAAACTTCCTATTAGTCCTAAGGACTACCTTATCCCTGTGGAAAGAAATAAAGTCAGTTTCTACTGACAAGGCTTGCAACTCACTTATGCGTCTAGCAGAAGTGATAGCCACCAGAAAAACAGTTTTCCAAGTTAGATACTTAAGCTCTGCAGAAAACAGAGGTTCAAAAGGGGGTTGCATTAACTGGGCAATATAAACATTAAGGTCCCAGGCAGGGGCCGGTTCCCGAAAGGGAGGATTAGTATGGAGTAATCCCTTAAAAAACTTGGAAAACACAGGGTGAGTGGAAAGAGGGGGATGACTTTCCTGCTGACACAAAAGCAGATACAGCTGCCAAATGGACTCTCAGGGTAGCTGGTCTGAGACCCAAGGAATTAAGATAGACCATGTAATCTAATACAATGGGCAAATCAGCAGATTCTGGGGAAATATTTTTCCCAGCACACCAAATGGAAAACCTTTTCCATTTAGAACTATAAGTAGCCCTAGTGGAAGGCTTTCTGGAAGCCTTTAGGATTTCAAGAACACCTTGAGAGAGGTGTAAATCAGCAAACTAACTCCTCAAGAGCCAGGCCTTGAGGTCGAGGGATTTGAGGTCCGGATACCAAACCCTTCCCCGGGCACAAGTTAACAGGTTGTGAATCCTGGGACGGCAAAGGGGAAGACGGATTGTCAGTGACAGAAGGAGTGGGTACCAGGGCTGCCTGGCCCAATCTGGGGCAATCAGAATCACCCTGCAAGGCTGAGATCTGATTTTGACTAATACTTTGAATAGGAGAGGGAAGGAGGAAAGCATAAGAAACTTCCTCCCAATCCAGGAGAAGGGCATCCAGGGGACTGAGCCCAACACTGGAGGCCTGCAACAGAACAGAGGAAGTTTGTGATTGTCTGGGGCTGCAAAAGATCTATCTGAGGGGTGCCCCATCTGGCAAAGACTATCCCCAGCACTTGAGGATCCAGGGACCATTCGTGATGGCCCTGGGAAATCCTGCTGAGAGCATCCGCTAGGACATTGTCCTTCCTGGAAGATGAACTGCTATGAGGGAAGTGTTCAGGAATAGGCCAGAGACCACAACTTCATTGCCTCGTGCACAAGGTCAAGACCAGTGCCCCCTGTTTGTCGATGTACCACATAGTTGTGGTGTTGTCTGTTCTGACTTGTATCACCTTGTTGTGACAGATGCAGAAAATGCTTGAAGAGCTAAAAAGACAGCTCTGAGTTCCAGCAAATTGATGTGGAGCAGAGATTCCTGGGACCACACTCCCTGAGTGGAAAGGTCGCCCATGTGGGCTCCCCAACCCAGAAGGGAAGCATCTGTAGTGAGAGTCAAATTGTAGAGCAGGGGGGAATGAAGGGGACCCCCAATCTTAAATTGCTCTGATCCTGCTACCACTGGAGGGCCTGGATCAAGGTTCGAGTCACTGGGACCAACTTGGAAAGGGGGTCTCTTCTCTGAGACCAATAGCTTCTCAAGTGAAACTGAATGTCTCATCTGAAATCTTGCTCCCTGCACAACAGCTGTGGATGCAGCCATGTGTCCCAGGAGCTGCAGAAAGTGTCTTGCTGGTCGAGAGACCTGCAGGGTGAAGGAGGAGGCCAGAGTCACTAAATTCGTCGCCCTTTCTAAGGGAAGAAAAGCTCTGGCTAGCTTTGTGTCCAACTCTGCCCCTATAAAGTTGAGTACCTGGACTGGTTCCAGAACCGACTTTGGTAGATTTAGCAGAAAGCCCAGGGAGGTGAGAAGCTGCTGGGTAACTTGCAGGTGAGATTTTACCTGTTCTGGGGACTGGCCTACAATGGGCCAATCGTCTAGATAGGGAAAAACAGCAATCCTTTGCCTCCTTAGGTGAGCCACTGCTAGACACTTTGTGAATACCCTTGGGGCAGAGGTAAGGCCGAAGGGCATTGCTCTGAACTGGTAATGACCTGAGGGTAGTTCGAATCTGAGGTACTTTGATGGGAGCCTCGATTAGGACGGGAAATAGGCATCCTTGAGGTCCAGGGAGGCTAACCAGTCCCCTGGCCTTAGGGAGGGTAAAATCATTGCCAGAGTTACCATTTTGAACTTTGGTTTCAAAAGATGCTTGTTCAGATATCTGAGGTCTAATATGGGCCGCCATTCTCGTGTCTTTTGGGGTAAGGAATTATCTGAATACAGACCCCTGCCCTGGTGCAGGGGAGGAACCCTTTCCACTGCTCTGAGAGCCAACAGGGTTGAGACCTCTGCTTCCAGAGCAAAGGTCTCTGAAGCACTTGCAGGTGGAAAAAGTCTGGTTCTCAACTTGGGAAACTTTTTGAAGCGGAGAACCAGACCCTGGCTTACTACTTCCAGAGCCCACTTGTCAGAGGTTAAAGAAGCCCAGTTCTGACTGAAGTAAGCCAGCCTGCCCCCTACTGGTAAAGGAGAATTGGCCCTGGGCACCCCATCAGGGTGCCTGCTTAGCAGGAGCTTTAGGCGAAGGAGTGGGAGCAGGCCTGCTCACCCCTCGTCTGCCTCTGAAGAAGCCCCTCTGAGCATAGGCAGAGGAGGCCTGAGTCTGGTAAAAAAGCCTGTGAAAAGGCCTACCCCTACCCCTGGGGGTATGCCTCTGAGGAGTGGCTTGCCGCCCTAGCTTGGGCACTTTTGTAAGTAGTCCTATATTCATCCATCTTTTTTCATGTAATTCTCTGTCTGCTCTGCACAAACAGAGAATTTCCCACCACAGGAAAATCCATAGCCTTAGTCTGGGTATCCTGTGACAGACTAGTACACCTGAGCCAGGCCAACCTACGAAAAGCTACAGATGTGGCCATGACCCTAGAGGAAACATCATTAACATCCACAGCAGCATGAAACTGTACCTTAGAAGCCTCAATGCCATCAGCAGCCACCTGTTCTAGTTCGCTAGCCAGCTGGCCATGGGCTTGCTTGGCTAATTCCATAACAGTATCCCATCTAGATTTCTGATACCTAGCTACATAAGCCATATAATTTGCTTGCCTGAGTCCCAGAGAGGCTCCCATATACTGTTTTTTCACCATGGCATCAATCTTCCTGGAATCCTTGTCAGGAGGATGTGAAGCCAGGGGGATATTAGCTTTATCACAGGCAGCAGCCTGAACTATCCCAACATGACTGCATTGCTGAGAAAGGAATTCTGTATCAGGACCTGACAATGTGTACCTTCTGTCCATCTTTTATCTACAGGAGGCACAGAATTAGGAGCTTAAAATTTTTATTGTTTGCTTCCTAAAAGACTTACGCAAAGGAATAGACAATCCCTAGACTCTGGAATATCCATCATTTCTACAAAATCAGGCTCCTCTTGCTCATCCACAGCTTCTTCCAAGGAAGCTGGAGGGTTTCAGCAACTTTTTGTAAAACATAAAATGAGATGGGGACTCAGATAGCATAGGGGAGATTCTAGAGGTCTGTCTGGGGAAATGTCCGGTTCAATGGGCACACCAGACCTTCCCAGCCACATTCATACTGTTCATAATCATCCTCCCTCCTCTGGTTCATAAAATTCCTCAACATCATATTCCTGAACCACTGGAACCGGACGAACCGACCTTTGCTAGATAGTGGCGGTTCGGACGGAACCTGAGACAGTGACTGGACAATTTGTATGGCTTTTGCTATCTCTGCAGCAGTTGGAGAAGGGTTTGGACCCAAACCTGCTGACTTTCTTGTTTTCTTTACTGGAATTGGTTCCTCAGAACCAGCTTCTCTTTGCCCGAGGAAGTCTCGCGACTGGTCAGAGAGTTATTCCTCCGGGTTCGGGTTGGCACCAACCGGGCTGGCCATCCGGTCAGCTGACTTTTTGGCCTCTTGCCCTGAGCCTGCCCAATCTCTTTCCAGGGTGGCTGCAGGAAATTCTTACATATCTGGCAGTCTGACTGAGGTGGTCAAACCCCAGACAATAGACACATGTGGTGTGTGGGTCAGCCTTGGCAAAGACTTCCCCACAGACATCACAGTGTTGAAACCCAGTGGGCCCGGTTTTTCTTTTGGGTTTCTCAGACATAATGCCAGCCTAACCAGAAAAATTTGCCCTTTAAACGGCAGTGCTAGGCAAGACACCCTTATCGGTTCCTAACCGTGTCACGGGTATTGGAAAACCGTAATAAAATCCAGGTTTTTTTTTAGAACCGATAAGAACCGGGAACCGCACTCTAAAATGTAAACTTTAAAGTTAATAAGTTTTAAATCTCAGTTGATCGTTCAAAACCGAACTGATAAACTTACAAGTTCCACACAGACAAAACCTTTAATTTACTTACGATTACCACAGACAGAGCTTGAACCGAACGGTTTTGCGGTTAAAATAAAACTATTCTCGGTTGAATTGAACCAAGAAAACACTGTTTAAACCGAGAAATGAACCGAGCAGTAGGAGAAATCTCTGGAGCGACTGTTCACTGAGGCAGAGTAAAGAATCTGACAGTTCAGGTTTGAAATTACACAGACAGAGCTGCTTCTTAGAGCTCGTGCTCAAAGTTCTATTTTGGAATGGTATTAACCATTTCACCTCCAGAGCAGTTCTAGTGGTGGGACAAACTGCTACTGTCATAATATAGCAAGACTTCATGTTGTTTGAAAGGGAGATTGGCCAGCTTGTGCTGAGTGTCCACCGTGTAGGTGGAGATTCTCAGCCAGGCCTTACACATCATGACAGCTACCACCACGCATGGTTGCAAGAAAGTACAGTTACGTAGGAACTTATCGTAACAGTAGATCTTCGACAGAGGCTCTTGCAATAGGTAATTACATATAGGACTGATGCCAGCCAGCAGCAGGACCCCACGGAAAAATTTCTAGCTAGCAGTCCCTGGCGAGGGACCGCCCCCATGTCAGGTGACAGGCGTCATATGACGTCGGTATAAAGGGGCGGTCCCTGACGCCCGCCTTCCAGTTCTTTCCCACCACAGGCCCGGACGAGAGAGAAGCAGATGTTTCCATTCCTGGAAAAGGAGCTGAAAAAGCCTAGGGGGATGGAGGCCGGGAAAGTATTACCTACTGCAAGAGCATCTCTAAGATCTACTGTTATGGTAAGTTCTTACGTAACTGTACTATCTTACATCGAGAGGGCTCTTGCAGTAGGTAATTACATATAGGACTGAATCCCAAGTAGTCTGGAACAAAGAAAAGGCACCGGGAGGAGGAAACTACTCCAAGAAGTAGCTCTAGCCATACAAACCTCAAGACAGGAGGCCTTGCAGAACAGCCAGCCTGAAACCTGCTCTACGGCGAGAGGCAATGTCCAAACTGTAGTGTTTCGTAAAGGTATGGACAGAAGTCCAGGTAGCAGCAGCGCATATGTACGCTGCAGAAACATTCTTGAAACAAGCCGCAGAGGCAGCTACTCCTCTCGTGGAGTGGCCTCTGACTTGACCCAGGAGGGTCTTGTTGTACTTGTCATAACAGAAAGTGATGCAATGAGCCAACCACTTAGACAGGCATTGCTTAGAAACAGCATTGCCTGCATCTCAGAATCCGGTGAACATCCATAGTATGGAGTAAATATTCCCCTTGGTTAGAGTACTGCATAAAAAAGGCAGGAAGCTCTATGGACTGATTTAAGGTAGACTCTGCTACTACTTTAGGTAGAAACTTAGGATTCGTGCGAAGAGCAACTCTTTCTTTGTGAAAAATCAAGTAAGGGATTTTGCACATCAGGGCCTGAAGCTCGGAGATTCTTCGAGCCGAAGTGATGGCCATCAAGAAGAGCGTCTTCCACGAAAGAAACTTCAAATCTGCAGAAGCTGCAGGTTCGAAGGGAGGAAGGGTAAGTTTCTCAAGAATAAAATTCAAGTCCCAAGGGGGGACAGGGGTACGGATGGGGGGCCTCAGATGGAGGACCCCTCTGAGAAAGGTCTTGGAGACCCCCAGTTAAGCGAAAGCTTTATCTGCGAAGGGAACATGGTAGGCTGAGATAGCCGCCATGTGAACCTTCAAGGAAGAATGGCTGAGACCCAGACCGAACAGATGACGCAAGTACTCCAGCAGAAAGGCCACTGAACAGGAGAAAGGCTCCACGTTCTTGGAAGCAGCCCAAATAGAGAATCTCTTCCATTTCATGGCATAAGTGGACCTGGTGGAGGGCTTTCTAGCCTCCACTAAAATCTCCGCCACTTTTGGGGAGACTCCAAAACGGGATTGGGCTAGGTCTGCAGGAGCCATGCATGGAGTTGAAGGGATTTGAGCTGGATGCACCAGGGTCCCCTGGTCCTGGGTCAGCAAACCCTTAGATAGAGGAAGAGGAAGAGGAGGATCCTCTGAATATTGTTGTAGAAGAGAGAACCAGATTTGCCTGGGCCAGAAAGGAACGATCAGAATCATTCACACTCCTTCTGTGGCTAGTTTCTGTAATACTGGGATCAGAGAATTGGGGAAAAGCACAGACAAATCTGTCCTTCCAGTCTCAGAGACAGAGCGTTGTTCAGAGCGCCGCCTGGAATGAGCGAGCAAAAGGTGGAAGTTTTGCATTTTGGGGGGAGGCGAACAGGTCCACCTGCGGAGTCCCCCAAAGCTGAAAGATGTCATCTAGTACCCCTTGATCCAGTTCCCACTCGTGAGCCAGGGCAGAGGAGCGGCTTAGCATGTCTGCCAGAGTGTTGTCGACCCCTGGAACATGAATTGCCGTTAGGTGAAGGTCGTGTTGTGTTGCCCAATCCCAAACCCTCATTGCCTCCCTGCATAGAGGGTAGGACCGAGTTCCTCCCTGTTTGTTGATGTACCACACTACGCACATGTCTGTCTGAACTGCTAGGTGGCCGGGGAGAATGCATTGGTGAAGGGCTTGGAGAGCGTACAACACAGAAAGAAGCTCTAGCACATTGATGTGGAGAGCTTGTTCCAGCTTGGACCAGGAGCCCTGGGTCCGATGAGGTCCTAGATGGGCTCCCAAACCTTCGCCTGACTCGTCTGTAGTTAGTCGTCGGGGGGATGAAAGAAGGGGACCTCTTGAAACAGGTTCTCTCGAACCATCCACCACTGCAAGTCTCGCACCATCGGCGATGAGATCAGAACTAATTGATCTAGGTCGTCCACAAGTTGATCCCATTGAGAGCAAAGAGTCCACTGAGAGATCCTCATGTGGAGTTGAGCTCGGGGGATCATCGGGATGGCGTCCGCCATGAGCCCCAGAAGACGGAGGACCGATCTCGCAGAGACCCTCCTGCATTCTGACAGCAGGGAAACCTGGGATTGAAGAGAGGCCACCCTGTCCGAAGGCAGGAAGGCCTTGCTGACAGTCATATCGAGGATGGCACCGATGAACTGTAGTCTCTGGGAATGATCCAGATGAGACTTGGAATGGTTGATGGTAATACCCAGGCAGGTGAAAACCTGCTGGGTGAGGGAGAGAAAACTCAGGAGTTCCTCCCTGGACGAGGCTGCCAGGAGCCAGTCGTCCAGGTAAGGGAACACCTGAACTCCCATTGTACGCAGGTGGGCCGCTACCACAGCCAGGCATTTGGTAAATACTCGGGGAGCTGAGGATAGACCAAAGGGGAGCTCCTTGAATTGGTAGTGGTCCCCCTGAAACACAAAACAAATATACTTGTGGTGAGGAAGGCGAATGGGAATGTGCAGATAGGCATCCTGCATATCCAGTGCACAAAGCCATTGACCTGGCCGAAGGAGGGGCAGAAGGCACTGCAGAGAGAGCATCCTGAACCTTTTGTATTCCACATAAAGATTCAGGGAACTGAGATCTAGAATTGGTCTGAGATCTCCAGTCTTCTTTGGGACCAGGAAGAAATGGGAATAGTAACCCGTTCCCTGAAGATGCAGGGGGACGGGCTCTATCGCTTGCTTCAAGAGAAGAGCCAAAATTTCTTCCCAGACCAAAGGAAGATGTTCCCTTGAATAGGCAGACTTCAGAGGTGGGTGGCGGGGTGGTTTCTGAAGAAACTCTATGGAGTGCCCCTCCGCTATAAGCTGGAGCACCCAAGAATCCGTGGTTATCCTCTCCCATCCTGGAAGGTGGAGGGAAAACCTCCCTCCTACTGGTTCCTCTGGAAAGTCCAGAGGCGTTGGGAGAGGAAAGGAGTCAGGTGGTGTGGGGCAGCGCCGCAGTTGAAGCACCCGCTGCTTTTTTGGGCAGGGGGGCTTAGCAGCTGCAGGGGCCCGACGTTTGCTGGCCCGCCTTCCCTGTGGTTTCGGCTTTGGCCAAATCCATCTGCGTAAGGGACGGTGCTGCTGTTGTTGGGGACAGTACATTGAATCCACGGATTTCAGAGCCGTCCCCTTCTCCTGCAAATCGGTGATGGATGTCCTCAACATCACCCGGAAAAGCACTGACCCCCGAAAAGGTGCTTCCTGAATAGCGGATTGCACCTCCGGGACCAAACCTGACACGTGGAGCCAGGCATGATGCCGTAGACCCACGGCGAAAGCAGAGCTCCGCCCGGCAGTGTCCACTGCATCATGTCGCCCGCAAAATGTGGCGACTGGCCGAACGAGCAGAACGGACGAGGTTGGCTAACTCCCGTTTGACCTGAGAGTCAGGCAAGGAGTCCAGCTTGGATTCCACCTGGGTAAGGACAGCCTTCTGGTAAACCCCTATGTGGGCGACGTAATTCAGGGCCCGAATTCTCAGTGTGGAGGAGGCGTAAATCTTTCTTCCATACTGGTCCAGAAGGCGAGATTCCTTATCCGGAGGAGACGAGTTCAGATGTTTTGGATGTGCCGACCGGCCGTGAGTGGCGCTACTCACGACCGAGTCGGACCGAGGGTGAGAGTCTAGGTAGTCCACACCCTCAGGAGCCTGGTACAGCCTGTTTGACTTCCTGGGAAGTGGGGCTAATGCCGACGGTTGTTTCCAAATCGTGGTAACAAGGTCGGTGTGAGGCTCAATCCAGGGTGGCACTAATGTTGGAGCTGTCACGGGCAGTTTAAGTCACTGAGGATCTGGTTCCAAAGAGTGCCACTGGTGTACCTCCTGGATTTTTCTAAGCAATTCCGTGAAAGATGGATCCTCCGGAACAGACTTCGGAGGGGTCCTCGGCTGGGGCTTAGACGGAGAGCGGGGCTCGTCGTCTCTCTCGGAGCATCCCTCATAGGAGTCAGAGGAATCCGAGAGAGAAGAAGAAAAGGAAGAAGAATAAGACTCCCTTACGTGACTTGGGGGAGGAACGGGTTCCTTGGGTGGTACCCATAAACGTGTGTCCTGCCCCTCTCTGGACCCAGAGGGAAGAGCTCTGGAGTCCGGAGGTGGTGAGGGAGTGTGCCGTCTCGGACGTATGGGAGCCGGTGGCGGCACAGTCGTCGTAAGGCTGCTCTCTACGTCCCTGGTGAGTTGAGCCATGGCCTCGGCCCACCAGGAGGCCAGAGTCTTCTGCAGATCCACCAGCGGCGGGGTGATGGAGGTGGAGAAGGAGGGGAAAGTGTATGGGTTGAACCTGTAAGGCAAGTATCCGAAATCCAGCAGCGGGAAACCAGCACGGGTACTGCGCGCTGATACTGTGGTGTCCCGGCACGACGGCCAGATAAGATGGCGGGTACTCGGGAGCCTGGGGGGCTGCCGGAGCAGACGGCCCAGTCAGCAGCCTCACGGGCGGGACCACATTAGGGGGCCCGGAAGGTGGCAGGCCCGACAGAGGGGGAACATCCGGAAGCGGGATGTCTCCTGGGGCCGGTAGAACCGGCATCTGTGCTGGCGTCAGAGGCACCGGCGTCTGAGGCACCGGTGTTGGGGCCAGCGTCCGGGGGGCCGTCAGATCCGGTTCCGACGGAGGATGAAGATCCCCCGCATCGTCCGGGGATGGAGGAGAGAAACCCCCGGGGTCAGGCTGGGGTGACTCAGGCTCCCCAGATGGCAGCGAAGGCTGCGGAGAACCGGGTACGACGGACTTGGAAGGGTCCGTCGTCTGTTCCGCCGCCCGGCACACGTCAGGGGAGCCGACGTGCGGCTTAGAGGCTAGTTCTCGGTGGGCGTCGGAGGAGCCGGCGTCCGGGAGCCCTCACCGGAGGCGGGCCAAGGGGGAGGATCAGCCCGGTCCGGGAGGTAGTGGCTGTGCGCTGCCCCGAAGGGTCGGGCGTCTTATTGACCCTCTCCATGTGGACGTCGGAGGAGCAGACGTCCGACTTAGAAGAGTCGCCCACACCAGTAGGCCACAAGCCTGCGGCTGAACCGGGGGCGGAGGCCTCCGCGAGCCAGACGGGCGGGCCGACACCTCCTCCAAAACCTTGGAGGAGGCCGGCCGAGACGTCCCCGGGGACGATCTCGTCCCTGCTCCAGCGGAGACGCGTAGAGGAGGACTTCTCCCGTGCCTCTCCTTGTCCTTTTTCCGATGTCCTTCGGGAAGCAGGCGCCGCCTCAACTTTTCAACTCCTTTTCCATAGAAGACATCTTTTTCTGGAGGAGATGGGCTTCCAGGGACTGTCGGCGCCGTTTACGGGTAGCCGCGTTGAAGCTGAGGCAATGCTGGCACTTCTCGACCGGGTGATCAGGGCCTAGGCAGAAAAGGCACAGGGAATGGCAGTCCTTGTGTGGCAGTTGGGCGCCGCACGAGTCGCACTTGTTTTTGTGCTCGGAGGGTGTAGGGGACGACATACACAGACGATGTACCTGATGATTGATAAAAGAATAACTATTTTTCGTTAAAAAACGACGAAAGGTAGGGCTGAGAAGCACAAACTTTACCGCGAGGCACTGCACAAGCTAACGGCAGGAAAGAACTGGAAAGCGGGCGTCAGGGACCGCCCCTTTATACCGATGTCGTATGACACCGGTCACCTGACGTGGGGGCGGTCCCTCGCCAGGGACTGCTAGCTAGAAATTTTTCCGTGGGGTCCTGCCGCCGGCCGGCGTCAGTCCTATATGTAATCACCTACTGCAAGAGCCCTCTCGAAGCAAGATCTGCCAGTGTCCAAGGCCATCTGGACCTGGTGTTTAGTTAGCACTTGACCTTTGTCTCAGATAACCTTTATCAGAAGCTGCTTATTGTCAGGCAGGTAAGGGAGGATGTTATTGAGCGCTCCCAGCAGGGATCCATCATTAAGGGTGTAGCTGGCCTGGCGGAGACCAAGGGAGGACATGGTGTAGAGCCTTCTTAGCCACACAGTCGAGCTTTTTCGACTCCTTGTCCCGGGTGGACCTTATGCATGTCCCCAGTATTGCCAGATTTCTGGAAAACCAGAACGGAGACCAGGCCCTCGGCCAAGGGGTGATCAGAGAATCGACACAAAGAGCTGGTAAGGGCTGTGTATTTGCAGACCATACAGGATGAGGGTGGATGCTGCCAAAACTCCAGAGCCAGTCCCATAATGGCTTCAGGAAAGGCAACCACTCGGGATTTGTCCTTATACAGAATGTCACTTAAAGGGTATTTGGACCCTTTTTGAACTGGCTCCAAAAGAACATTCATGGGCTCAGACATAAGTTGCAGGAGAGCCCCAAAAGACCCACCAGCCCGCTGTCAGTTCCTCGACCAATTCCTGGTCAAACATATGTGTCCTCGAGAACTGCATGGAGGACCCAGTGAAGTCATCAGCAGAATCGTTAAAGACAGCATTCTACCATGTCCAGACATGGACCATCCAGGAGTCAGAGTAGACAATTTCCACAGATAACTAGCCTGGCAAGCCAGTCCTTTGGATAGAAGTCCTTAGGACAACCCCACACGGGCTGCTGTAGAGGCAGTTCCACCAGCAAGGGTGGAGAGAGGTGTTGGCAACAGCAGTCTCGGGTGGACTGGTGTGGGCTTGACCAGCACCGGACACTTGAATATGGAGTCATGGATAGAACCCTACCTGACCCTGCCAAGGCCTACTGCTGCCAGAGTAGCTCCTCATGGCGCCACATCTGCCAGCAGAGCCTCTTGTCATCCGAAGATGAAGAGGACGAGGAGCACTGGTGGAATCAGGAACTCGAGGAGCCCCTCAACCTGAACCTTAACAGTCGACCTGAGGGCAAATGTCAAGGAGATGCAGGCAGAGGTGTGGTATGTGCCACTTACACTGGTCTCAACTGCACAACCTGTGGTGAAGGCTGATCCTGAGTGGTAATGACTGGGGGTTACTGACTGCTCCATGTCTTCCTGAGTGAGAACCGGAATGGCCAGAGTCTTGGGAGAAAGACCGATTGTCTACTCCCTTCGTCAACGGGTGGACAGGGTCGAGAAAAACCTTGACTGCCTGATCAGTCAGCAAGCCCGAAAGGAGTACCATGGAGCTGTGTTAACAGTTGGGATAATGCCATTTCTCAGATGGTTGAAAGCCTCAATGCAACCGGTGTGGCATTATCCCATGACAGTACATACCCAGTCATTTATCATTTAGTTATACAAAGGGTCATTTGCACACCTCACTTTGATAGGCCACAGGATTAGAATCTGTGACAATATCCAAGCAAAAAGTCAAGATACAGAATCCTGCATTGTTCTTGTATTCTATAGCCCCCCCCCCCCACCACCACCACCACTTGTTTCACTTGTATCGCAGTAATAGCAAAAGACTATGGTCCAGTAATGCTGCCCTTTAGATTAATGATAATCTCTTAGTTCTTCCTTTGTCATGCAAATGTCTAATTAGTTTTTAAAACATATTAAATGGATCACTCCGCACAACGTCTGCAGGTTGGTTGTTCCATATCCCTATTAGTTTGTGTACTGTCACTTCTTGAGTGGTTTAAGGCACTCAGTTTTGCCTCAATCCACACCACTCGAGGTATGGTGATATCCTACAAGGACATGTACCCAAGTGTGCCTGTTGCTTTATCATTAACCCTTTACCCGACACAGCCATCTTAGCCTAGCACATGAAATGAGTACTTGCGCTGTTCTAACAACTGCAGTATGTCTCACTGTGAGAACTGTGATACATTTTAGACATTATCCGTTTCATTGTTATTAGCAGCCTACAGTACCCTGTCATCATCTACTGCTATTGCCTATTGTACGCTGCAACTGTGACCCAATTCCTGACTCAACAAAATACTATAAAAAAATTAAAAATAAAACAAATGAGCTGGCCTTACCAAGTCCGCCACCATCTTTGTCATGAACTTGTTGCACTTCTCCACCTCGTTCTTGGGGCCTCGCAGCTGAACAATGTCACTCTTCTGCATCGGGTCTGGGAAGTTGATGATAACCTAGGAAGAAAGCCAAGCATGTTTTTTTTTTTTGTTTGTTTGTTTTAAACAGAAGATTCATGTCTTGTGGCCTAGGGGGAATGTACACCAGCTATGAGACTTCCTTGCTACAGAAACAGAGGGAAATCAGGTCTGTGGCATTCAGTTTCATTTCCCTCTTTAATGCAAATGCTGCAGCACTCTAAACATTCCACTGGTCAGTCAAAATTCAATATGGCCGCCAACAGAGGGAAAGAATGTCTCATGGTAGCTTTTTTCTTTTTTTTTTTTTTTTTTATTTTTATTTAGTTGTTTAACCAGGTATAGCTTAACCTTCATACAGTTACAGATTAAGCACGCATAACCTTGGCCAATTCACTGAGATTTAATCACCTATTAAAATTTCATAGAGATGCTACTGGTGTGTGTGGCCAGAATCAAATAGTTATACAACACCAGTGCGCCCTCCCCCCATAAAAAAAGCTTGCATACACCTTATTCAGGTAAGTGTTGTTAAGGGAAAATAAAAGATACATTGTTCAGAGAGGGAATGGCTTTAACTTGATTTGATGACAATGTCAATCCTTGATTCTACTCAGTCATTGTTCTTGTACTTATCGTCCTGGAGCCACTCATTGCTAAAGATGAGTGGTTTGATGCACTTTCGGCTGGAGTGAGAACAGCGAAGCGAAGCTGAGCTGTTCTGGCTCCAGCTGAAGGCAAGTGAAACCACTAGTTTTCAGCAATGAGTGGCGACTGGGGACATATATACAGGTTACTCACCTGTAACAGGAGTTCTAGGAATGGTATATGTTGTTCATCCACACTCATTGGCAGTATCCTTGCCGCTTTAAATCTTGCCGGAAGGTCTTCAAGCTTGCTCCTCCCACCCACCCGGGTGGTATAACTCTCGGCTCCGCCCCATGACGCCAGATCTGGCCGCTGGAAGCTCAGGTTGTACGTCAAGCCGGGAGGTTAGTAGGATGAACAATACATACCATTCCTAGAACCTGCCACAGGTGAGTAACCTGTATTCTAGGGACATGGATATGTTGTTCATCCACACTCATTGGCAGACTCCTAGCAGTTCTCCGGGAGGAGGAGGAAAGACGACACCCCTCATACTTACTTGGGAAAGAGAGACTGAGAACCGAGGCCCCAAAACCAGCATCCCGCGTGACTCAAGGTCGATGTGGTAGTGGGTAATGAAGGTGTTTGCTGACTTCCAGGTAGCAGCCCTGCAGATTTCCTGGATAGGGACGTCCCTGGAAGCAGCCACGTTGCAGCAGTATGGCGGAGTGAATGAGCTCTTATCCCTCTGGGAGGCTCCATGCCCGCCAACTTATAGCAGAGATCTATGCAGGAGGTTACCCACCTGCTTATCGTCCGCTTGGCTGCAGGTCTGCCAGATGCGGCTTCAGCGTAGGTGACAAACAGCTGGCGAACCTCTCCCGATTCCCAGCCGTGGCGCTCCTTATAATAAGCGAGCCTTCAGGGTCCAGAGTATGGAGCCTATATTCTGGCCTCCGAGTGTGATTGGTAGAACACCGGCAGAGTCAACACCTGGTTAAGGTGAAACTCCACACCACCTTCGGAAGGAATTTCGGTGGAAGCAGGACAACCTTGTCCCTGTGGAAGACCAGGTAAGGAGACTCGATGGAAAGCGCCTGGAGCTCTCCCATCCTTCTGGCTGACGTGATAGCCACCAAGAAGGCGGTCTTCCACGACAGGTGAGAGAGCACACCTGTGCATAGGTTCAATGGCTTGCCCATGAGCTTTGCCAGTACCAGCAGTAGATCCCACGGAGGTGGGGGTTCCCGTGACTGGAGGGAATGGATCAAGGCCTTGAAAAAGCGCCAGACCACCTTCTCCTGCGACATCGACTGCTTCCTGCCCGCGCCTGTAAGCAGAGATGGCTGCCAGGTGCACCCTTAGGGTCGTCGACCTAAGCTCTTGACTAGAAAGGGACCATAAATAGTCCAAGATGCTTGCCAAGGAACAGGAGGAAGGGTCCAAGCCCTTGCCCTGACACCAAATGGAAAATCTTTTCCATTTGAAGGCATAGCATTTTCTGGTCGACTCACGGACGCCTCAACTACATTGAGGACCTCGTCGAAAGACCCAAGGCCTGGAACCTAGCCAGCCAGGAACCAGGCCGCCAGGTGCAGGGATTGAAGGTCCGGATGGAACACCTTCCCTGATTGACTGAGAGCAGGTCCGGGCGAGCTGGAAGCTGCCGCGGAGTCCTGGAGCTGAGACTGAGGAGATCTGGGTACCAGAACTGGCGAGGCCAGTCTGGGGCTATCAGAATCACCTGCGCCTTGTCCCTCCTCGCCTTGAGAAGCACCTTGTGGATCAAGGGAAATGGGGGAAAGGCGTAAAAGAGGCCCGGGGTCCATTGCCTCGAGAAGGCATCCCCCTGCAGCGAGCCCTGCTGAGGGGGGCGGGCATGGAACAGACTCAGCTTCGCGTTCTCCATGGAGGCAAACAGGTCCACCTGAGGAGTGCCCCAAAGGGAGAACAGATGCTGTACTACCTCCGGCAGGAGAGACCACTCGTGGATGCAGCCCCTATCCGGCCCAGGGCATCGGCCAGGGTGTTGGAGGCTCCTGCCACGTGAATGGCTAGGAGATCCGCCCAGGCTGCGCACGAGACCAAATGCGGAGAGCTTCCTTGCATAGAAGCATGGAGCGCCCCGCCTCAAGCGGTTCAGATAGTACATGGTCGTGGTATTGTCCGTCTGACTCGGACCACTTGACCTTCGGAGGAACGGAGCAAAGGCGGTGAGAGCTGGCGGACCGCCTGAGCTCCAGCAGGTTGATGTGGCATCGACTCCTGCGGGACCAGAGGCCATGAGCCCTGTTCCCCAGATGGGCACCCCAACCCATCAGAGAGGCATCGGTCGATAGAGAGACCGGCGGCTCGGGCGGACGAACGGATGCCTCCTGCAAATGATCTGGAACGTCCACCACTGGAGAGCTGCCCACATCCCCTGTGTCACCGGCTCAAGCTGGTCCAAGGGATGCGCTGCCAGACCACTGGCTGGCCAGTCCCCACTGAAGGACGAGGTTCCAGCGGGCCCAACGGACCACGCTGGTGCAGGCCGCCATGAGACCCAGGAGGCGAGGGAAGTCCCGGCAGGGCGCAATTGCCCAACCAGAAATGATCGGGCAAAGGAGGAAAGAACCCGGCCCTGTCCGGGCCGAGCCGCCTGGCTCAAGAGAGTCGAGCTGCGCCCGATGAATAGAATCACCTGCTTGCTCGAGTTCCGACTTGGCCTCGTGATAAGGAGGCCCAGTTGAGAGCAGACCTGGAGGGCCAGATCTCTGACCACTCCGCCTCCTGGAGGGAGCTGCTATCAGCCAGTCGCCCAGGTAAGGGTACACTGACCCCTCGCGCCGTGAGGGAATGCTGTCACCACTGCCATGCATTTGGTGAAGACCCTGGGAGCTGGAGCAATGTCAAGGGCATGGCTTGAACTCGAAGAGGGATCCCTCCGCCGGAAGCGAAGGAATCTCTGGGTGAGACGGACGGATAGGGACGTGAAAAACGCGGCCTGCAAGTCCAGAGAGCAGAACCACAGTCTGCGTGCAAGGATGGTATATCTGAGCCAGAGTGACCATCCTGAAGGTTCGAGACCTTAGGAACTTGTTTAGGTCGTGGTTTGAGAATGGGGCGCCAGCCCCCCGTCCGCTTCGGAACCAGGAAGTACCTGGACACAAACCCTGGGTCTGAAGGAGGGTCCACCACCTCTCTTACCACCTCCTTCTGGAGGAGGAGAGCGATGTCGGCTCGACGAGCCGCCAGTGAGGCTGGGGATCCCGAAGCCCCCCGAGGGCGACGGCCTGAAGGGGTGGTGCCTGCTCGAATTCCGAGGCAGGCTCTTCCCACCACCTCTCAAGACCCACCTGTCCGTGGTAACAGCGGACCAGGCGGAACGGAAGTGCTGGAGCCGCCTCACGGGGACCTAGGGTAGGTGACGGGATGGGGCGACACCCTCAGCCCGCCACTGGGCAGGCTTGGAGGAGGGACCGGCCGAGGGACCTCCTGGGCCCTTTCCTCCCTGCCTCCTGTTAGAGGAAGCCGGCGGCTTGGGTTTGGGATGCCAAGGCCGAGCCTGCTGGCCCTGACGTTGCTGGGCCGGGCGCGCCGGGGGCACAGAAGGACGAAAGGGCTTAGGCTGTGGTTTATGCCTTGTCCTTCTGAGCGAAGAGACCGAGTCCAAGGTGGCATTGGACTCTCGATCCTCTGCAGGTGACCTTCCACCCCAGGGTCAAGAGGTCAGTCCCAAAAGGGAACATCCGCCAACTTGTGCTGGTATCCGGCGTAAAGGTGGATATCCTCAGCCAAGCCCGCCGACGACAGCCACTCGCGGCCGCCACCGATCTGGCACATGAGTCCCCTATATCCAAAGCAGTCTGAGCTGCTGTTTGGCCACTGCCCTGCCCTGGTCCCGCACCTGCTTAACCGTAGTCTGCAGATCGGCGGAAGATGAGGGATGACCTCATCCAGGAGCCCAACAGGGCATGAGAAAATGTGCCATGAGGACGGGCCGAACTGGCCTGACGAGACCGAGACGACGCAGTGAGACTTTTCGCCCGACATAGTCCAATTTCTTGGACTCCTTGTCAGGAGGTTTGTCCACATCCCTGGCGTTGCCGGCGCGCCGGAAAACGCTGTCGGTAACCAACCCATCAGCAGAGGGGTGTTCCGAAAAACCGGACAAGGAACCGGTAGGGACCGCATACTTCCTGGCCATCCTGGCCGAAGGCGCAGGGCAGGAAGCAGGGCGCTGCCAAAGTTCCAGTGCCGGACCCACTATGGCCTCGGCCACCGGAAAGGCCTCCGTCGGAGAATCCCCTCGGTCCAGAATCTCCGTGAGGGGATACCTGGCCTGCTTGAAACGGGTTCGAGCTCCATCCCGTAGACTCGAGATGAGCCAAGCAGTCCTAGGAAGGACGACGGCTATCGCCCATTGACTGACCTCCTGAAGACCCAAGTCCAGTCGCTGGAGAAGAAGGAGGAATCATCTTCGGACCTCGGAAGAGTCCTCAAGAGCTGCTCTGGCCTGAGCCACCCTTCACCTGCCGAGGTCGGTCGGGAGTGAGGGTAACTGACAGCCGATGGGGTAACCCAGCCGACCGAGAATCCTTGGTCGGAGCCCCAATTGGTGGCTGTGGAGGCGGAGGTTCCACCGGAATCGTGGAGCAGCTGGTTTTGGCCGAACAACCGCCTGGTATAGGCCTCGGACAAGTCGAGGGGTTGTGTCGCCGCCCGTGACAGTTACTTAATGGCCGGGAAGGCGCCGAGTCGGCTTATTCCCGCCAGGAGAAGCTGTTGCAACATAAGGTCCTCGTACTGCCGACGCATTCACGCCGAAGCTTCCTCATCCGAGGAGGAGGGACGAGGACGAGCGCGACGCCGCCATCAGCGGTGCCGAGACCGAGACCGCCTATGACGGTGGGAACGCTGGACCGCGAAGAGGTCCGAGACCGAGACCGAGAGTCCCGGAATTTCCGGGGTCGGTGCGGGGAGGTGTCGGCCGGAACCGGCACTCCCTTCGGCTCGAAAGTCCATCCGAGGGCTCCGGAACCGGAGGCACAGGCGAGCCCACGGGATCCTCAACTCCTCCCGGGGGAACCGGGGAGAGGGGAATCTCGGCTGCTAAAGGCGACAGCCCGTCCAATGGGTCGAGAAAAATCTCGACTTCATCAGTGGGAGTCTCGGTCAACTGACCTGACGGGGACACCGTGAGGCCAGTGGCCGAAGCCGAGCAGTCGACCGAAGCCGACGGTCGACGGCCCGGGGAGAGGGACCTTTCCCGCTCCCAAGAGCGTCGACGGAGGGACTTACCTTGTCCCTCTTTTTGGACCGAGAATAAGGTCCAGCAGACGCAGGCCCTTCTCCTTTAGTGGAGAGGGACAGACAAAGCTCCTTAAAAGAAGCCGTGTAGGAAGAACCCAGAGAGAGCGGGATAAATGCCGCGGCCGAGGAAGATACGGCCCGCGCCGCCTCCTCTTGACGACCATCCGCCGAGCTGATCCGCCGGCCGCCGCCGACACCGCCAACCGGCCTCCTTGGACTTCACCGAGGGAACGCCTCGGACGCCCAGTTGCATCGGGCAGCACGGTCTTCGAGGACGAGGCCGAGAAAGATGAGCACAGGTCGCAAGCCTGCGGGTCGTGCTCAAGGCCTAAGCAGTAGACACACGTGGAGTGTGGATCCGTCCGAGACATCTTCTCCGCATGGGCATCTCCGAACCGGGAGTCGATTTGTCCATCGCAGTCATGGGATAGAAGACTGAAGTCTTTTGCAAAATTTATTTTTAAACCGCAAACGAGAAATAGGAACAGTCTCAAACGCAGAGCGTTAAGGAGGGAACCTGAGCTCCAAGCGGTAAGGAAGATCTGGCCATGGGCGGAGCCGAGTTATACCACCCGGGTGGGTGGGAGGAGCAAGCTTGAAGACCTTCCGGCAAGATTTAAAGCGGCAAGGATACTGCCAATGAGTGTGGATGAACAACATATCCATGTCCCTAGAATAATATATTATTGATCGAGAGTAATCAATATATGTATTTTTTATATAAACTTCTCAGAATGTGCCAGTTTCCAGGGCATCTGCACATGAGATGCTCTTCACAGAATAAGAGTGCCTCACGCGCAGAGAAAAGGAGTGCTCCCTCGATCTATAATACAGTGTAGGTATAAGGAGACTGTCCAGTACAGCATTTTTTCTGGATTGTCATTTCTCAAGGCAAAATTCAAGAACAAAAACAAAAATCCTGTTAGTTTCTGGCTAATCATTTGCATCCAAGTAAGAGTGTGGAATGGGCCTTAGCAGCTGGGCTACTCTGGCTGTCCAAGGTCCTCCCAGCATAAGTACAAACGCAGACTAATATTTGCACTTCTGCTGAAAAACTGATATTTGGATAAAAAAAAAAAAAAACCCCCTACCCCAAAATGCTCCACTGCCCAGCTCTGGCCCCACCTCTCTTGACTTCTTCACTTTCCACTCTCTGCTCATGTTAACGGTCACTCATATTTTGCTCCCTAGTACTGGGAGGAAGGGGCTAGGTCTTTCACTGCTGGCCACAAAAACAGACCGACTGCAGACAAGGACTGCTTGGCCCATGCAGTGTGCCCTAGACTCCCAGCCTCCCCCTCACCATCTTTGAATCCCACCTCCATCCCCCAAGTCTCTGCTTTTATTTTGTTTTTCTGAATGACATTTCACCAACTACCTCACATCCCCAATTTCCATGTTGTCCTTGATGGAGTGTACAGTTTTGTTCTGCCGACAATCTTGCAGTGTGTCCAAAAAGGCATGGGGGGACTGTTAAGGACATACTGTAATCCCACTTTTTAGTGGCACATAAACAATACAGCACTTCACTATCAAACTGTGACTTATCCACTCTTGATTAGCTCATGTTACCAGCTTTTACAGGTTTATTTTTTCCTACATCATATCTTTTAAATATATCTGTACACAAATTAACATATACATGTCAGTGTACTGTTGAGCTACGGGGGCTCTTACAGTGGGAGTGACTTTGCAGGTTCTTACTCGGCTAATGACAGCACGCACATGGCATTTGAGGAGTAGCGAGGAGAATGCCACTATTAGCCAGGTGAAGACCTTACCAGACACGGAGGTCCTGCACTCTCGTTAGAGAGGGGTGATAACAGTAAACAACGATATGCCCTTTCTCTGATTTAGAGGGTCGCCTATTTATAGCTTTAGCACATAAAAATATACAGTAAAATTATAATTTAGTACATACCTAAAATGTTGTGCATTGTATCAATCAGATGTGCAGGGTTTTCTCCAAGCGTTACTCATGTTATGGATTTTAAATGTTTGGGACTGGGTTCACATCAACATGGGATGTTGACGAATCATAGCATTTTTGGACATACCATTTTCACCAGATTGCCAAAAATCTTGCAGAGTATAGCATATCCTTGACTTCCATTATGTTAAATTACAAACCCCTGACTTCCCCTATATATCAGCAAACCAGACAGTGTAGGCTGCCAAAATCAAATACACTGGATGTATGTGTACTGCTTGTGATATCTCACGTGAGATGACTATACGTTATTGTCTTTTGTTTTATAAAGCAATAAAATACTTAAAGGCATGGCCAAATAAAATATCACGGTTGGATCAAAAATGAAAGACACGGGTCCTGCTGTACCATGACTCATTGGCTGAATTCTGCATAAAATCAGTGAAATGCATTCCAATTGTAATGGTTAACTGTTAGTCTCGCGTGCAGGGCACATTTGCCCTGTGGCAGAAACTGGAGCAAAATCACCTAATTTTGTTATGTTTAAAGTCTTTAATATTACTGATCAAATCACAACTCTTCCTCTGCTCTTCCTGCAGATCACTTAAAAACAGCAGTGTAACAAAATTGTTAAAAAATTACTTTTAGCAACAATATATAAAATACTAGCATACCTGTCAAATCTTTTACAGACACTGATGCTGCAAACCAGGAGTGTTTTTTTGTCGAGCCGAACCCTTGCCAGTTCCACAATGCTATTTCTATGCCATATGTGGGGTGTCTTTCTCGAGAAAGAATTGCAACAAAAACTTCCATAAAATACTCAAGTTCTGGTGGACTAGAAAATGTTATCACCAAATTTAACTGGAAAATACCTGGAATCTTCTATAGTGAAAAAAGGTAGATCAGATGTTTCGCCCAGTTTCATTGCACTGCTGTTTAAACAGTTGAGAATGGACATACGGTGCTGGCTCACATGACCAGCCTCAGCACATGGCTGCTACCACTTTACCATATTCTTTTTACTGGCATGTTCTTCCCATTCCCCTTCTCCTCCTGCTTTGCTCTGGAGATGTCGAGCTTAATCCTGGTCCAGCTAAAACTCTTAACCTCACCCTCGGACCTAGCAAACCTGTAAGGTATGCAATTTTTGCATATGAACGTATGCAGCCTGTTTCAGAGCTGAAGGGCTCAGCGGGAGGAGCAGCGGCCATACATGTTAAGGATAAATACACAGTAACATGTATAGAAACGACATCCATTGCTAACCAATTCAAATGCTTGCTTCTAAAGTTGGAGATACCCTCATCTTCCGCACTACGCGCTATAGGTTGTTACAGGCCACGCTCTGCTGGATCTCAAATCCTTACCCATCTAATGCTATGGAGCATGGATCCCTTGAAACAGTCATCCCTGGGGACCTGAACTTTGACTGGCTGTCCCAAGCCACGGCACCCTTGGGTTAACGCAACTTATCTGAGAACCTACATATCCTAACAAAAAATGCCCTGTCATAGTACACTGCTGGATGTCATTCTAGTAAGCAAACCGCACCTTTTCTCCGATGTTAGTGATCATAGCATCATCGCTAGCATAAGGTCGGTCCAGAGTCCACCGTCCATGTCAAGGTTCTCTATCAAGAGGTCCAGATGCAACTTTGATCTGTCTGCCCACCTTTATTTAAAATCTTCAATGCGTTGGCAGGATTTCTTCTTAGCCAACTCTGTCCAGCTGGCTTACGAGATTTTTTCCGAAATTATGACAGGCCTTAAACAAGCATGCCCCCTTCGTGAAAACTAGGGTAAGGGGAAGAACTTGTCGTTGGTTCACTCCTGAACTCAAAGCAGAATTACTAAACAGGGATAAGCTTTGGAAAAAAGCCCAGTCTACTGAGGCCCCAATGGACTGGTGTAATTTTAGGAAAGCTAGGAATGCTTGCACCAAAAGAAAAAATTACTCACCTTAGTAATGTTTTTTTCCTATTGGAGTCTTGCTGTATTCTGACAAGTGCAGTTAGCCCCAGCCTTTAAACTGCCCCGGAGAACAAAGGGTTAACATTTCTATGCAGAGCATAGAATGCTGAGCTCGATCTCGGTTGACATCTGTCGGTTTCCCTTTGAACGCTAACCGTCAGATTCTTACGAGCAACACTCTAATTGTATTCTATGTGGAAATTGTAAAACAAAATTTTTTAACAGCCAACTGGCAACAAAAAGTTTTGAACTACCAAGAGAAAAATCAAGTCAGGAAACCCAAAACTCAAAACCCAAACCAAACAGGACTATAACAAAATAAACACCCATACAAGAAGAAGGTGTATAAAAAGCACCCTTGGGGTGCAACACTGCACCTGCCCACCTACTTCCCAAAACCGGGTTCTGTGAGGGGAGGCAGGGAGGGATGTCAGAATACAGCAAGACTCCAATAGAAGAAATAATTACTAAGGTGAGTAATTTTTTCTTCAAACAACTTGAAGTCTTGCTGTATTCTGACAAGTGCAGACTACCAAGCAGTACCTCCATGGAGGAGGGACAGAACCTACTTTGGGGAATAGGCTCTGAAGTACTGCTATGCCAAACAGAGCATCACTCCTAGCCTGAATATCCAGACAGTAATGCTTGATAAAGGTATGGACGGTTTTCCAGGTGGCTGCTTGACAAATTCCTAAGAGAGGGATATCCCTGGCAGCAGCCAGGGAAGCAGCTGTACCTCTTGTGGAATGAGCCCTCAGGCCTGAGGGTGGAGTTTTTCCTAGTTTTTCATAGCAGAATTGTATACAAGACGTGATCCACCTGGCAACAAATCTCTTGGAGGAAAGTTTGCCCTTTCCTACTTCTCCATAAGTGAGGAACAACTGGGAGGGAGTCAAACCTGTGACCTTTGGTACGCTCTATGTAGTAACGAAGGGCTCTTCTAACATCTAAACTGTGTAGCCTCCTCTCTCCTGAGGATGAATGATCAGTGAAGAAAACCGGAAGAGACAGACTGGTTTAAATGGAAGTCTAAAACCACTTTGGGCAAGAACCTTCTACTGGTTCTAAGGACCACTTTATCCCTGTGAAAGGAGATAAAATCAGGTTCCACTGACAGGGCTTGCAATTCACTGATACGCCTGGCAGAGGTAATGGCTACCAAGAACACAGTTTTCCAAGTCAAGTACTTAAGCTCTGCTGAGGACACAGGCTCAAAAAGGGGTTGCATAAGTTGAGCAATGCAAACATTCAAATCCCAGGCAGGGGCAGGGTCTCTAAAAGGAGGACTGATGTGAATCAATCCTTTAAAAAAATTTACAGAACACAGGGTGAGAAGATAGTGAGGAAGACTTCCCCACAGAGAGAAACGCAGAAACAGCTGACAAGTGTACCTTAAGAGTAGCTGGTCTGAGGCCTAGCCCATTAAGATGGACAGTAGGCAATCCAGCAGTATGTGGAGAAATATGCTTCTTAGAACACCAAATGCTGAATCTCTCCCATTTGGAATTATAAGTCTTTCTGGTGGAGGGCTTTCGAGAAGCTCTGAGAATATCCAGAACCATTTGGGAAAGATGCAGATCTGCAAACTAACTCTTCAAGAGCCACGCCTTGAGATTGAGAGACTGGAGATTGGGGTACCAAATCCTCCTCTGAGAGGATATTAAGAGGTTGTAATTCCTGGGAAGAGACAGGGGAAGATGGACTACTAGGGACAGCAACAGGGGGTACCAGGACTGTCTGGCCAATCTGGAGCAATCAGAATCGCTTTGCAAGGCTGAGACCTTATTTTGACAAACTTTGAACAGGAGTGGGAAGGGAGGGAAGGCATACAGAAACTTCCCTTCCCAATTCAGAATCGGGGCATCCAGGGAGACTGAGCCCAAGACTGGAGGTGTGCAACAAAAGAGAGGGAGTTGGTGAATGTCTGGAGCTGCAAAGAGATCTATCTCTGGAGTGCCCCACCTTGGAAAAAAAAAAAAACACTTTCAACACTGGAGGGTCCAGGGACCATTCGTGATGACCCTGAGAGATCCTGCTCAGTGCATCTGCTAGCACATTGTCCTTCCCTGGAAGGTGAACTGCTACCATAGAGGTTTGCAGGGAATAAGCCAGGGACCACAACTTCATGGCCTCCGTGCACAAGGCCGTGCACCGAGTGCCTCCCTGCTTGTTGATGTACCACATGGTGGTGGTGGTGTCCGTTCTGATCTGAACCACCTTGTTCTGTACTGATTGAGAGAAAGCTCTCCGGGCCAGAAAAATTGCCCTGAGCTCTAGGAGAGTGATACGAAGAAGGGATTCTTGGGCGGACCACAGCCCCTGGGCAGTGAAGGTCCCCAGATGGGCTCCCCAGCCCAGAAGAGAAGCGTCCGTGGTAAGGACCGCTGAGCAAGGCTGAGTGGCAAAAGGAACACCTTGTCTTAAATTGTCCTGATCCTGCCACCACTGGAGGGCTTGGATCAAGGTCAGAGTCACTGGGATCAGTTTGGTAAGGGAATCTTTCCTCTGAGACCAAAAACCTCTCAGATGGAACTGAATATCCCTCATCTGGAATCTTGCCCCTTGGACCACTGATGCTGAAGCTGCCATGTGGCCCAAGAGCTGAAGGAAATGCCTTGCTGGTCGAGATACCCGAAGGCTGAAGGAAGAGGCTAGTTCCATAAGAGCCCTTGCCCTTTCTAGAGGGAGAAAGGCTCTTGCTCTGATTGTGTCCTGTTCTGCCCCTATAAAAGTAAGAAGTTGGACTGGTTCAAGAACTGACTTGGGAAGGCTGAGAAGAAATCCTAGAGAAGTGAGCACTTGCTCGGTCACTTGCAGGTGAGGCTTGACTTGGTCTGGAGACTGGCCCACTATTAGCCAATCGTCCAGATATTGAAAAATGGAAATATTTTGCCTTCTTAGAAAGGCAACTACTACTGCCAGGCACTTTGTGAAAACCCTTGGGGCTGAGGTTAGGCCAAAGGGCATTGCTCTGAACTGATAGTGGCCTAGGGCAACTCGAACCTGAGGTACTTTCTGTGGGAGCACCTGAAGGGAATGTGAAAGTAGGCATCTTTGAGGTCCAGGGAGGCTAACCAGTCCCCTGGCCTTAGAGAGGGAAGGATTATTCCCAGAGTTACCATCTTGAACTTTGGTTTTAAAAGATGGTTGTTTAGATATCTTAGGTCTAGGATGGGTCGCCACTCCCTGTCTTTTTTGGGGTCAGGAAGTACCTGGAGTACAGTCCTTTGCCCCAGTGTAGGGTAGGTACTCTCTATGGCTCTTAAGGCTAGAAGAGAAGAAACCTCTGCCTCTAGGGCAAGGGTTTCCGAGAGATTTGCAGGTGGAAAAGATCTGGCTCATCTTTGGAAATTTCTTGAAGCTGAGAACCAGTCCCTGGCTTACTACTTCCAGGACCCACTTGTCTGATGTAACAGACATCCAGTCCTGGACAAAGTAAGCCAGCCTGCCCCCTACTGGAATAGGAAAGTCAACCCGGGCAGGCCCATCAGGGTGTCTGCTTGGCAGGGGTTTTATGCTGAGGAGTGGATGCAGCACTGCTCATCCCCCTTCTGCCTCTCCCTCTGAAGAACCCATTCTGTGAAAAGGAAGAAGGGGCCTGTGCTTGGTGAAAAGGCCTGCCCCTGTCGCTAGACTGCTGCCTTTGAGGAGTTGCCTGCCTCTCCTTGGCCTGAGCACTCCTGTACTCGTCCATTTTCTTCATGTAATTGTCTGCTCCCCAAACAAAGAATTACCCACTACAGGAAAATCCATGGCTTTAGCCTGGGTATCCTGTGAGAGGCTAGTACATCTGAGCCAAGCCATTCTCCGAAGAACCACAGATATAGCCATGACTCTTGACACATCATTAGAGTCCACAGCAGCATGAAACTGAACTTTAGGTGCCTCAATCCCATCTGCAGCCACTGCCTCCAGCTCCTTGGCTAGCTGGGGGGAGGCCTGTTTAGTTAGTGCCAGAACAGTGTCCCACCTGGACTTCTGATACCAGGCAGTATAGGCCATATAATTCGCCTGAGTCCCATGGAAGATGCCATTTACAGCTTTTTTGCCATGGCATCAACCTTCCTAGAGTCTTTGTCTGGGGGTGTGAAGCCAAGGGAATGCTTTGCTTTATCACAGGCAGCAGCCTGCACAACCCCAACATGGCTGCACTGGTGGTATAAAAGAAAAAAATTACTCACCTTAGTAATGTTGTTTCTTCTAATGGAGTCTTGCCATATTATGACAATTGCAGTTTGTCCCACCATTAGAACTGCTCCAGAGATGAAAGAGTTAACTTCCATGCCAGGCATGGAACTTAGAGCACGGGCTCGGTTAGAAAAGCTCTGTCTGGAATATTTCAAACTGAAACTGTCAGATCTTTACGAGCAAAACTCACTAAGGTTCTGTGTGGAAGCTGTAATCTACACTAGCCAACTGGCTACTTAAATATTAACACATTTTCCTGGTCCCAACACAAAGACTCAAGTCAGGGGACCAGAAAATAAGATAAGATAAAACAAAACGCAACACCCAAACACCCCAAAAAAGAAGGGGTGGAAAACATAAAATGGGCATCAATAAGTGCCAACAGTGGACTGCCCACCCCATACCAAAAGTAGAAGTTCTGAGAGGGGCAGGCTGGGGGGGAGGTCATAATATAGCAAGACTCCATTAGAAGAAACATTACTAAGGTGAGTAATTTTTTCTTCAAACATGAAGTCTTGCTATATTATGACAACTGCAGACTACACAGCAGTACCTCCATGGAGGAGGGACAGAACCTACTTAGGGAATAGGCTCTGAAGCACGGCTGTGCCAAACCGAGCATCCCTCCTGGCCTGGATATCCAGGGAGTAATGCTTGGTGAAAGTGTGTACTGTTTTCCAAGTAGCTGCTTGACATATCTCTAAGATAGGATGTCTCTGGCAGCAGCTAGAGACGCAGCTGTACCTCTGGTAGAGTGAGCCCTCAGGCCTGAAGGGGAACCTTACCCAGTTTTTGATAGCAAAATTGATACAAGAGACAATCCACCTGGCAATGGATCTCTTAGTGGCAGGTTTCCTTTCCCAACCTCACCATAAGTGAGAAATAGTTGGAGGAGTCAAACCTGTGACCCTTGGTACGCTATGTAGTAACTTAGGGCCCTTAACATCTGTTGTGCAGCCTCCTCACCAGAGGAGGAACGGTCAGTGAAGAACACTGGAAGAGAAATAGATTGATTAAGGTGGAAATCTGAAACCACCTTGGGCAAAAACTTCCCGTTAGTCCTGAGGACTACCTTATCCCTGTGAAAGGAAATAAAGTCAGTCTCCACTGACAAAACTTGTAACTCACTTATGCGCCTGGCAGAAATGATGGCTACTAGAAAGAGTTTTCCAAGTCAAGTACTTAAGCTCTGCCGAAGACAGAGGTTCAAAGGGGGGTTGCATCAGCTGAGCAATGCAAACATTAAGATCCCAGGCAGGGGCAGGGTCCCTGAATGGTGGATTGGTATGAAGCAATCCCTGAAAACTTGGAAAATACAGGGTGAGCAGAAAGAGAAGAGGGCTTCCTGCTGAAATAAAAGCAGAGACAGCTGCCAAATGCACTTTCAGGGTAGCTGGTCTCAGTCCCAAAGAATTAAGATGGACCATATAGTCCAAAACAGTGGGCAAATCAGCAGATTCCGGGAAATATGCTTCCCAGAACACCATATGGAAAACCTTTTCCATTTGGAGTTATAAGTAGCCTCTAGTGGAAGGCTTCCTAGAAGCTTTCAAGATTTCGAGAACACCTTGAGAAAGGTATAGGTCAGCAATCCTAACTCCTCAAGAGCCAGGCCTTGAGGTTGAGGGATTTGAGATTCGGATACCAGACTCTCCCCTGGGCACAGGTTAACAGATTGTGGTTCCTGGGGAGACACAGGGGAAGATGGACTGCTAAGGACAGAAGGAGTGGGTACCAGGGCTGCCTGGCCCAGTCTGGAGCAATCAGGATCATCTTGCAGGGTTGAGATCTGATTTTGACTAGCACCTTGAACAGGAGAGGGAGGGCATAGAGAAACTTCCCTTCCCAATCGAGAAGAAAGGCATCCAGGGGGACTGAGCCCAACACTGGGGGCCTGCAACAAAAAAGTGGAAGTTGATTGTCTGGGGCTGCAAAAAGATCTATCTGAGGGGTGCCCCATCTGGCAAAAACTATCCCCAGTACTCGGGGATCCAGTGACCATTCGTGATGGCCCTGGGAAGTCCTGTTGAGAGCATCTGCCAGGACATTGTCCTTGCCTGGGAGGTGAACTGCTATGAGGGAAGTGTTCAGGGAATAAGCCAGAGACCACAACTTTATCGCCTCGTGCACAAGGTCAAGACCGAGTGCCCCTTGTTTGTTGATGTACCACATTGTAGTGGTGTTGTCTGTTCTGACCTGTACCACTTTGTTCTGAACAGATGCAGAAAAACCTGAAGTGCTAGAAAACAGCTCTGAGTTCCAACAGATTGATGTGGAGCAGAGATTCCTGAGGGGACCACAATCCCTAGGTGGAGAGGTCGCCCATGTGAGCTCCCCATCCCAAAAGGGACGCATCTGTAGTAAGGGTCAAGGAGTGAGATAGAGGGATGAAGGGCACCCCTTGTCTCAGATTGCTCTGATCCTGCCACCACTGAAGGGCCTGGATCAGGGTTCGAGTCACTGGGATCAACTTGATAGGGAATCTCTTCTTGAGACCAAAAGGCTCTCAAATGGAACTGAATGTCCCTCATCTGAAATCTTGCTCCTTGCACTACAGCTGTGGAAGCAGCCATGTGTCCTAGGAGCTGTAGGAAATGCCTTGCTGGTCGAGAGACCTGCAGAGTGAAGGAGGAGGCCAGGGCCACCAAGGTCCTTACCCTTTCTAGGGGAAGGAAGGCTCTGGCCTGCTTTGTGTCCAGTTCTGCACCTATAAAGGTGAGTACCTGGACAGGTTCCAGAACTGACTTTGGAAGATTGAGAAGAAAGCCCAGAGAGGTAAGCAGCTGCTGGGTAACTTGCAGGTGTGATTTGACCTGGTCTGGAGACTGACCCACAATGAGCCAGTCGTCTAGGTAGGAAAGATGGCAATCTTTGCCTTCTTAAATGAGCAACTGCTACTGCCAGGCATTTTGTGAATACCCTTGGGGCAGAGGTAAGGCCAAGGGCATTGCTCTGAACTGATAATGGCCTGAAGGCAGTTCGAATCTGAGGTACTTTTGGTGGGAGCTTCTGATAAGAACATGGAAGTAGGCATCCTTGAGGTCCAGGGAAGCTAGCCAGTCCCCTGGCCTTAGTGAGGGTAAAATCATTCCCAGAGTCACCATTTTGAATTTTGGTTTTAAAAGGTGCTTGTTCAGATATCTTAGGTCCAGGATGGGCCGCCACTCTCCTGTCTTTTTTGGGGTAAGGAAGTACCTGGAGTACAGACCCTTGCCCTGGTGTAGGGGAGAAACCCTTTCTACAGCTCTGAGAGCCAGGAGGGTTGAGACTTCTGTTTCCAAAGCAAGAGTCTCTAGAGGGTTTGCAGGTGGAAAAGATCTGATTCTCATCTTTGGAAATTTTTTG
Organism: Neoceratodus forsteri; assembly: GCA_016271365.2. Classification (NCBI taxonomy): domain Eukaryota; kingdom Metazoa; phylum Chordata; order Ceratodontiformes; family Ceratodontidae; genus Neoceratodus; species Neoceratodus forsteri. The sequence goes on along the minus strand of CM028137.1, from coordinate 357,089,635 downwards.
AAGCTGAGAACCAGACCCTGGCTTACTACTTCCAGGACCCACTTGTCTGATGTTAAAGACTCCCAGTCCTGGACGAAGTAAGCCAGCCTGCCCCCTACAGGTAATGGAGAACCGCCCTGGGCATCCCATCAGGGTGCCTGTTTGGCAGGGGCTTTAGGCTGAGGGTGGGAGCAGGCCTGCTTTGCACCCGGCCTGCCTCTCCCTCTGAAGAACCCTCTGAACATAAGCTGAAGAGGAGGCCTGGGTTTGCAAAAAGGCCTGTGAAAAGGCCTGCCTCTACCCCTGGGGTTGCCTCTGAGGAGTGGCTTGCCGCTCCTTGGCTTGTGCACTCCTATAAGTGGTTCTATATTCATCCATTTTTTTCATATAATTCTCTGTCTGCTCCCAAACAGAGAATTTCCCACCACAGGAAAATCCATAGCCTTAGCCTGGGTATCCTGTGACAAACTAGTACACCTGAGCCAAGCCAATCTAGAAAAGCCACAGATGTAGCCATGACTCTAGAGGATACATCATTAGAATCCACTGCAGCATGGAATCTGCACCTTAGATGCCTCAATGCCATCAGCAGCCACCTGCTCCAGCTCCTTGGCAAGCTGGTCAGGGCCTGTTTGACAAAGCCATGACAGTATCCCATCTAGATTTCTGGTATCTTGCAACATAAGCCATATAATTTGCTTGTCTGAGTCCCAAGGACGCTGCCATGTATTGTTTTTAGCCATGGCATCAATCTTCCTGGAGTCCTTGTCAGGAGGATGTGAAGCCAGGGAATATTAGCTTTATCACAGGCTGCAGCCTGAACTACCCCAACATGGCTGCATTGCTGTGAAAGAAATTCTGTATCAGGACCTGACAAAGTGTACCTCCTGTCCATCTTTTATCCACAGGAGGCACAGAATTAGGAGCTTTAAAATTTTTATTGTTTGTCTATTCCTTTACATAAACTTTAGAAACAATCTCCTGGACTCTGGGATATCCATCATCTCTACAAAGTCAGGCTCCTCTGTTCATCCACAGCTTCCTCCAAAGGAAGCTGGAGGGTTTCAGCAACTTTTTATAAAACAGAAAATGAGAAGGGACTCAGAAAGCCTAGGGGAGATTCTCCTAAAGGTCTGTCTGGGAGATGTCCGTTCAATGGGCACATCCAGACTTTCAAAGTCACATTCACACTGTTCATAATCATCCTCCCTCCTCTGGTTCATAAAACCCTCTATATCATATTCTTGAACCGTGGAACCGCCAAACCGACCTTTTGCCAGATAGTGGCGGTTCGGACGGAACCGGGAAAGTGACTGGACAATTTGATTGCTCTGGCTATCTCTGCAGCAGTTGGAGAAGGAATTTGACTCACACCTGCTGATTTTCTAGTTCTCTTTGCTGGAACTGGCTCCTCTGAGTCAGCTTTACGTTTGCCCGAGGAAGTCTGGCCCTGGTCAGAGGGCACTCCCTCCGGTTCGGTTGGCACCGAACCGGCTGGCCATCTGGGTCAGCGGACTTTTGCCTCTCGTTCCCTGAGCCTACCAACTCTCTTATCTAGGGTAGCTGCAGGAAATTCTTGCAAATCTGGCAGTCTGCATTGAGGTGGTCAAACCTCAGACAATAAATATGGTGTGGGTCAGCCTTGGCAAAGGCTTCCCACAGACACTACAGTGTTGAAACCCAGTGGGCCCGGGTTTTCTTTTGGGTTTCTCAGACATAATGCCAGCCTAACCAAAAACTTGCCCTTTTCCGCAGTGCCAGGCAAGACACCCTTATCGGTTCCCAACCGTGTCACGGGTCGTGGAAAACCGTAATGAAATCCGTTTTTTTAGAACCGATAAGAACCAGGAACCGCACTCTAAAAAGCTTTAAATGCTTCAGAATAAAGTTTTAAATAACCTGATCGGTTCAAACCGAACCGATAAACATTTACAAGTTCCACACAGAAATAAACCTGTCTATTACTTACAATACCACAGACAGAGCTTGAACCGATCAGTTTATGTTAAAATAATAATAATCATGTTGAATTTAACCGAAAAACTCTTTAAACCGAGAAATGAACCGAGCAGTAGGAGGAATCTCCGGAGCGACTGTTCAGTGAGGCGGAGTAAAGAATCTGACAGTTTCAGTTTGAAATATTCCAGACAGAGCTTTTCTAACCGAGCTCACGCTCTAAGTTCCATGCCTGGCATGGAAGTTAACTTTCATCTCCGGAGCAGTTCTAATGATGGGACAAACTGCAATTGTCATAATATAGCAAGACTTCATGTTGTTTGAAACTGTTTCTGAGCCTGACAGTGTATACCTCTTGTCCATTCTTCTGTCCACAGGAGGTATAGAACTGGGAAACTTCAGAAATTTTTTGTGTCCGTTTCCCAAAAGATTTGTGGAGGGGAATAGACAGTTCCCTGGACTCTGGGATGTCCATCATTTCTATATAATCAGGCTCCTCCTGATCCTCCACTGCCTCTTCCATAGGAAGTTGGAGGGTCTCAGCCACCTTTCAGTAGAACATAAAGTGGGAAGGGGACTCAAAGCCTAGGAGGGGATACACCTGAAGGTCTATCTGGGGAGATGTCTGGTTCCACAGGCACATCTAGACTTTCACCATCATCCAATTCCCCTTCCTCCTCAAACTCCGGTTCATAAAATTCTTCCAAAGTATAATCGTGAACCGGGGGAACCGACCGAACTGAGCCCCTGCCAAAAGGTGCCAGATCGGTCAGAACCGGGCGAAGCGATTCCACAATCCGAATCACTCTGGCTATTTCTTCGGTCAGAACATGGACTTCTGGATCCGAACCGATGATTTTCTTTATGCCTTTTTGTCTGAACCGACCTCGGATCGGCTCTCCTTTTGCCCGGCGGTATCGCCTGGTCAGAGGGCACTCTTCTGGTTCGGCCGGAACCGAACCGGCTGGCCATCCGGGTCAGCGGACTTCTCGGCCTCCCTTTCCCTCAGTCTACCTAATCTATTTTCCAGGGTAGATTTGGGAAAATTCTTGCAAATTTGGCAGTCTGAATCGAGGTGGTCAAACCCCAGACAATAAACACAGGTGGTGTGGGGAATCGGCCTTAGCAAAGGCCTCCCCACACTCACTGCAGTGTTGAAACCCAGTGGGCCTGTTTTTTTCCTTGGGTTTCTCAGACATGGCTAACCTAACCAAACTTACCCTTTTTTCGGCAACCGCCAGGCAAGACTCTCTTATCGGTTCCTAACCGTGTCACGGGTCTTGGAAAAAACGTTTCAAAACACTTTTTTTTTTTTTTATTTTTTTTTTTTAGAACCGATAAGAACCAGTAACCACACACTAAAATTTACACAAGAATTAAACAAATGACCGGTTCGGCTGAACCGATCCACACTTTTTACAAGTTCCACACAGAAACAGTACAAAACTATCTAGTACTCACGATACCACAGAGAGACTGAACAGAATTATGTAGGAAATTTTTTTCGGTTAGAAACCAACAAAAAAACGACACAGACTTTTGAACCAAGCTACAGGAGAAATCTCCGGAGCGACTGTTCAGTGAGGCGGAGTAAAGAATCTGACAGTTAGCGTTCAAAGGGAAACAGACAGACATCAACTGAGCTCAAGCTCAGCATTCTATGCTCTGCATAGAAATGTTAACCCTTTGTTCTCTGGGACAGTTTAAAGGCTGGGGCTAACTGCACTTGTCAGAATACAGCAAGACTTCAACTTGTTTGAATGATGAGATGCTAAGGCATCCTTCTACTGTATGGAACTGGATTCTGCCTCTAGGAGCTCTGCCAAATTTTGGAATTCCATCAAGAATATGTTTGGACATACCCCAGGTAACTCCTTGCCTGCAAAGATCATCTCTGGCAATGGCACCATCTGTGATAAACTGGAAATCCTGGATGCTTTCAACAAGCACTTTGCTAGCGCAGGTCTTGCCTTTGATAACTCACCTGCATGTTCCCTACGATCTCAATTCAACGTGCAAGACTCTGAACCTCTCCTAACCAATTCAGTCTTTTCCCTTCAACATACTTCATTGAGGGAGGTCGACGAACTCCTACTAAAGTTGGACGATGAGAAAAGTGCCAGCGCTGACTCTCGAGATCCCTTCCTCCCAAAGGTCGCCTTCCATGTCCTGTCTGTACCAATTACCCACCTATTCAATCTTTGTCCCATGGAATCCTCCCACCTTTATGGAAAATAACTCACGTTATACCCTTGTTCAAATCTGGGGACCCTTGCGACTTTAATTACAGACCAATTTCATTACTACCTATACTGTCTAAATTACTGGAAAAAATAGTAAGCAAGCAACTGATAACATACGTTGAAACTATGAATCTTCTAAATCCTATGCAATCTGGCTTAAGAGCACAGCACTGTCATGGCCCTTGCTAAAGTGACCAATGACTGGCAACGGGACCTGGAAAAAAAATTAATTTGTCTGCGCAGTGTTCTTAGACTGAAGCAAGGTCTTCGACACTGTTGACCATGACCTGCTCCTCTCCTCCCTCAAGGCTATAGGACTGGATGCACTGTCCCTTCATTGGTTTGTTGATTACCTCTCTAACCACTGGCAGCAAGTAAAGTCAGATGGTAAGCTTTTTCTTCTTAAACCCTTGCAAAGAGGGGTCCCTCAGGGATCGATCCTGGGCCCACTACTGTTTGCAATTTACGTGAACAATTTAGACAACATAACTAAGGCCAATATTCATCTATTCGCAGATGACACGGTCCTCTATCTAAGCCGCTCCTCGCCTGAAATAGCCTACAAAGACCTACAATCGGAATTTAACCTCCTTCAGAGCCAACTTCTAAACAAAAAACTGTTATTAAACCCCCCCCAAAAAAAAAACAAGGCTATGCTATTCTCACCTTTCCTCTTGGAAGCAAACCTAGTCACTGCTGGTTCCATCCCTCAGACCACCACAATCTTAGGAGATAATTTAGAATATGTTAGCAAATTCAAGTATCTGGGGAGTGTGGCTTAATAAACTCTTTCACAGAGCATATCAAAGACCTCCTAAAGAAATTAAGACAGAGGCTGGCCTCTTCTACAGGATAAATAACTACCTCACTAGTAATGCCAAATGGCGGTTGGTACAAACCACATTTCTCTCCTTGGCTGACTATGTACACTTTCTTTATAGTCACTGTCCTGCCTCGCATCTTGCTAAAATTGATACTTTGTATCACAGGGCCCTGAGATTCATCACTGGACTACCTCATGCCACTTACCACTGTGCCCTTTACACCGTCGTGGGGTGGCCCTCCCTCCACTTCAGGAGACACAGAAATGCTGTACTCTGGATCTTCAAAACCATTATCAAGAAACTTCCCCCATATATTTCCGGTTGTCTACCGCTATGCAAACCTGGTACCTATGCCTTGAGAAGCTACTTCCTCATTTACCTGAAGGTACCTAAACTACAAACACACCTCAGGAGAATGGCTATAACTTTTACGCTGCCTTCTTTGTGGAATACTTTACAAAAAACACTGAAGCTGAGCTCTCCGATCAGCATATTCTCCTTTAAGACCTCATATGACCATTCAGTAAAAGAACTCTGCAACTGTTTTCCCCGTCGATAAAACCTGCACTTTGGCAGACTATGTCAGCATGGGCCCCGCATTTCATCCTAGCTTATGAGGCCCTCCCTACTCCTCCATTCACCAATGGTGTTATACGCCCACTGCTATGGGCCTCGCCAGTGGCCTCCTGTCCTGTTATACCCCCCTTCTCCTTGTTGGTACCCTTCCTGCCACATCTCCTACCCCAACCCCTGCTGCCCGGTTTCCGTCCTTATCCCTCCCTTCAATCTACTGCGCTCCTGGGTCCCTGAGGAAAGGCATGTCTCTAATAATTCATCCAACTGTGTATATGTCACCATTCAGCTTATGAAAGGTCATAATTGTCCCTCACCAAACTGAACCCAGTCCATGTTATCCCTTTTCGCTTGCTTACATGTACTTTCATTGCTAAATTTGCATTGTACTATTGTTTTTTTATGTTCATAACTGTATATTTGTACATTGATTGGATAGCATCTGTTATTTCTTACTTTGTGTAACAGGTCCATCTTGTAAATGAGCATGCTCAATGGTGATAGCCTGTATAAATAAAGACTGACTGACTGATTACTGCAGAATGGACTGGAGTACAAATAGGGAAAGTACAGTTACTTAACTTACTGTAACAGTAGATCTTTGAGAGAAGCTCTTGCAGCAGGTAACACATGCAGGACAGAAGCCGGCAGGCGGCAGGACCCCACAGAAAATTTCTAACTAGCAGTGTATGGCGGGGACCTTCCCCGATGTCACGTATGGTATAAAGGGAGAGCGATCCCCGACGTCCCTCAGTTCTCCTGCCGGAGACTCTGGCATTGAGGATGAAAGGAGATCAGGAACCAGAACCGACGTGAATACCACATAGAGTAATTATAACGTTGCCAATGCAAACCAAGTGCACAACAGAGTCCCCTGGGGGAAGGTGAGCGGAAGACACATACCTGCCACAAGAGCTTCTCTCGAAGATCTACTGTTATGAAAAGTTCTTATGTAACTGTACTATCTTACTTCAGAGGATCAGCTCTTGCAGCAGGTAACACATGTAGGACTGAATCCCAAGCAGCAAAGGAGACAGACTAGTCTTGGGTGGAGGAAGCAGAAAATATGACTAGGAAAGTGCCCTCAAGAAAGAAGTCCCTGCAGAACCACAAGGTTGAAGCCCACTCTGCGTCTGGAGCCAATGTCGAAACTGTAGTGTCTGACAACAGTATGGACAGAATTCCATGTGGCTGCCGCAAAAATGTCAGCCGAAGGCACATTTTCAAGGGCGGCAAAAGAGGCCGCTACTCTCCTTGTGGTATGACCCTCACTGAGCCCAGCAATAGTTTGTCATACTTCTGATAACAAAATGAAATGCAGTTCACAAGCCATTTAGATAGAGTTTGTTTGGCTACAGCAGCCCCCTGGATCCTGGGGGCAAAGGAAACAAAAAGCTGGTAAAAAGGAAACAAAAAGCTGGTAAAAACATTTTAATTCCCTTGTTCTGGGGAGGTAAAAACGCAAAATGTGATTAACATCTAGCGTGTGGAGAAGAGCCTCTCCCCGCTTTTATTGTTCAGGATAACACACTGGAAGGTGTACGTCCTGATTCAGAGTCTACTCAGACACCACCTTCGGTAAGAAATGGAAATTACGTACCTACCATAATTCTTGACCTTCTTGGTCGAAGTCTCCACCACTCATTCACACTGATGGGATCTACGCTGGAGGCCCTAGGACCCAGCGGGAGCAAACTTTTTTGCAGGAGGGTCGGCGCCAGAGATGGAGCCGCGAGGAGTGGTGCTGCGAGCCCCAGCTCAAGCGGCAATTACTATCTCAGCGTCAACCATCCAACCACCTCAGTACCTTTTTTTCCAAGGAGGTGCAGCGTAACTAACCTAGAAGGATAGCCTAACAAAACCGGACATAAGATAGTCCAGAAGACCCGTATAAGAAGGGTCAAGAAAGAAGTCTTCACAGCCTAAAGACTGAGGGAGTGAAGACCAACAACAGATGTGAGCTCAGGGTATGGTGGGTGAGCGTGTGAATGAGTGGTGGAGACTTTATCCAAGAAGATCAAGAATTATTCTAGGTACGTAATTTCCATATCTTCCTGGACATAAAGTCTCCACCACTCATTCACACTGATGGGAGAGTACCGAGCTAATAATCCCCCGAGAGGGAGGCAGGAGAGACCAACAGCTCACAAATTTAGTACAGAAGTCCATTAAGGATGGTTCTGCCAAACAAAATATGATGCCTGGCATGGACATCCAGGGCATAGTGCTTGACGAAAATATGCATGGAGCTCCAGGTAGCCGCATTGCAAATATCTGCAATGGGCACACTGCAGATTTCTGCAAGGGATACCGCGACCGCCCTAGTAGAGTGAGCGTATACTCTGCCTTCCAGCTTAACCTGCACCATGGAGTAAAGGTGGTGAAGACGTGCTACCAGCCATGCTTAAACACATCTGATAGCGACAGGTTGACCCAGCCGGGTCTCGCTGAAAGAAACACAGATCTTGAGCTTTGCGAATTTCTTTTGTTCTATCTAAATAGAAATGTAGAGCTCTTTTTACGTCCAAAGAATGAAGGGTATGCTCTCCTTCATTTTGGAAGTTCACAAAGTAAGTAGGAAGGACCAAAGGTTAGTTTCGACAGAATTCTGAAACAACCTTAGGGAGAAACTTAGGATGGGTCCTAAGAACTACTTTGTCTCTATGAAACAGTATACGGAGGGTCTGTGACCAAGGCATTCATCTCAGAGACCCTGCGGGCAGAGGTAATGGCCACCAGGAAGGCCATGTTCCAAGTGAGAAATTTCAGCTCACAGGTAGCTAGAGGCTCGAAAGGCTTTCGAGTGAACATGTCTAGTACAAGATTAATGTCCCAGGCTGCGACTGGACGTCTAATAGGAGGTCTGGTATGCAGAATTCCCTTAAGAAACCTCTTAACCACAGGTAACCGAGCCAGTGACAAGGAAAGTACTGGCTCATAAGCTGAAATGGCACAAAGGTGAACTTTGCAGAGTATTGCAGACCTGAATTTGAGAGGTCTAAAACGTACTCTACAAATTTATTGGGTGGGCAGGAAAAAGCATTCAAAGAGGATTTTACACACCAGAGAGAAACGCTTCCATTTGGCTGTGTACGTTTTTCTAGTGGCTGGCTTACGCGCAGCCAGAAGAATATTTGAAACTCTGCGAGAGACACTGAACCTGTTTGTCTCTATCTCTTCAGGAGACAAGCGTGCAGGTAAAGCGATCTCAGATTGGGATGGACCACAGGCCCCTGAGTCAGAAGGTTTGTCTGAAGAGGAAGCACTTTCAGAAGGATTTTCGACATACTGTTGAGTAACGGAAACCATATTTGTCGAGGCCAGAAGGGAGCATTGAGGATCATTTTGTCCCCCAGGGACTCTAACTTGAGAAGTACCCTCTGAATTAGAGGGAGAGGCGGAAAGGCATATAGAAAGCATTTTGTCCACTGCAGCCTGAACGCATCCTGACAGAAAATGCTAGGCCTTGGATTTCTCGAGCAGAAGAGAGGCAGTTTTGTGTTGAGTGGGGATGCAAAAAGGTCCAGGTCTGGAGTTCCCTACTCTGAGAATAGTGACTGAACTACGGTTCAGTCGAGAAACCACTTGTGAGGATCCATCTCTGTTCTGCTGAGATGGTCTGCCAGTTCGTTCTGCACTCCTGGCAGGTAGGCCGCTTGAATTAGAGCCTTGTGCTCCACGCACCATTCCCACACTCTCATCACTTCCCAGCATAAAGGGTAAGAGTGAGCACTGCCCTGCTTGTTGATGTAATACATCACTGCTTTGTTGTCCATTTGAAGGAGAATGTTCTTATGACACAGAGAATGTCCTTCAAAGCCCAGACTGCATAAAGGACGGCTCTCATTTCTAAGACATGTATGTGAAGCTAGGACTCGTCCCGAGTCCACGTACCTTGGGTGTGGAGATTCTGACAGTGAGCTCCCCACCCCATCAGGGACGCGTCCGTGGTAATGGAAATCTGATGATCCAGGGGATACCCTTCAGGAAGATTGTCCTCTTGTGACCACCAGGTGAGTGACCTCTTCAGAGGTTCTGTCACCTTGATGAGAAAGGACTGAGGGTGAGTGGTTGGAGATCACAGAGTACTGAGCATCCACCGAGAGGTTCTCATGTGGAGGCGTTCTAGGGGTACAGTGAACACAGAGGACGTCATGAGACCCAGCATCCGTTGCATCGAGATAGCTCGAACCAACCTGTTCTCTCCGATGTATTGGGCAATCTGTAGGATATCGCTCCTTATGTCCTCTGGTAGGAAAGCTTTTGCACAGGAGGTGTCCAGAAGAGTTCCTATGAAAAGGAGCTTCTAGGAGGGCTGCAACTGCGACTTCTTGAGATTTAGCAGGATTCCCATGAACATGAGAAAGTCTAAGGCCGTGGCTACAGCCATGAGAGTTCCTTGCCTGCAAGGGCTTGCTAGAAGCCAGTTGTCCAGCTATGGGAACACTTGCATTCCGATCTTTCTGAGGTGTGCTGCGAGAAATGAAAATTACGTACCTACCGTAATTCTTGATCTTCTTGGACGAGTCTCCACCACTCATTCACACTATTGGGATCTGCGCCAGAGGCACTAGGACCCAGCGGGAGCAAACTTTTTTGCTGGAGGACCGGCGCCAGAGATGGAGCTGCGAGGAACGGCACCGCGAGCCCCAGCTCGTGCGGTAATGACTATCTCGGCGTCGACCCTCCAACCGCCTCAGTACCTTTTTTTACCGAGGAGGTGCAGCGTAACTAACCTAGAAGGATAACCTAAACAAAACCGGACATAAGATAGTCCGGACAACCTCTATAAGAAGGGTCAACAAAGAAGTCTTCACAGCCTAAAGATTTAAAGGAGTGAAGACCAACAATAGAGGTGAGCTCGGGGGACGGAGGGTGGGCGTGTGAATGAGTGGTGGAGACTCGTCCAAGAAGATCAAGAATTATGGTAGGTATGAAATTTTCATATCTTCCTGGACATAAGTCTCCACCACTCATTCTCACTATTGGGAGAGTACCGAGCTAATAATCCCCCAAGAGGGCGGCACGAGAGACCAAGAGCACACGTTTCTAGGACAGAAGTCCATTAAGGATGGCTCTGCCAAAGGAAGAATGTCATCTGGCATGGACATCCAGTGCATAATGTTTAACGAAAGTATGCACTGAGCTCCAGGTGGCCGAGTTGCGAATTTCCGCCAAAGATGCCGCGACCGCTTTAGTAGAGTGAGCGTAAACCCTGCCCTCCAACTTAACCTGTGCCATGGAATAGCAGTGGCGAAGGCATGCCACTAACCATGCTGAGATACATCTGATAGCGACAGGTTGACCCAGCCGGGTCTTGCTGAAGGAAACAAACAGTTGTTGAGCTTTGCGAAAATCCTTGGTTTTATCTAGATAGAAACGCAAAGCTCTTTTAACGTCCAAGGAATGAAGGGATCGTTCTCCTTTATTTTGGAAGTCCGCAAAGTAAGAGGGAAGGACCAAAGGTTGGTTTAGATGAAATTCTGACACAACCTTAGGAAGAAATTTCGGATGAGTCCTAAGGACTACTTTGTCCTTATGGAACACAGTATACGGAGGGTCTGTGACCAGGGCATGTATCTCAGAGACCCTATGGGCCGAGGTAATGGCCACTAGGAAGGCCGTCTTCCAGGTGAGAAATTTTAGCTCACAGGTAGCCAGAGGTTCGAAAGGTTTCCGAGTGAGCATGTCTAGCACAAGATTGATGTCCCAGGCTGCAACTGTACATCTTGTAGGAGGTCTGGTATGCAGAATTCCTTTAAGAAACCTCTTAACCACAGGTAATTGAGCCAGAGACAAGGAAAAACACGGCTCATGATACGCTGAAATGGCACTAAGGTGAACTTTGACTGTAGAGTAATGTAGACCTGAATTTGAGAGGTCTAAGAGGTACTCCAGAACTTTATCTGGTGGGCAGGAAAAAGGGTTCAAAGAGGACTTTGCACACCAGAGCGAGAAACGCTTCCATTTGGCTGTGTAGGTTTTCCTAGTGGCTGGTTTCCGTGCAGCCAGAAGAATATCTGAAACCCTTCGAGACACATTGAACCAGTTTACTTCTACCTCTTCAGGAGCCAAGCGTGAAGGTGAAGCGATCTCAGGTTGTGATGGACTACAGGCCCGAGTCAAGAGGTTCGTTTGAAGGGGAAGTGGTCTCGGAGGAACTGCCAACATACTGTTGAGTAGTGGAAACCACAGTTGTCGAGGCCAGAAGGAAGCGATGAGGATCATTTTGTCCCCCTGGGATTCGAACTTGAGGAGTACCCTCTGAATTAGAGGAAGAGGTGGAAAGGCGTAAAGAAAGCGTTTTGTCCACTGCAGCCTGAACGCATCCTGACAGAAAATGCCAGGCCCTGGATTTCTGAGCAGAAGAGAGGCAGTTTTATGCTGAGTGGGGATGCAAAAGGTCCAGGTCTGGAGTTCCCACTCTTCAATAGTGACTGAACTATGGTTGAGTCGAGGGACCATTCGTGAGGGTCTGTCTCTGTTCTGCTGAGACGGTCTGCCAGTTCGTTCTGCATTCCCGGTAGGTAGACCGCTTGTATTAGAGCCTTGTGCTCTAAGCACCATTCCCACACTCTCATCGCTTCCCTGCATAAGGGGTAAGAGTGAGCACCGCCCTGCTTGTTGATGTAATACATCACTGCTTTGTCATCCGTTTGAAGGAGAATGTTCTTGTGATGGAGAATGTCCTTCAACGCCCGGCCCGCATAAAGGACGGCTCTCATCTCTAGGACATTTATGTGTAGCTGAGACTCGACTTGAGTCCACATACCCTGAGTATGGAGAGACTGACAGTGAGCTCCCCACCCCATTAGGGACGAGTCTGTGGTAATGGAAATTTGATGATCCAGAGGAGCAAAGGGGAACCCTTCCAGGAGATTGCTCTCTTTAGTCCACCAGGTGAGGGACCTCTTTAGAGGTTCTGTCACTTTGATGGGAAAGGACTGCGGGTGAGTGGCTGGGGACCACTGAGTACTGAGCATCCACTGAGTAGTTCTCATGTGCAGACGTGCTAGGGGTACAGTGAACACAGAGGATGCCATGAGGCCAACATCCGTTGCATCGAGAGAGCTGGGACTAAGTTGTTTTCCCCAATGTGACGGACCATCTGAAGGATATCGTTCCTTCTGTCCTCTGGAAGAAAAGCCTTCGCACAGGAGGTGTCCAGAAGAGTCCCTATAAAAAAGAGGCTCTGGGAGGGCTGCAACTGCTATTTTTTTGAGGTTTAGCAGAACCCCCATGGACGTGAGAAAGCGAGAGGCCATCTCTACGGCGTCCAGGGTTCCCTGCCTGGAAGGGCTTGCCAGAAGCCAATCGTCCAGATAAGGGAACAACTGTATTCCAACCTTTCTGAGGTGCGCTGCGAGAACTGCACAACACTTTGTAAAAACCTGCGGCGCCGAGAATAGCCCAAAGGGCAGGACTGTGAACTGATAATGTCCCAGAGCCACAAACCTCAGGAATTTGTGGTGCCTTAGGAGAATAGAAATGTGCTGGTAAGCATCCTGCATGTCTAGGGAGGCTAGCCAGTCATGTTGATGAAGCAAAGGTAACAAGGTTCCTAGAGAAATCATTTTGAATTTCTCCTTGGGGAGACATTTGTTTAGCTTTCTGAGATCCAAAATGGGGCGCATGCCCCCGGACTTCTTTGGAACCAGAAAGTAATGGGAGTAGAACCCTGTGTTCCGTTGATGCAGCGGCACTACTTGTACTGCCCTGTTTGTTCAGAACGCTCTGAATCTCGGCGACGAGAAGGTCTGACTGAAGGGTTGACAGCCTGGGCTGTCGTTTGGGAGGATGATCCGGAGGGGTCTCCACAAGATTGAGTGAATACCCCTCGCGAATTATCCGAAGGACCCATTTGAAGTTATGGACTTCCATTAGTTGTAGAAGTGCATCAGATGACCTCCCACCGGCGAGGAAAAGTCCACCTCGGGCAGTTGAGATGGGACTTGGGCCAGCAACTCATAAGGTGGCGATGGGCGCTTTGGGGCCCTGCGCTTTCTGTTGTGCCTTCTTTTGAGGTTGGGCAGGTTGATTTTTATGGAAACCTCCTCTGCCTTGAAAGGACTGACTTATGAAACTGACGTTTATTGACACTCCCTCGAGAGGGGACAGGAGGAGGTCGAGCCAACTTAATGGCTGACCTAGTCTTTTGTATAGCTTCGAGAGCTTGTTCTACCTGAGGACCAAAAAGATATGCACCATCAAAGGGCAACGCCATTACCTGCTGCTGCGCGTCATTCGTGAAGCCTGAAGTGCGCAGCCAGGAATGACGGCGGGTACAAATACCAACAGCCGCGGCATGGGAAGCAGTGTCGAAAGCATCTATGGCTGCTTTAACCTGCTGGTTATTAGATTCAATACCTCTGGTAATGGTTTGGAGAAGCTCTGGCTTTGTATCAGATTCCGGTACAGCTTCAACCATCTGTTTGATAGAGTGCCACAGGATATACTCATATTGGGAGAAATAGCCTTGGTAGCTGGCGATACGCATACTTAGGGTGGAAGCAGCAAAGACTCTCTTACCTAAGGTGTCTATCTTACGAGATTCTTTAATAGGTCGAGCTGTAGTAGTTTGGGGAAGAACGACCTTATTCTCTGCCAGGACTACAATAGGATCCGCAAAGGCTTGAGACGCCAAAATGGGTCGATCCTTGGGGGCTGAATATTTCCTATCTATGGATTTAGCCACCGAAGGGGTGAGAGCAGGATTATTCCATACCATTTGAGACAGCGTCTCAAAAGAAGGTTGAACCGGAGGAGTCAAATCCGTAGGGATCTCCGGAGCATGAAGGTATTGGAGTCTTAATTTCCCAGAATCGATGTCTGTAGTCTGGAGAGAAAGAATGGAAATCAAATTTTTCAGCAGAGACTTAAAGGACAGGTCCTCGACCACAGGCTCTGCAGCAGTAATAGATCCTGCTTCCTCCACTTCATCACCCAGCCGAAGGTCTGGGACAGGCTCAATATCATCTCCTGACAGTCCAGGAGGGACTGTATGGACAGGAAAGGAGTGAAAATCAGAGGAAAAGGATGAAGGAAAAGAGTGAAAGGAGGAGTCCTGAAACGCGGAAGATGCCCCGAGAGTCCCCGGCGCTGCAGAGGCATACGGCGCCGAGGACACATGGCGCCGAAAACGGCACAGAGATGGCCGACGGCACCGCGCATGGCGCCAACAGACGCACCGACGCCGAAGATGGCGCCGAGCGTGCTGTCGACGACGAAAACACTCCAAAAAACAGGATTTGAAGGTAAGGAGGTAAGAAAAGCAGGAGATAAAGGCATTGGTGTGGCCCCCTGCGCCGCAGCCATGTGAGGGGGGAAAACACCTAAGCACGGCGTCGACGGCACCGAGGATGGTGCTGCGCGACCAGGGAAGCTCAACTGCCCTACCTGGTCTCCCAAGAAGCCCGAAGGCCCCTGAGTGACCGAGCCAGGTAGCTGAACCAACCTCCGAGCCCATTGCTTCAAAAGAGCGGCCCACTGATGAAACTGCTCATCTGAAGACCTGCCAGCGGGAGGGGTAGGGCTCCGATGTCGAAGATGTCGGCTACCAGAAACAGAAGCTGGCAACTCCGAAGGAGGAGACCGGCAACTAGCCCCAATAACCGACCGTCTACACGCAAACATATCAGAGGGTGACCTCGAGTGATGCCTTCTCTTTTTTGACCTGTGGGCCGAAGAAGAGCTCAAGGCTGAACGGTGCAGAGAATGCAACCGTTTATTTTTATGCTTCCGAGGTGACCGACCATCCCCTCGGGCATTGGACTGACCGTTGTCAGACCCCCCCTTCCGGAGAAGGCGGCGGACCGGACCCAGCCCGACTGACTGAACAGCTTTCATACGAAGTCTCCCTACCATCACCTGACCTGCTCATGGTCGACTCCCTCAAAGTAGGCTGAGACTTCTTTATTTTAAAAGAAAGAATAAACTTAAGCGATACTTAGAGATATTACTACAAAATAACAAAACTGAAAACTATGCTGCTAGTTTGAAGTTTGACTCCCGGCGGACGAGCGACGTCGTCACTGAAGCGCACTCGACAGGGAAAAGGAACTGAGGCGGGTTGGAGGGTCGACGCCGAGACAAGTCATTACCGCACGAGCTGGGGCTCGCAGTGCCGCTCCTCGCGGCTCCATCTCTGGCGCCGGCCCTCCAGCAAAAAAGTTTGCTCCCGCTGGGTCCTAGTGCCTCCGGCGCAGATCCAAATAGTGTGAATGAGTGGTAGGAGACTTATGTCCAGGAAGATCTGCACAACACTTTGCAAAAACTCGTGGCGCCGAGGATAGCCCAAAGGGCAAGACTCTGAACTGATAATGCTGGCCCAAAGCCACAAACCTTGGGTATTTGCGATGCCTTGGGTGAATAGGAATATGTTGCTAAGCATCCCGCATGTCCAGGGAGGCTAACCAGTCGTGTTGATGAAGCAAATGTAACGGGGTTCCTAGCAATATCATTTTGAATTTCTCTTTGGGAAGAAATTTGTTAAATTTTCTGAGGTCCAAAATGGGACGCATGCCCCCGGTTTTCTTTGGAACTAGAAAGTAATGAGAGTAGAACCCTGTGTTCCGTTGATCCAGCGAAAAGTACAGTTACGTAAGAACTTACCGCAACAGTAGATCTTCGAGAACAGCTCTTGCAGCAGGTAACACCATTAGGACTGAAGCCGGCAGGCGTCAGGACCCCACGGAAATCTAGCTAGCAGTCTTCAGCGGGGACCGCCTCCGATGTCGGTCCCACCCCCGACGTCAGACGTAGTACATAAGGAGGCCAGATTCCCCAGTTCTCCCGCCGGAGACTCCCGGCCGCAGGATGACATCAGAAGGGGAGACCGAGGATCTGCCATCAGAAGAAAAGAGCTAAAGCTCCTGCCAAGGCCTGGTAGGCGGTACCTCCTCCAAGGGGAAATGGTGGGCGGGAAGATACCTGCTGCAAGAGCTGTTCTCGAAGATCTACTGTTACGGTAAGTTCTTACGTAACTGTACTATCTTACTTAGAGATACAGCTCTTGCAGCAGGTAACACCATTAGGACTGATTCCCAAGCAATAGCGCCTGAAAGCATTCTGGGAGAAGAAAAATAGGAGAGATCTAGAACAATGGTTCTCAGACTTTGTCACAGTGAGCCTCCCCAAATCCATGGAAAAGATTTTGAGCCTCCCCAAAAAAATGAAATAATCTTGGGCCTCCCCAAAGAAAAATAACATACTGTACTTTGTGCAGTACACCATAAATAAATTGAAACCCCTTTGAGTACTTGGCTCTCATTCAGTTCTTTGTCTTATACCAACGTGGAATCTTTGAAAAAGAGCTCCTGTGCACAAAGGCATTATCTGAATAATAAATAAAATAAATAAATGTTATTCAGCTTACTGTAACCCCCACAGGCCAGCCTACTTGCTTTGCTATTTTTATTGTTGAACCATTGTTACCCCTTGTTGCAGTACCTTCTTGGGTCAGACTACTTTCTCTGTTTCCTCTCTGTGCGAAATAACCTTCCTAAATACTTTGCCTCTGCCTGTCCTTCCCTGCTCCAAAGCAACTTCTCAGGGATTACTTTGCTCCTTTCTGCTATTGTTCATGGCACTTCTATGTTCAACCCTTGTATTTGGGCTCTTCTGCCATCAGGCTACAAATTGATCAATTATCACCTCTCATTATTAGTTTATTGTTCATATTTGTTTGCACTATTGTTCATTGTGTATTTCCTGATTGTTTTGCAGTTACCTTTTGAAATGTATTGACTCCCTACCCTTCCCCCAAGTACACCTTGGCTCATTCACCTTCCCTTGCCACCAACTAGTAAATAAATACATAAGATTTACCTACTGTTACTCTCTTTCAGTTTGCTTCATCTCTTCACACAAAATATATAAAACTCAAAATTTAAATACAGTAATTTTTCAGACTTGCTTGAGCCTCCCCTGGAACAGGCTGGGGCCTCCCCAGGGAGGCTGGCCTCACCATTTGAGAACCCCCTGATCTAGAACAAGTCCCGACTCTAGGACAGGAGACCCTGTAGAACAGCCAGGCCGAAACCAGCTCTCCGCCGAGATGTAATATACAGGCTATAGTGCCTAATAAATGTGTGTACTGAGCTCCAAGTAGCTGCAGCACAAATGGCCGAGGTGGAAACGTTGCGCAGTGCTGCAAAGGAGGTAGCCACCCCCCTTGTCGAATGGACCCGGACTGAACCAGGAAGGGGTTTATGCTTGTTGTTGTAGCAAAATGAAATACACTGGACAAGCCAGCGAGAAAGGGTTTGCTTAGAGACTGGTTGGTCCAGCATCCTCTCAGCGAAGGAAACGAACAGTGGCTCCGACTTGCGAAGCTGTTTAGTTCTATTCAGGTAGAACCTTAAGGAGCGGTGAACATCCAGGGTGTGAAGAAACGCCTCTCCTCTATTAGAGTACTTGGGGAAATACACAGGCAAATCGATGTCCTGGTTGAGAGTGAGGGCAGAGACCACCTTAGGCAGGAATTTAGGATTCGTCCTCAGAGACACTGTCCTGGTGAAAAATTAAATAAGGCTCCTTGCACATGAGAGCGTGAAGCTCGGAAATTCTCCTTGCTGACGTGACAGCAACTAAAAATAACGTTTTCCACGACAGAAAACACAGCTCGCAATCTCCGGCAGGTTCAAAGGGGAGCGTGAGTTGTTCCAGGACAAAGAGTAGGTCCCAAGGAGGAACGGGATCCTTGATGGGTGGCCCAAGGTGTAACATCCCTCTCAGGAAGTCTCGAGTGGCATCAAGCTGTGCCACTGTGCGCTGCCCCACCAGGAAGTGGTATGCAGAGATTGCGCAGAGGTGCACTTTAATGGAGGAGTAGGCGAGACCCGAATGGAATAGGGAAAGAAGGTATTCCAGCACCCCTTTCACCAGGCATTCTAGAGGGGAAAGGCTGTGTGCCTGCGACCATAAGCAAAAACGGCGCCACTTCAAGGCGTACGTCACATGCATTGCCGGCTTCCTGGCCTCGGAAAGGACTTCTGCCACCTCTTGCGAGATCCCATATCGCATAATGGCTATGTCTCTAGGAGCCATGCATGCAGGTTCAGTGAGCGTAAGTCCGGGTGGACTAGTGAACCCTCCTCCTGAGACAATAGGTGGGAGCTGAAAGGCAACGGAACTGGAGGTTCCCGGGACAAGTGCGTCAGCATGGGGAACCAGATCTGCCTGGGCCAGAAAGGCGCTACCAGGATCATTGTTGCATGCTCCCGCGCAGTTTGAGACAAACTCTCTGGATCAACGGGAAGGGAGGGAAAGTGTAGAGGAATCTGTCCGCCCAGGAGAGGGACAACGCGTCTCGCCAGAAAATACCAGGCCCTGGATCTAGCGAGCAAAAATTGGGCAGTTTTGCGTTGGATGGGGAAACAAACAAGTCCAACTCTTGAGTGCCCCATCGAAGAAACAGATCCTCTGCTACCTCCTGAAGAAGTTCCCACTCGTGGACTCTGGCCTGGGAACGACTCAGGCCGTCTGCAACTGTGTTGTCCACTCCGAGAACGTGAACTGCAATCAGGCTCACGCCGTGTCGGATTACCCAATCCCACACCCTCATAGCCTCCCTGCAGAGGGGGTAAGAGTGCACGCCTTCTTGTTTGTGGAGGTAATACATCACCGCCGTGTTGTCCGTCTGAAGCAGAAGGGTACTCAACGGTATTTCTGACTGAAAGGCCTGCAGGGCGTAAAGGACCGCCCTCATCTCCAGCACGTTGATGTGGAGGTTAGCTTCCTGAGGGGTCCATGTTCTCTGGGACCTCACCCTGTTCAGGTGCGCTCCCCATCCCAGCCCTGAGGCTTCTGTGGAGAGGATTGCCTTCGGGGACGGCGCGGTAAACGGGACACCCGCAGAAAGTGTCCCTGGGTCTAGCCACCATTGCCAGTCTCGAATCACGGCATTCATGATTCTGACCAGATGCTGCATGTGGTCTTGCCTTTGGTCCCACTGCACCTTGAGCATCCACTGAGTTACCCGCATGTGGAGCCTTGCCAAAGGGATGGTTGGAATGGCCGCAGCCATGTGTCCGAGCAAGCGAAGCACCAACCTGGCGGGACGGTCTGCCTAAAAGATCCCTGATGAGGGATCTGATGTGTTCCGCTTCGCTGGGAAGAAAGGCTTTCCTTGGACGGTGTCCAGAAATAGAAATTACGATCACCACCGTAATTATGATCTTTCTGTGCATCTTCACCATTCATCACAGATGGGGTACTGGCGAATCAGGACCCGCAGAATTCTTTTTTTTTTTTTTTAAAAAAGGATAGGCAGAGTCGACGCAGCATCGGCACCACCCTTGAGGCCGACGTACTACGTGGCGCTCAAGGATTAGCAGTTAAGCTGTGTCGACTCCACCTGCCTACCAGTTCTGAGTTGCCGAATAGGTGAAGGGATGGAGGGTGGGACAAGAGAGTCCAAGGGACAGAAAAAGGAAGAGAAAACTGAACTAAAAGGAGAAATAACTGAGAGGACAGCATAGAGGAAGTAAAACTAAGGGGATTGGGTAGGGGCCCCAATCTCTGGAAAAAGAAGGGGGGGGGGAGAGAGAGAATTTAGGAGAGAGTGAGAGGAGGTAACAAGGATCCAGGACCCTTGTCCGTCACCAGACTGTATAGGAACTGCAAGGAGTGGCAAAGCTCATCTGCCAGAATTCAAGGCACAGAATAACTGGCAATACCCCAAAAGCAGAGTTGGCTATTCTGGAGAAGGACAGGGTACAGGGACTCAGTACTCTCTCTGTAAGGATATTTGGTGAAAAAAAGGGAAATTCCTTTTTTTTTTTTTTTAAATAGATGGATAACAGAAGGAGGGCAATCACCAGTTCTCACCCCGTAGGGGTGAGGATAAGTTGTAGAGAAGAAGTGCCACTCGAACTGTACCCCTTGGGGAAGAAAATTTACCCCGTGTGTCCCAACTTTACCCCGCTCAAAAAGAGGGGTAGTCACAGAGGGAGGGGGATCCAGAGACTGGAGCACCAGGGGGATGGCGGGCAGGATTGTGATGAATGGTGAAGATACACAGAAAGATCATAATTACGGTAGGTACGTAATTTCTTTATCTTATCTGTGTCAATCTTCACCATTCATCACAGATGGGTGAGTACCAAGCCCCCCGAAGGGGGCTGATTAATTGCACCCTAAGGGACAGTGTCCCTAGCCCTCAGTGGGTGACACTAAGGGGGAACCTTCTGGGCCTGAGGAAGCCCAGTGGGAGAGGCGAGACTGGGTCCCCACAGAGGGGAAGGAATTTGCCCCGACAAACGTAGTCTCGCCCTACAGGAAAAGAGATAGGTTCCCTGGTGAGCGGAGCAAATCACCCTACGCCGGGCCAAGGGTGACAACCGGGAAAGGCGATGCCACGCCGATCTCCTGGTGCAGATCGCTGTCCCTACTACCCTGGTAGCTACCTCACTGGCGTCGTAAGATGCCCTTGCTTAGTGCCTTGCTAGCTCCAGGCCACATGCAGAGTGCGCGATGGCTTGCCCTGAGTCAGGCAAAGCAGCTAGTATCGGACCCAGCGCTGACCACAAGAACCTGTTGTAGGCTGCATAGTGGGCCTGATGAGCGGAGATGGAGAGAAGCAACCATGCTGAGTAAAAAGTCCTCCTCCCCCAGATATCAAAATCCGAAGAGTCCTGATCTGGGGGCCGGTCACGGTGGAGGGCGTGAAGCCCGTCAGGAGTGTCCAGGTGCATCAATCCAGACTGTGGATGAGGCATAGAACCTGGAGACTCTAGGGGAGCGCAATACCTCTGGCTGAGGTCCCTAGGGGCAGGAACTCCAGAGAAGGGCCTCTGCCAGAAACGCATGGACGCCTCCCGAAAGGGAGCAGGCCAGGGCGGCACCACAAGGGTGGCCACACCGAAATCGCCTAGAAAGGCGTGCGCCGCATGCTCAGGATTGCTCATGGAGAGGAGAGAGAGGTGAAGGTCCTCCAGCATCCTCACGAGTAAACGCTGATACTCAGATCAGCGGCAGGAGAGATATGGACAGACAGTTCCTCTCCCCCGAAGAGGGGGATGAGGAGCTGGAGGTCACCATGCACTCAGAGTAGCTGCTCGAACAGAGCAGCCATTGCTCTGAACTGTTCCCAGGTGAGAGGACCACTAGGACCAAGAATACCTGGGAATGCAGGAGAAGGCGGCAGAGGGGAGGGGGCAGAGCCGAGATAGGAAGTCGGCTGACCTCTGCCAGGGCTAGGGAGTGGACCATGGACCCCCTCGGAGAGTATCCTGGAAGACTCCGCAGCCGACAGCTGTACAACCACATTGGTACTGCCTAGGCTGCGCCCAAAAGAATCCCCCCAGTGAGGCGACCGGGGCCGTATAGATCCAGAAGGACGGTCCCCTGCCTCCAAAGAATGGGACCCCCTCAAGGAACCAGAAGGGGAAGGGCGGAAGATGAAAATCATGTACCTACCGTAATTCTTGATCTTCTCTTGTATCTTCACCATTCATTACTGCTTGGGTTAAGCCGGAGGTGCGCACCCGCTACGGGAGTTTTTTTTTTTTTTTTTTTGGAGTCTGCTCCACGCGCCGCCCTCGAGGACGACACGCCGTGTCATGCGCGAGGGGCTGCGAGGTGCCGCAGACTCCTCCTCCATCTCAGTTCTGGTAGCCGGAGAGGCGAAAATAAAGTGTAAGAAAAAAGAAAGTGAGGCAAGAGAGCCGAGGGATAGAAAAAGGAAAGGAAATAAACTGGAAAAGGAATAAGCCAATGGAGAATAGACAGAGGAGAGAGAATTCCTACCCAAAAGGACCACAGGGCCTCCTTTCCGGGGCGGCTCTAGGGGAGGAACAGAGAGAGGAAGAGGAAGAGGAAGAGGAGGAAGAGGACGAGGAAGAGGAAGAAGTAGGAGAAGAAAAAGAGGAAAGAAAGAAAGAAAGAAAGAAAGAAAGAAAGAAAGAAAGAAAGAAAGAAAGAAAGAAAGAAAGAGGCATGTTGAGAGGGAGAACAGTGCCCATCGAGCATTGTTGGTTGAGAGGCTTATAGGCTCGAAACTAATAAGGGAGCAAGAATCCCAGTTGCTAGGACTGAGGAGAGGTTCCACCGAACCTCCTGAACAGACCCAAGTGAGGGCAGACACTCTGAACTCTCAACATGCCAAGTCCCTTCATCCTAGTTGAGGGCTCCTAGACTGTCCGAGCAGAACCTGTTCCGGAAGAGCACCCATCCAGGAAGAGGACTAAGTTCCTTAGCACCTTGTTAAGTGCTAACACAGAAGAGTATGGGAAAGACTACGCCTTCTCGAAGGCAGTTTCGAAGAAAAGTAGAGAGGAACTCAGACTTGCTAGGACAAGGCAGACAGAAGCTTGAAGCTGACAAGTTCAGTCAGCAGCTGGAAAAGCTGAATAATAATACCTGCCAGGGAGATTCCAACTTGAGGAGGCCAAGACAGGGCATGGCCACCAGGCTGTGAAACTACATGACCTGAGGAAGGTCAGGAATCGCACCATAGGGCAGTCAGAAAGAGTTCCCTCAGAATTAAAGAAATTTGCAACCATACTCGTTCCCCCCTACCTTGAGGAAAAAAGAATCCATTCACAAGAATGGGGAAAATTTTTTTTTTTTTTTGGCATAAAGGCCAAGGGGGGGAGAGAGGAACGAGATGGGAGGGGGAGACGCCACAGAAGGAGGCCACTGAGGGGAAGGTGGGTGGGTATCAGTAATGAATGGTGAAGATACAAGACAAGATCAAGAATTACGGTAGGTACGTAATTTTCATATCTTCCCTTGTCAATCTTCACCATTCATTACTGCTTGGGTGAGTACCAAGCCCCCTCCCCCCTTGAAAAAGGGGGGTAGAACCCTGAGGGAACAAGACCCCCAGCCTCCTGTTTGTGAAGAACAGAAGGGGAAGACCCTGGTAATACAAAGAGAAGCCTAAGTGGGAGAAGAGCTAGAGGTGCCCCGAGGACGGGGAGACAGAGGAAGCCCCTGAAAAGTCTCCTAGCTCTGGAGGAAAAAAGACGGGTCCCCCGGAAAGTGCAGTGCATCACCCTACGCCGGGCCAGGGGTGACAACCTTGATAGACAGAGCCATGCCGTCCGCCTAATGCAGATTGCTGTCCCCGCAAGCCTGGAAGCCACCTCATTGGTGTCATAAGATGCCCTTGCTTGGTGTCTTGTCAGCTCCAGGCCTATAGCGGAGAGGGCAATAGCCTGTCTGGTTTGCTCCACATCAGGCATTGATGCTAGGAGCTGGGAGAGCATCGACCACAGATGCAGACTGTAGGCAGCGTGATGAGCCTGATGTGATGCAATGCAAGCCACTGCACGAGAAGAAGAGAACACTCTTCGCCCCCACCGGTCGAACTGTAGGGAATCCGAATCTGTGGCGGTCGTGCGCCAGGCGGCAGCACCCGGAAGGAGTCTCTAGGTACACCAAACCCAAGGATGGGTTGGGAAGGGTACCCAGGGATTCCGAGGGGGCACAATACCTTCAACGACAGTCTGCCGGGGCTGGAGAAAGGGCGGCTGGCGACTGCCAGGAACGGATAGACGCCTCCTGGAAGGGGATAGGCCAGGAAGGTACCACCAGGTGCTGGGCACTGAATTCTCCAAGGAATTCATGCGTCTCCTGTTCAGTATTGTCTCGCCTAATGTAAGAGATTCGAAGATCCCTCACCATCCTCGAGAGGAATCGCTGATATTCTGTGAAATCAGAATCGGAAGAAAATGAGCAAGGGGTTCCTCTCCCTCAGAGGAGGAAGACTAGGATGATGGAGAGCTCGAATGTCCAGAAGATTCCTGCGGCGGTGGGGAGAGTCGAAAGACCCGCTCATGCATGTATCTAACGTATGAGGGGAAGGCCACCGCAGAACCTCTGAACTGCTCCCAGGATAACGGACCCGTAGGACCGACATGGCCTGGAAGAGCGGGGGGTGGATGCAGAGGTACTGAGAAGGGCACTCTATGAAGAGGCAACTGACCTCTGTCAGGGCTCTGAAATCCGGGGAACGGAGCCCGAGCTGGCGGGATCCCAGACAACAAACCAGGCCGCAAGACAAGACCCTGAGGATGCGATGCCTGGAAGAGCCCGGGGGGGAACCTCCCTTATGACGAACCTGGGACTGCATGGATCCAGAAGGGCAGTCCACAGCAACGCCACCGGAGGGAACCCCGGGGCCCAAGAGGAAAGGGCGGGTTCACGCTATGCTCCTAGCCACCCCACGGTGGCCGGCGGAGACCGGGATGACCGTCCCCCGCCCCTCGACCCCATGGACTCCGAGAGAGCCCTCCTCCTCGACTGCAGCGTTCCCCCACCCCAAGAGGAGGCAACAGCACCCGGAAGGGTAACTATCACAGGCCCCCTAAGAGAGGGAGCCTCCTCCTCAGCCCCCACCACATCACCCCCCTGGGACCCAGGGCCACCCCTAGCCCGAGGGCCCTCAGGAGAGGACAGGAGTGGGGAAAGTGGGAGGGGCCCCCTGCGCCGCCTAGCACCCTGTACCACCGGTGACAGTGACCCCGAAGAGTCAGGGTGCCAGGATGGGTCCACATCTGAGTCATCGACCTCCGAAGAGGACGAGACCAGCAGAACCTCAATGCTGGCAACCCCAGGGGTCCCCGGAGCAACGGCGCCAGACGACCCCAGCCCACTCGCGACAGCCAGGCCCGGTCCTGGCTCCCCTGCCGCACCAGTTAGGCCCACGGCGCCGCCCTGCTGCCGACCCCAACCTCCGGCGCCCGCCGAGCACAAACCGGGCCTGTGGCGCCTAAACCAAACGGTGCAGGAGGGCAGCGCCGAGGGTCCACCGGTGCCAGGCCCAGAAATCATGGGCCTCGACACTGGGGGAGCCTGCACCTCTGAGGGGGTGACTGCCGAGGCGGTGTCCCCATCACGGCCCCGGGAGGGACCACGACGTTCCCCCGACACCATGAGAGAAGCTTCCTCTTCGGCAAGAGAAGAGGAGGAAGCTTCCTCCTCCGCGGACCATATAGGCCCGGGAGGGGACCCGGGGGAAGGGCCAGACCTTACCTGGGAATCCTTGAGTTACGCCTGCCTCCAAGGTCGGCGGGTCTTAGCCGAGCTTGAACGCTGGACTTAGAGGACACCGACGTCCATGTCGTGGCTGGGTCCCAGGCAACGGAGACAGACATCATGCCGGCCTGAGACGGAAAATGCCGCCACAGGAGCACCGACGATAGCGCGGGCCCGCCGACTTGACGCCTTGCTCCCAAACCAGACATGATGAATTCAAACAAGGAAAAAGGGATTAAAGCACTGCGGCCGCAGTATAGAAAGAAAAAGGAACGGTCTTACGGTATACGCGCCGAGTGAAAACGCCTGAGAAAACGAGGAGTCTTGAGGTTGGAAAAACCGAAACTATTTCCACCGCGCAGCAGGTGCAGCCTCGATGGTGGGAGAAACAGAACTGAGATGGAGGAGGAGTCTCGGGTACCTAACGGCCGCCCGCGCATGACGCGTACGCCGCTCCCGAGGGCGCGCCTGCTGAGCCGACTCAAAACTCCCTGAAGCGGGTACGCACTCCGGCTTAACCCACGTGTAATGAATGGTGAAGACTGACAAGGAAGATTCCGCGCTCAGCTTCGTCCAGGGCCCGGGTGGGTCCCAGAGAAAGGTAGACGCACCGACCCCACACCCCTTGACCCCTCGGAGTCCGAGAGAGTCCTAGTCCTCGAAAGGGCCAGCCTAGGAAGCTATCAGCTCTGGGCTGCCCCCGAAGGGGAGACCCAGGGAGCAGCACCCTCCCATCCTGTGGGCTTCCCGATAGGCCCCAAAGTTGGACGATCGAGACACACCACCGGAGGGGATACCACCGCCGAGGGGACAAGGAACCCCCCAAGGCCAGGTTGCATGGCAATGGTGGCATGCACCACAGCCTGCTGGTCGGTACCACTGACCCTAACCTCGGGGGGAACCAGACGCACCTCAGAAAGGGGCTGACAGACCCGTCGTGGAGACCACCGGCTCGTCCTCTTCTGCAGACAACCCCGAAGGGTGTGACTGCCCGCTCGACTCCGAGCCAGACCCCGAAGAGGTAGAGTCTGAGGCCCTAAGCCAGATGGTAGGAGGGCGAGGAGGGCGACCTACCAAAGGGTCCAGAAGTCCAAGCAGTGGCCAAGGCGGCACCTGCACCCTCCACAGCCCCACAAGCGGCGCTGGCAGAAGGCGGCAGGGCAGCACGGGCCAAAGGTCCCCGAACTAGGTCCAGCTGCGGCACCGTCAAGTCCACCGGCACCAGGGGTGGTACCAGTAACAGAGACGGTGCCGACAGAAACCCCAGACACAGCCTTGGCGCCGCGAACAGCACCGAGGACCAAAGCGGCGCCGACGACCACGAGGGCGGACTCGGCGCCGAACACGGCACCGCTAGACCCTCGGCGCCGCAAGCAGCACCAGCACCAACAGCGCAGGACGGTACCGATGGATGACCGGCGTCTTATGGGGCCATGCTCAACCTCGGCGCCGAGGCGAGACATGGCAAAAGGCGATGCCGATTCCAGGGTCACGGCACTGCGAGCAGGGTCAGCACCGCGAACGGCGCCGACAAGGCCCACGGCGCCGACAGCACCGAGCGACGGCGTCGACCCGGGCCGCAGGAGCGACACCGGGGGAGCCTTCACCCCCGAAGGGGTGATTGCCATAGCGGCGCCTCCCGCCTGCTCCCGGGAGGAAGCGGAACGGGCCTCCTGCACCGCAGAAGGAGTCTCGGCCAAGGCTAGGCTATGAGAGGCCGAGGCTCCCTCCTCCTCGGTCCGCATAGAACTGGGAGGGGACCCAGAGGAAAGGCTGAGAGCTCGGCTTGGCCCGACGAGTGCGAAATCTACTCCCGAAAGTCGGCGGAGCTCGCCCTACTTTAAACGCGCGCTGTTAGAGGACGCGGCGGTCCATGGAGAAGCAGGCGTCGCACGAATCCATGTCGTGAAGCAGGCCAAGACACGAGAGACACCAGTCATGCTGGTCGGTAATGGAGTACTTGCGGCCACACGGGCACCAACGCATGGGGGGGCCGCCCCACCTTAGAGGACTTCTTGCCCTCCGACCGCGACATGACCTACGGAAAAAAACACCAAAAACAGACTCGACGTCGCTCAACTGTAAAATAAATGGAAAGATCTTACCAGCGACGTCGAGTAGGGCAGACTAGAACTAGCAGGAACCGACGGACTGTCGAAGACAAAAGGCTAAGGCCTAAAACTTTGAAAATCTCTTCACAGGCTTCCCATGAGGCGACCTCGACGGCGGGAGACGAACTGGTAGGCAGGCAGAATCGACACAGCTTAACGGTTAATCCTCGAGCACCACGTAGTACGTCGGTCTCGAGGGTGGCGCCGATGTTGCGTCGACTCCGCCTATCCTTTAAAAAAAAAAAAAAAAGGGCTCCCGCGGGGTCCTGATCTCCGGCCAGTACCCCATCTGTGATGAATGGTGAAGATTGACACAGATAAGATCTACGCCTATGAACTGCAGCTTCTGGTACGGTACTAGGAGAGACTTCTCGTAGTTGATAAGAATAACCATAGACTGGAACAGGTCCTGGGTGCTCTGAATAGCCATCAACAGTGCCTCTTTGGAGGTGGCCATGAGAAGCCAGTCGTCCAGGTACGGGAAAACGTAGTGGCCCTGTCTCCTCAGAGATGCTGCCACGACTGCCATACACTTGGTAAAGACCATGGGGGCCGAAGACAGTCCGAACGGAAGGGCCCGGAACTGAAAGTGGTGGCCGAGAAACTCAAGCGAGGAACCTCCTGTGCGCTTGAGCTACTGGGATGTGCAGGTAGGTGTCCTGATGTCCAGGACGCTAAGAAGGCGTCCTTTTTCAGCATGGGAATGAGTCCTTGGAGGGTCACCATGTGAAAACGTTTGTAGGCGACCGACATGTTGAGGTCACTGAGGTCCAGGATTGGACGGAGGTCCCCTGTTTTCTTCGGAACCAGAAAGAAGTGGGAATAGTATCCGGATCCTATCTGGCTCTCTGGGACATACTCCACCGCTCCCTTTTGCAGGAGCACGAGTACCTCTTGCCTGATGAGTGATCTGTGCTGACCCGGGTAACGGGAGAGCAGAGGAGGCCTTGTGGGTGGCTTGTCCACGAATTCTATAAAGTGGTCTCTTTCGACCAACTGAAGGACCCACCTGTCAGTGGTTATGGACTGCCACCCTGGCAGGTGGTCCGCAATGCGGCCCCCGACCTTGGTGTCCCGTTGATCCTGAGGGGCGGGGGCCGGGAAGGAGTCATGCTGTGGCGGCTGATGGTCCAGCGGGCTGGGCCGACTTAGCTGGTCGTTGACTTCGGCCCACTGACTACTTCTCCTGGGCTCTGCGGGAGAAGGAGCCCCTCTGTTGCGGACCGGCGCGGGACTGCTGTCTCTGCATCCGGCCTCGAAAACGGCTTTGGTTCCTACACAAGGAACTAAGCTTGGGTCTGTACATGGCCTGGACAGACCGCACAGTCTTCCTAGCCTCTTGAAGTTTGGTGAGGACCTTCTCCGAGGACTCACCAAAAAGAACTTCTCCATGAAACGAGGTGTCCAGGATGTTCTTCTGGACGTCCAGGGTGAATCCGGAGACACAGAGCCATGAGTGTCTCCGGAGGCATACGCCTGAAGCTGCCGCTCTGGCCGAGGAGTCCGCGGAATCATACGCGGCTCGCAGCACCTGGGTTCCCATGTCCGAACCCGTACGAAGGAGTTGCAGTAATTCCTCCTTCTGCTCACCTTCTGGCATCTTTTCCGCCAGATCCAGTCCCTGCTCCCACAAGGCGTTTTGAAACTATCATGTGGGTCAAGTAGTTGAGAGATCTGATGGCGCAGGTAGCGGATGCCTACGTGCGCCTGCCCATAGCGTCCAGCTGTTTGGACTCTGGGTCCGGTGGCAGGGTGCTCAAATGTTGCGGCCTCTGGGACCAGTCATGAGAGGCTGTAATGACCAGAGAATCGGCCAGAGGATGTTGAGCCAAGTACTGGTCCTCCTTAGGAGCCTTGTACAGGCGGTCAGCTTTCTTCGGCATCGCCGGGAGCGAGTGTGGATGCTTCCACGCTGCCTTGGTGACGTCCACAAAGTGTCCACCAAGGGTGGTACCACCACAGGCTTAGGATCTTTCTGCCGAAGATATCTGGCAAGGCGAATCTCTCAGGGTCTAGTCCCTCTGCATCCCAGCCCATGTTCTCCTGGATATGCCTCAATCTCTGAGAACGATGGGTCATCCGGAGGAGATCTTGGAAGCTCACGTGGGTCCGGAGAAGGGATGTTGATCGGAGAGGGGGATCTGGATCCGTCCAAGAAGTCCGATCCCGTGTCCTCTGTCGAAGGCGAACAGTGGCGCCTTCTGGGTCTCTTGGGGCTGGGCGACCCTGAAGAAGATCTGGATGGAGGTCTCCTTTTTTCTGTTCTACCCCTAGGAGGATCCGTAGGCTCCTGAGGGGGAGGTACTCGGCCCGCATCCCTGGGTGAAGTAGGGGGCGCGGGGGCGCGGAGTCGCAGAGGTGGGAGGAGGTGGGAACCACACCTTTATTTATGGTGTCCCACCAGTAAGTAAACAGCTCCTGACCTCTGATATGCTTGAGGCCCGACGACGGACCGGCTCGATGGTCGGCCGCTGGTTCTGCATCAACTCCCAGGGGTCTCAGGTTCCGCCGAGGGTTCCCTGGGGGTGAGACAGGACCGGTTCGCCTGCCTGGTCCTCGGGCTGGGTCAGCTCCTCCGTGATCGCCTCTTGACCAACGCCGGTGGGAGGCGAAGGGTCCTCTCAGTAGGTAATGATGCCGGTCCCCGGCCGGCGTCTGCGGAGACGAAGCTAACCGGGCGACGGGCGCCTGGGCGGTAGTCTGCTCTCGAACTGATGGTGTTTGGCAGACGCCGGGTGGGCCGCGCCGGGTCAGACGATCTCTTAGTGAAGCTGCTCTTGGTCTTCCGCTGGGAGGAGGCAAAGAAATTGACCTGCGCTGGTTCCAAATGATGGGAACGGACTTGTGATGGTGATGACGGTCCCCCGACCTCGACAGGGCCTTAGTGGCCGAGGACGAAGAAGTTCTGGAGGTCTTGGCCAGAGGAAGAGAGGAGGAACCCGAAGAAGTCTTCACCGCTGCAGGGGGAGGCTGAGAGTGGGCCCGGGAAGGGGAGCAGTCGGACCGGGAGTCGGAGCTACGGGAGTCAGAGGCCCTAGACGGGGACCTGGATCTCACTCTCTCCCTATGCTTCTCGAGGTGTCTCCGGGCCTTGTCAGAAGATTCCCCCTTGGAGGCCGCGCCCATGGCTTTAATCTTTTCTCGAGCAGGAACGCCTGAAGGGCCTTCTGGCGACGGTTCCGGGTCCGGCTGTTGAACCCCTGGTAGAAGGAGCAGGCCCGGGTGTCATGGTTTGGGCCTAGGCACCGGACGCAGGCCGACTGCGGGTCTTTGAATAGGATTTGTTTCCCACGGGCGCACTTCGACGGATGGCCTTCAACAGAAGTTGGAGAGGACATCAGACAGAAACTGAGCAGAAAAAACTAACTTTTTCCCAAAGGAAGAACTTAACTAGGCGTCACGCGCTAGAAACTAACCGAAGGGTCGAGACATGTAAATAGACGGCGGGAAAGAACTGGGGAATCTGTCGGGACCGCCTCCTTATGTACTACGTCTGACATAGGGGCCGGGACCGACGTCGGAGGCGGTCCCCGCTGAAGACGGCTAGCTAGAAGATTTCCGTGGGGTCCTGACGCCTGCCGGTTTCAGTCCTAATGGTGTTACCTGCTGCAAGAGCTGTATCTCGAAGTAAGATCTACTTCTACTGCCCTGTTGTTCAGAAGGCCTTGTATCTCGGAGGCGAGAAGTTCTGACTGAAGAATTGACAGTTTTGGCTGCCGTTTGGGGGGACAATCTGGAGGGTTCTCTGAAAGATTGATGGAATATCCCTCGCGGATTATCCGGAGGACCAATTTGCCTGATGTTATGGACTTCCACTGGCTGTAGAATTGAGTCAGACAACCTCCCACCACTAAGGAGGAGTCCCCCTCGGGCAGCTGAGGTGGGACGTGGGCCAGAAATTCAGAAGGCGGCACTGGGCATTTTGGGCCCTTGTGCTTTCTGTTGCATTTTCTTTTGAGACTGAGGGGCTTGGTTTTTATTGAAACCTGCCTTTGCCTCGAAAGGACTGACGGTTGTGAAACTGGCACTTATTAACACCCCCCCAGAAGGGGCAGGAGCAGGTCGAGCCAATTTAATGGCCGATCTGGTCTTTTGTGTGGCCTCTAGAGCTTGTTCTACTTGAGGACCGAAGAGATGCACACAGTTGAAGGACAACGCCACGACCTGTTGCTGGGCATCATTCGTGAAACCTGAAGTGCGCAGCCAGGAATGATGGCAGGTACAAATGCCCACCGCCGCCGCTTGGGAAGCACTATCGAAAGCATCCATAGCTGCTTTAACCTGTTGGTTGTTGGACTCGATACCCCAGGTAATGGTTTGAAAAAGCTCTATATTAGCATCAGACTCCAGTAGAGCTTCAATCATTTGTTTGAGTGAATGCGAAAGAACATATTCATATTGAGAGAAATAGCCCTGGTAGCTGGCGATATGCATACCCAGGGTGGATGCAACAAAAACTCTCTTACCTAAAGTATCTATCTTACGAGACTATTTATAGGTTGAGCCGTAGTAGTCTGAGGAGGGATGACCTTATTCTCTGCCAAGACTACAATAGGGTCTGCAAAGGCTTAAGAGGCCAAAATGGGTCAATCTTTGGTAGCAGCATACTTCCCATCTATGAACCTAGCCACAGAAGGAATGAGAGCAGGGTTATTACACACCATTTGAGAAAGCATCTCAAAGGAGGGCTGTACTGGGGGAGTTAAATCTATAGGGATGTCCGGCACATGAAGGTACTGGAGTCTTAAAAGCTTCCCAGCATCGATATCCATAGTCTGGAGAGAAAGAGTGGAATTCAAATTTTTCAGCAGAGACTTAAATGACAGGTCCTCGACCACAGTCTCTGCAACAGGATTAGATCCTGTTCCTTTCACATCATAATCCAGCCTAAGGTCTGGGTCAGGCTCAATATCTCCTGACAGCCCAGGAGGGACTATATGGACAGGAAAGGAGTGAAAATGAGAAGGAAAATAGGAGGGAAAAGGGTTTGGAGTAGAGGAGCCCTGGAGACCGGAAAACGTCACACCAAATCTCATCGCCGAAGAAGAGCACGGCACCGCCTGGCCCAGCACGGCACAAAAAAGTCCAACAGCGCCGAGGGTGGCGCGGACAAGCCCAACGGCACCACAAAGCTGCACGGCATAGACAGGGGGCCGACAAACCCAACGGCGCCGAGGACGGAGAAGCATCGATGCCAAGGACGGCACCGAGCGACCCATTGACGCCAACAGCACCGAAACCAACACAGGGGCCTGAAAACCAAGATTTGAGGCAAAAGAAGCAGAAAGAGGCATCGGTGTGGCCCCCTGTGCCGCAGCCACGTGAGGGGGGGAGAACATCTGAGCGCGGAGTCGATGGCACCGAAGAAGGCGCCGTGCGACTAGGGAGGCCTAACTGCCATATCCGATCTCCTGAAGGGACAGAGGGCCCCCCGAGTGACTGGGCCAGGCAGCTGGACCAACCTCTGAGCCCACTGCTCCAGAGCGGACCACTGATGAAACTGCTCATCTGAAGCCCTACCAGAAGATGGGGAAGGGCTCCGATGTCGAAGAGGTCGGAAACCGGAGACAGAAACCAGCAACTCCATAGGAGACCGGCAACTGACCCAATGACCGACCGTCGACGCACAGACATACCAGAAGGTGACCTCGAGTGATGCCTTCTCTTTCTGGACCTACGAGTCGAAGAAGAGCAAGAGGTCAAACTGTGCCGAGAGTGTGACCGTTTTATGCTTCTGGGGGGACCGCCCCTTCCCCCGGGCACTGGACAGTCCATTGTTAGACCCTCCCTCCGGAAAGGGCGGCGGACCAGACCCAGCCCAGCTGACTGAACAAATTTCATACGATGTCTCCCTACCGTCACCTGACCCACTCATGGTCGACTCAGTCAATGTAGTCTGAGACTTCTTATAATAAATTATAATAAGCGGTACTTTATTTCAAAAAATACTACAAAATAAAAAAAAAAAAAAAAAAAACTATGCTGCTAGTTTGAAGTTCAACTCCCAGTGGGAGAGCGAGGTCGTCACTGTAGCGCACTAGACGGTGGGAAAGAAAAAATTACTCACCTTAGTAATGTTGTTTCTTCTAATGGAGTCTTGCTATATTGTGACAGTAGCAGTTTGATCCAGCTCTAGAACTGCTCCGGAGGTGAAATGGTTAAAACCATTCCAAAATAGAATTTTGGCCACGAGCTCTAACAAGCAGCTCTATCTGTGTTATTTCAAACCTGAACTGTCAGATCTTTACGAGCCAAACTCACTAAGGTCTGTGTGGAAGCTGTAGCCTACACTAGCCAAATGGCTACCTAAATAATAACAACCATTGCTGGTCCCAACACCCAAGACTCAAGTCAGGGGACCAGAAATACTAACACCATTCTAATCATGAGAATGAAACATAAGTATAATAAAACACACACACACACAACACACACACCACAAAGTCCCAAAGGGAACAAAATGCTAACAGGACATAAGTAGTGCCACACTAAGTTGCCCGCACCCCACCAAGTAGAGGTTCTGAGAGGGGCAGGTTGGGAGTCATAATATAGCAAGACTCCATTAGAAGAAACAACATTACTAAGGTGAGTAATTTTTCTTCAAACAACATGAAGTCTTGCTATATTATGACAGTAGCAGAATACACAGCAGTACCTCCATGGAGGAGGGCAGAACCTACTTAGGAATAGGCTCTGAAGAACAGCTTGTGCCAAACGAGCATCTCTCCTGGCCTGACATCCAGGGAGTAATGTTTGCAAAAGTGTGTACCGCTTTCCAAGTAGCAGCCTGGCAAATCTCTAATATAGGGATATCTCTGGCAGCAGCTAGAGACGCAGCTGTACCCCTGGTAGAATGAGCCTCAAACCGGGGGCTCCTGCCCAGTTTCTGATAACAAAATTGGATACAAGAGACAATCCACCTGGCTATTGATCTCTTAGTGGCAGGTTTGCCTTTCCCAACTTCACCATAGGTAAGGAAAAGTTGAGGATTCAACTCAGGACCTTTGGTACGCCTATATAGTAACTAAGAGCTCTCTAACATCCAGGCTGTGCAACCTCCTCTCACCAGAAAAGGAGTGATCAGTGAAAAATACTGGAAGGGAGATAGATTGATTAAGATGGAAATCTGAAACCACCTTAGGCAAAAACTTCCTATTAGTCCTAAGGACTACCTTATCCCTGTGGAAAGAAATAAAGTCAGTCTCCACTGACAAGGCTTGCAACTCACTTATGCGTCTGGCAGAAGTGATAGCCACTAGAAAAACAGTTTTCCAAGTTAGGTACTTAAGCTCTGCAGAAGACAGAGGTTCAAAAGGGGGTTGCATTAACTGGGCAATGCAAACATTAAGGTCCCAAGCAGGGGCCGGTTCCCGAAAGGGTGGATTAGTATGGAGTAATCCCTTAAAAAACTTGGAAAACACAGGATGAGAGGAAAGAGGGGATGACTTTCCTGCTGACACAAAAGCAGATACAGCTGCCAAATGAACTCTCAGGGTAGCTGGTCTGAGACCCAAGGAATTAAGATGTACCATGTAATCTAACACAATGGGCAATTCAGCAGATTCTGGGGAAATATTTTTCCCAGCACACCAAATGGAAAACCTTTTCCATTTAGAACTATAAGTAGCCCTAGTGGAAGGCTTTCTGGAAGCCTTTAGGATCTCAAGAACACCCTGAGAGAGGTGTAAATCAGCAAACTAACTCCTCAAGAGCCAGGCCTTGAGGTTGAGGGATTTGAGGTCCGGATACCAAACCCTTCCCTGGGCACAAGTCAACAGATTGTGATTCCTGGGAGGCACAGGGAAGATGGACTGTCAGAGACAGAAGGAGTGGGTACCAGGGCTGCCTGGCCCAATCCGGGGCAATCAGAATCACCCTGCAAGGCTGAGATCTGATTTTGACTAGTACTTTGAATAGGAGAGGAAAGGGGGAAGCATAGAGGAACTTCCGCTCCCAATCCAGAAGAAGGGCATCCAGGGGAACTGAGCCCAGCACTGGAGGCCTGCAACAGAACAGAGGAAGTTTGTGATTGTCTGGGGCTGCAAAAAGATCTATCTGAGGGATGCCCCACCTGGCAAAAACTATCCCCAGCACTTGAGGATCCAGGGACCATTCGTGATGGCCCTGGGAAATCCTGCTGAGAGCATCCGCTAGGACATTGTCCTTCCCTGGAAGATGAACTGCTATGAGGGAAGTGTTCAGGAATAGGCCAGAGACCACAACTTCATTGCCTCGGTGCACAAGGCCAAAGACCGAGTGCCCCCTGTTTGTTGATGTACCACATTGTTGTGGTGTTGTCTGTTCTGACTTGTATCACCTTGTCGTGGACAGATGCAGAAAATGCTTGAAGAGCTAAAAAGACAGCTCTGAGTTCCAGCAAATTGATGTGGAGCAGAGATTCCTGGGGGGACCACACTCCCTGAGTGGAAAGGTCGCCCATGTGGGCTCCCCAACCCAGAAGGGAAGCATCTGTAGTGAGAGTCAAGTCGTGAGTAGGGGAAATGAAGGGACCCCAATCTTAAATTGCTCTGATCCTGCCACCACTGGAGAGCTAGGATCAAGGTTCTGAGTCACTGGGACCAACTTGAAAGGGGTCTCTTCTCTGAGACCAATAGGTTCTCAAGGAAACTGAATGTCTCTCATCTGAAATCTTGCTCCCTGCACAACAGCTGTGGATGCAGCCATGTGCCCCAGGAGCTGCAGAAAGTGTCTTGCTGGTCGAGAGACCTGCAGAGTGAAGGAAGAGGCCAGAGCCACTAAATTCTTACCCTTTCTGGGGAAGAAAGGCTCTGGCTAGCTTTGTGTCCACTCTGCCCCTATAAAGGTGAGTACCTGGACTGGTTCCAGAACCGACTTTGGTAGATTTAGCAGAAAGCCCAGGGAGGTGAGAAGCTGCTGGGTGACCTGCAGGTGAGATTTTACCTGTTCTGGGGACTGGCCTACAATGAGCCAGTCGCCTAGATAGGGAAAACAGCAATCCTTTGCCTCCTTAAGTGGCCACTGCCACTGCTAGACACTTTGTGAATACCCTTGGGGCAGAGGTAAGGCCAAGGGCATTGCTCTGAACTGGTAATGACCTGAGGGCAGTTCGAATCTGAGGTACTTTGATGGGATCTTCTGATTAGGACATGGAAATAGGCATCCTTGAGGTCCAGGGAGGCTAGCCAGTCCCCTGGCCTTAGGGAGGGTAAAATCATTGCCAGAGTTACCATTTTGAACTTTGGTTTCAAAAGATGCTTGTTCAGATATCTGAGATCTAAAATGGG
This sequence comes from Neoceratodus forsteri, assembly GCA_016271365.2. Taxonomy (NCBI): domain Eukaryota; kingdom Metazoa; phylum Chordata; order Ceratodontiformes; family Ceratodontidae; genus Neoceratodus; species Neoceratodus forsteri. Next base: position 357,052,700 of record CM028137.1, on the reverse strand, counting down.
CCGCCATTCTCCTGTCTTTTTGGGGTAAGGAAGTATCTGAATACAGACCCCCTGATGCAGGGAGAACCCTTTCTACTGCTCTGAGAGCTAACAGGATGAGACCTCTGTTTCCAGAGCGAGGGTCTCTGAAGCACTTGCAGGTAGAAAAAGTCTGCTTCTCAACTTGGGAAACTTTTGAAGCTGAGAACCAGACCCTGGCTTACTACTTCCAGAACCCACTTGTCTGAGGTTAAAGAAGCCCAATCCGACTGAAGTAAGCCAGCCTGCCCCCACTGGTACAGGAGAATCGCCCTGGGCACCCCATCAGGGTGCCTGCTTAGCAGGAGCTTTAGGCTGGGGGTGGGAGCAGGTCTGCCCACCCCTCGTCCTGCCTCTGCCTCTGAAGAAGCCCCTCTGAGCATAGGCAGAGGAGGCCTGAGTCTGGTAAAAGGCCCTGTGAAAAGGCCTACCCCTACCCCTGGGGGTATGCCTTTGAGGAGTGGCTTGCCGCTCCTTAGCCTGGGCACTCTTGTAAGTAGTCCTATATTCATCCATCTTTTTCATGTAGTTCTCTGTCTGCTCCCCAAACAGAGAATTTCCCACCACAGGAAAATCCATAGCCTTAGTCTGGGTATCCTGTGACAGACTAGTACACCTGAGCCAGGCCAACCTACGAAAAGCTACAGATGTGGCCATGACCCTAGAGGAAACATCATTAACATCCACAGCAGCATGAAACTGAACCTTAGAAGCTTCAATGCCATCAGCAGCCACCTGTTCTAGTTCACTAGCCAGCTGGCCATGGGCTTGCTTGGCTAATTGCATCACAGTATCCCATCTAGATTTCTGATACCTAGCTACATAAGCCATATAATTTGCTTGCCTGAGTCCCAGAGAGGCTGCCATATACTGTTTTTGCCATGGCATCAATCTTCCTGGAATCCTTGTCAGGAGGATGTGAAGCCAAGGGAATATTAGCTTTATCACAGGCAGCAGCCTGAACTACCCCAACATGACTGCATTGTTGAGAAAGGAATTCTGTATCAGGACCTGACAATGTGTACCTTCTGTCCATCTTTTTATCTACAGGAGGCACAGAATTAGAGCTTTTAAAATTTTAATTGTTTGTTTCCTAAAAGACTTATGTAAAGGAATAGACAATCTCCTAGACTCTGGAATATCCATCATTTCTACAAAATCAGGCTCCTCTTGCTCATCCACAGCTTCTTCCAAGGGAAGCTGGAGGGTTTCAGCAACTTTTTTGTAAAACATAAAATGAGATGGGGACTCAGACAGCATAGGGGGAGATTCTAAAGGTCTGTCTGGGGAGATGTCCGGTTCAATGGGCACACCCAGACCTTCCCAGCCACATTCATACTGTTCATAATCATCCTCCCCCTCCTCTGGTTCATAAAATTCCTCAATATCATATTCCTGAACCACTGGGACCGGACGAACCGACCTTTTGCCAGATAGTGGTGGTTCGGACGGACCCTGAGACAGTGACTGGACAATTTGTATGGCTTTTGCTATCTCTGCAGCAGTTGGAGAAGGAGTTTTGGACTCCAGACCTGCTGATTTTCTTGTTTTCTTTACTGGAATTGGTTCCTCAGAACCAGCTTTTCTTTTGCCCGAGGAAGTCTCGCCCTGGTCAGAGGGCACTCCCTCCGGTTCGGTTGGCACCGAACCGGGCTGGCCATCCGGGTCAGCGGACTTTTTGGCCTCTCGTTCCCTGAGCCTGCCCAATCTTTTTTCCAGGGTGGCTGCAGGGAAATTCTTACATATCTGGCAGTCTGACTGGAGGTGGTCAAACCCAGACAATAAACACATGTGGTGTGGGGTCAGCCTTGGCAAAGACTTCCCACAAACATCACAGTGTTGAAACCCAGTGGGCCCGGTTTTCTTTGGTTCAGACATAATGCCAGCCTAACCAGAAAACTTGCCTTTAACGGCAGTGCCAGGGAAGACACCCTTATCGGTTCCTAACCGTGTCACGGTATTGGAAAACCGTAATAAATCTGCTTTTTTAGAACCGATAAGAACCGGGAACCGCACTCTAAAATATTAACTTTTAGTTTTAAATGAGTTTTAAACCCACTGATCGGTTCAAAACCGAACTGATAACTTACAAGTTCCACACAGACAAAACCTTCAATTTACTTATGGTTACCACAGATAGAGCTTGAACCGAACGGTTTTATGTTTAAATAAACTATTCTCGGTTGAATCCAACCGAGAAAACACTTTTAAACCGAGAAATGAACCGAGCAGTAGGAGAAATCTCCGGAGCGACTGTTCACTGAGGCGGAGTAGAATCTGACAGTTCAGGTTTGAAATAACACAGATAGAGCTGCTTCTTAGAGCTCGTGGCAAAATTCTATTTTGGAATGGTTTTAACCATTTCACCTCCGGAGCAGTTCTAGAGCTGGATCAAACTGCTACTGTCATAATATAGCAAGACTTCATGTTGTTTGAAAAGGAACAGAGGCAGTTGGAGGGTCAACGCCGAGATAGTCATTACCACACGAGCCAGGGCTCGTGGCGCCACTCCTCGCGGCTCCATCTCTGGCGCCAACCCTCTTGCAAAAAAGTTTGCTCCCACTGGGTACTAGCACCTCCGGGCGTAGATCCCATCAGCGTGAATGAGTGGTGGAGACTGTCCAGGAAGATCTTAGAATTGGCCCTCAAGGTCAACCGGTCCTTGGGGAACACTAAATAAGGCTCCTTATACATCAGGGCCTGTAGCTCAGAAGTTCTTTGAGCAAAAGTAACTGCAACTAAAAATGACGCTTTCTACTAGGAAAGAAAGTGAAGCTCGCAATCCGCGGCTGGCTCAAACAAGGGTAAGGTAAGGTAAGCTTTTCCAACACAAAAAACAATTCCCATGGAGGGATGGGGTCCCTGATGGGGAGCTTCATATGGAGAATGCCCTGCAGAAAGGTGTAGGCTACATCTAACTGTGCTACAGTTCTGCCTTGTACAAGGTATGGTAGACAGAAATGGCAGACAGATGCACTTTGATGGATGAGTAGCTCAACCCTAAGTCAAAGAGTGACAACAGGTACTTGAGGAGCAAGCTCACCCGACAGGCCAAGAGATCAAGATGTTGGGCAGTGGCCCAGAGGCAAAAGCACTTCCGTTTCATGGCATAAGTGGCTCTGGTGGAGTTTTCTAGCAACCACCAGAACATTGGCAACCCTGTCTGAGACCCCAAAGCGTGACTTGGCTAGGTCCTCAGGAGCCACACATGAAGGTGTAGTGACCGAAGGATCAGGTGAACCAAGGTCTCATCATCCAGGGACAGCAAGTGAGTGCTCAGAGGCAGGGGAATCGGAGGTTCGGCAGTCAGTTGTTGCAGCAGTGGATACCAAATCTGTTGGGGCCACAAGGATCACTGCTGCTCCTTCTGCTTGCAACTTGAGAAGTACCTTCTGAAGGAGCACGAAGGGAGGGAAGCTGTAAAGGAACCTCCCTCTGCAGCAGAGGGACAATGCATCGTCAGAAAACTCCAATCCCTGGATCTAGCGAGCAGAAATTGGGCAACTTTGCATTGGTAGTGGATGCAAAGAAGTCCAGCACCAGGCCTACCCTATCTCTCAAAGAGGCTGTTGATGACAGACTGTAGGCAGACTGGTTCGTGCGCTCTGGACCAAGTCCTGCTGAGAGCATCAGCCAGGGTGTTTTGAACCCCTGGAACATGAACCACCAAAACCTCTAGGCGGTGGGATATGGCCTAGTTCCAGACCCGCACTGCTTACCAACAAAGGGGGTAAGAGTGAGTGCCACCTTGCATGTTGAGGTAAAACACCACTGCCATCTCGTCTGTCTGGATGAGGAGCTGACCCGTGCAGAGCACCATGCTCAAAGCCTGTAGGGTGTACAGAACTGCTCTCATTTCCAGAATATTTATGTGGAGAGGATCCTTGACTGTGGACCAGGTGCCCTGCGTCTTGTGGACGCCCAGATGTGCACCCCAACCGATGTCTGAAGCATCTGAAGTCAAGACGGGATCCGGAGTCGTTCTCCAAAAGGGCATGCCTTCTGTGAGAGAAGGGGACGTCATCCACCAGCTGAGCTCATGACGAACCGGTTCTGGTATGGAGATCGGTTGGTCCAAACTGTTCCATTTTTGATTCCACTGGACTTGCAGAGTCCACCAAATCATCCTCATATGTAGGCTAGAGAGACTGTTACAATGGATGCTGCCATATGGCCTAGAGGCCAGAGCAGCGTCCTGGCTGAGACAATTAGTAGGAATGAGACGTAGTGTGCTAAGCCTCAGAGGCTATGTGCCCTGTCCTATGGCAAGAAGGCCATTCCTCAAGTGGTATCGAGCAGCGCTCTAATGAACTGGTGGAGGGACTGGGTCGGGACCAGGGAGGACTTTGGTATGCCGATGGCGAAACCCAGTTCTCCGCTGAGGTCCAAGATGGGGTGCAGGTCCCTGGTCTTTTTCAGCATGAGAAAAAAATGTGAATAGAACAGAAGTCTGTGCCCCTCTGAGATGGGGGTACAGCCTCGATGGCTCTTTTGAGCAAGAGTGCCTGAATCTCTGCTTGGATGAGCCAGGGAACAGTGGGATGGAAGGGTGGGGCCTGTCCGGTGGCATATGGACAAACTATCGAGTGTCTGTCAATCATTTGTAGGCCCCACTGGTCTGAGGCAATCTCTCACCAGCCCCTGGCGTACAGAGAAAAGTGGCCTCCGACCACATCCTGTCAGGGTCACGGGGGGGAGTGGGTCCAACAAGGAGTCAGGTAGTTGTGGGAGGGTGGAGAGTGGCTTGTGCTGTTTCGGCAGCCTGAGAGGTGGATCCTGCGGGGCCTATAGAGGGGCCCATATGGCCCGTAAAAACAGGTTATTCACCTGTAACAGTAGTTCTAGGAGTGGTATATGTTGTTCATCCACACTGTTTATCATGTCCCTCTCCCCTTTAAATCTTGCTGGAAGTCTTCAAGTTGGCTCCTCCCACCCACCAGGGTGGTATATACCTCTGCTCCACCCCATGACACCAGATCTTAGCCCACTGGAAGCCAGGTTGTGTGCGTCTGTAGCCGGGGAGGTCAGGTGGGTCCGTGTGGATGAACATATACCACTCCTAGAACTGTTACAGGTGAGTAACCTGTTTTTCTAGGATCATGGATATGTTGTTCATCCATACTGTTTGGCAGACTCCTAGCAGTTCTCCGGAGGAGGGAGGCAAGGCGCACCTCCCTACTTGGGGAACAGAGATTGGAGAACCATGGCCCCAAAACCAGCATCCCGGGGTGACTCAAGGTCAATGTGGTAGTGGGTAATGAAGGTGTTTGCCAACTTCCAGGTAGCAGCCTGACAGATTTCCTGGATAGATACATTATGTCCCTGGAAGCAGCCACCGATGCAGCAGTATGGCAGATAGAATGAGATCTTATCCCTCTGGGAGGCTCCTTGCCCGCCAACTTATATCACAGACCTATGCATAATGTAATCCATCTTACTATGGTCCGTTTGGCTGCAGGTCTTCCAGAAGCGGCTTCAGCGTAGGGGACAAACAGCTGGTGAACCTCTCCACAAATATTCGTCGTCCTCTCCTTGTAATAGGAGAGAGCACGTCTCAGGTCCAAGGTATGGAGCCTCTACTCTGCCTCCGAGGTGTAATAAGGGTAGTATACCGGCAGACTTAACACCTGGTTAAGGTGAAACTCTGACACCCCTTCGGAAGGAATTTCGGGTGGGGGCGCAGGACAACTTTGTCCCTGTGGAAGACCAGACAAGGAGAGTCCACCAAAAGTGGCTGGAATTCCCGTCCTTCTGGCAGACGTGATAGCCACCAGGAAGGCAGTCTTCCACAACAAGTGTGACAGCTCACACTTGTGCATTGGTTTGAATGGCTTGCCCATGAGCTTTGCCAAAACCAGCAAGAGATCCCACGGAGGTGGAGGTTCATGCACCGAAGGGGATATGTGATCCAGGCCTTTGAAAATGCACCCAACCACTGTCTCCTGTGCCAATGTCATCTGACCGGCCTGTGCCCGGTAAGCAGAAATGACTGCCAGATGCACCCTAAGGGTCGATGACCGTAGACCCCCTTTGGAGAGAGACCAAAGATAGTCGAGAATGTTAGCCAAAGAACAGGATAAGGGGTCCTGAACTTTACCCTGAAACAAATGGAAAACCTTTTCCATTTGAAGGCACATTTCCTGGTCGGTTCCTTTCGAGATGCCTCCACCACGGTGTAGACATCCTTGGAAAGACCCAAAGCCTGGAACTCTAGCCACTCAGGTACCAGGCTGTGAGGTGCAGGAACTAAAGGTCCGGATAGAAGACCTTCCCCAGGTTCAGAGATATCAGGTCCGGGTGTGTACAAAGCCGCTCCAGGGGCCTGCAGCTGAGGCTGAGGAGATCTGGGTACCAGAATTGGCACGGCCAGTCTGGGGCTACCAGAATCACCTTTGCCTCGTCACTCCTCACCTTGAGTAACACCTTGTGGATCAAGGGAAATTGAGGGAAGGCGTAGAGGCTGCCTGGGGTCCACGGACTTGAGAAGGCATCCCCTGCAGCAAGCCCTGCTGAGGGGGGCGAGCATGACACAGCCTCAGCTTGGTGTCTTTTCCCCAGAGGCAAACAGGTCCACCAACGGTGTGCCCCAATGGGAGAACATGCGGTTAGCACCCTCTGGATGGAGAGACCATTCATGGAATTTCTGGCCTATACGGCCGAGAGCATCTGCCAGCTGGTTCGAGGCTCCTGCCACATGGATGGCTAGGAGATCCGCCTCCAACCGGCCTACAAGGGTCCAGATGCGGAGTGCCTCCTTGCACAGCAGACGGAAGTGCGTGCCGCCCTGTTTGTTGAGGTAGTACACGGTCGTGATGTTGTCTATCTGAACTTGAACCACTAGACCCTGGAGCTGAGGAGCAAAAAAGGAAAATTACGTACCTACCGTAATTCTTGATCTTCTCTTGTATCTTCACCATTCATTACTTACTGGGTGTAAGCCGGAGGCGCGCACCCGCCGAGCTTTTTTTTTTTTTTTTTAAAGTCTAGCTAACGGCACCGCCCTCGAGAGTGACGTCATGCGTCATGCGCAAGGGGCGGCCGTTAGTAGCGACCGACTCCTCCTCCAACTCAGTTCTGTGAGCCGGAGAGGCAAAAGAGAAAGCAGAGAATATAGATAGCGAGGCAAGATAGCCGAGGGATAGCAAAGCAAGGAAGAATGAACTGAAAAAGGAATAAGCCGATGGAGGAAGGACAGAGGAGATAAGAGTATCCCTAGCCTAGGGACTGCAGGGCCTCATTACCTGGGCGACTCTGGGAGGAGAGATAAGAAAGGAAATGAGAAAATAGAAGAAGAAGAAGAAGAAGAAAGAAGAAGAGAGATGGGATGTTGAAGGGACCAGAATGCCCAACGAGCATAGTTAGCTTACAGCTGAAGGCTCGACTAAAGGGGAAGCAAGAATCCCCGGAGATAGAGCTGAAGAGAAGGTTCACCGAACCCGCTAGACAGACCCAGGAGGGCATAGTCCTCATCTTCAACATGCCATTGTTCTTGATACCTACCTCGGGCTCCTGGCCGCGGAAGGCCTCAACTGGAGGGAACCCGAGGGGAGAAAAACCCAGGCAGCATGAGCGCTGCTCAGGGGTTTAGAAATGGAAATGTAAGCTTTCAGGCGCCTTAAGATAGAAATGGACTCAGACTGACTGGCCAAAGCAGGCCAAGGCTTAGGCAGGCTGGGATGGATATGGTCAGCACTGCTCTTCTGCAAAAATTGTCCAGGAGGACACTTAAAAAGGAAAACCAATAGCAACTAGCGAGAAGGATAGCCTACCTTCTCATTGCCTTCCTGTTTATTTTTCCTTTTTTAAGGTAAAATTTTTAGACTAGATGCATGACCCCGATACTAAGATGCCTAGAACAGTCAAGACAGTTCCTCAGCATTTAATATTTATTTATTTATTTATTGCAAAAGAAAAAGGATTAGACGTGTCCGCCTCTGCTCTGCAAGGCAAGAATGGGGGATTTGATTTCAGGGCAACTATCTGGAACACGGAATTGCAGGATCAAATCTGAATAGCCTGAGCCAGGCCAAAAAAACCCCAGAGGTATCTTGCCAGAAGAATGGCAAGAGATAGTTGTGCAGTCTGATCGCCAATGCAATCCACGAGATGGCCCATGAATCTTAGAGTAAGTAATTTTCTGAAAATTAGAACCTCCCCAAAGAAAGAATTTTTTTTTTTTTTTTGGAAAATTAAGCAACCTTCCTATATTTAAAAAAAAATTTTTTTTGTTTGTTTTTGTTTTTATATGCAGAGAGAGGAAGGAGACGGGAGGTGGAGAAGCCACAGGAAGAGGCCACTGAGGGGATGGTGGGCGGGTGTAAGTAATGAATGGTGAAGATACAAGAGAAGATCAAGAATTACGGTAGGTACGTAATTTTCCTATCTTCCCTTGTCAATCTTCACCATTCATTACTTCCTGGGTGAGTACTAAGCTCCTCTTCCCCTGGAGGGGGAAGAGGCCATACCCTGAGGGAACAAGACCCCCAGCCTTCTGTTGGTGAGAAACAGGAGGAGAAGACCCTGGCTTATTCAGAAAGCTTAGTGGGAGAAGAGCTAGGAGGTGCCTCCCGAGGACGAGGAGACGGATGGAGCCCTGTAAAAGTCTCCTAGCTCTGGATGAGAAAAGACGGTCCTCGGAAGGCGGAGCGCATCACCCCACGCCGGGCCAGGGTGACAACCTGAAAGACGGGCCATGCCGTCCGCCTGATGCAGATCGCTGTCCCCGCAAGCCTGGAAGCCACCTCATTGGCGCCATAAGATGCCCTTGCTTGTGTCTTGCCAGCTCCAGGCTCATCAGCGGAGAGGGCAACGGCTTGTCTGGTTTGCTCCGTGTCAGGCATAGATGCCAGCAGCTGGGACATCATCGACCACAGATGCCGGTTGTAGGCAGCGTGGTGAGCCTGATGTGATGCAATACAGGCACTCGCACGAAGAAAGAGAACACTTCGCCTCACCGTCGAACTGGAGAGAGTCCGAACCTGTGGGCAGTCGCAGCGCCAGGCAACGGCGCCCAGAAGGAGTATCCAGGTATACCAAACCTGAGGACGGGTTGGGAAGGGAACCTAGAGACTCAGAGGGGCACAATACCTACGCTGGCAGTCCGCCGGGCTGGGAAGAAGCGGCAGGGAACTGCCAGGACCGGATAGACGCCTCCTGGAAGGGGATAGGCCAGGAAGGTACCACCAGATGCTGGGCACTGAATTCACCAAGGAATTCACGCCTCCATTCGGTATTGTCTCTCCGAACGTAGGAAATCCGGAGATCTCTCACCATCCTCGAGAGGAAACGCTGATATTCTGTGAAATCAGCATCGGAGGACAGATGAGCAGGGTTCTCTCCTCAGAGGAGGAGACGAGGATGATGGGGAACTGGAATGTCCAGAGGATTCCTGCGCGGTGGGGAGAGTCGAAAGACCTGCTCATGCATGTATCTAACATATGAGGGAAGGTCACAGAGAACCTGAACTGCTCCCAGGATAACGGACCCGTAGGGACCGACATGGCCTCGGGAGCGGTGGTAGGAAGGCAGAGAGATGGGAGAGGGCACCTCCGAGGAGGCAACTGTCTTCTGCGAGGGCTCTGAACCGGGAAAGGAGCCCAGAGGGATCCCGGATATCAAACCAGGCCGCAGAACGGAACTCTGGGGAAGCGAGCCTGAAGAGCCCTGGGGAGAAACTCCTGTGACGACGCCGAGACTGCATGGATCCAGAAGGGCAGTCCGCACACACGCCGCCAGAGGACACCTGAACCCTGGGGAGGGGTGGGCTCTGCACTACGGCTCCTGGCCACCTCCCCTGAGGTGGCCAAAGAAGACCGGGCAGCAGGCCACCTGCCCCTCAACCCCTCGGATTCCGAGAGGGCCCTCCTCCTCGACTGCAACGTCCCCCTATCCCTAGAGGAGGCAACAGCACCCGGGGTAGCTGTCACCGGGCTCCAGAGAGGGAGCCCCTCCGTCACCCCCACGCCTGCCCCGGGACTCGGCCACCCCAGCCGAGGAACCCTCAGGAGACGACGGCAGGGGGACAGAGGAGGGGCCCGCTGCGCCACTCTGGTACCCCTAAGCCACCGAGGACCCAGATTCAAGAATGGGGTGCCAGGATGGGTCCACATCTCGAGTCATCGCCTCCCGAGGAGGACGAGACCAGCAGGACCTCGATGCTGGCCACCCCAGGGGTCCCAGAGGCCACGGGCCGCGAACTGCCCTGTACCAAGCGCGACGCCGCTGGCCCCCCACGCCAGCAGCAGGAAGGCTTAACCCCACACCCCCAGCGGCCCGCAGGCCCGGGAGGCCGACGGCGCCGGAGGTGAAGCGGGACTGCCGGGCGCGCCGCCATGTCCATCGGCACTGCCGAATGGCGCCGAGGCTAAAACGGCATCGCCAACGGGCGCCGCTTCGACACCGGTGCCGCGAACGGGCGCCGATCCAAACGGCGCGCTGAACGGGCGCCAAGATCGATCACCAGCACCGCGAACGGCGCTCGATCCAAACGGCGCCAGACGATCACCAGCACCGCGAACGGCGCTGATCCAAACGGCGCCAGAGGCGGCGCCGAGGGTCCACCCGAGCCAGGCTCCAACAGTCGAGGGCCTCGACACGGGGAGCCTGCACTCAAGAGGTGACTGCCGAGGCGGTGTCGGGCCGCTATCCCGGGAGGGACCACGACGCCTCCGACACCGCCGAACGGCCTCCGCAAGAGAAGACGAGGAGACCCCGCCCACGGATCAGAGTAGGCTCCGGAGGGGACCCGGGAAGGGCCAAGAGGTTTTACCTGGGCGCCCCTTGAGCGACGCCGTCTCTCAAGGTCGGCGGGGTCTTGCCGAGCTTGAACGCTGCCTGGACTTCAGGACACGCGTCCATGGAAAACAGGCGCCGCACGAATCCATGTCATGGTTGGGACCCAGGCAACGAAGGCAAACGTCATGCCGGTCCTAGACGGAGAAATGCCGGCCGCAGGAGCACCGACGCATAGGGGCACGGCCAGTCTTAGAAGAACGCTTGCTCCAGAACCGGACATAACGCTAAATGAACAAGGTTAAACATTAGTCGGAAATACACCCGCCCGATAAAACAAAAGGAACAGTAAATAGCTCGTGAGCGAGTGTAGAAAAAGGAGTCGGCCTAAGACGAAGTTAAAACTGAAGCTACCGCGAACAGGTGCGCCTCACGGCGGAGAAACAGAACTGAGTTGGAGGAGGAGTCGGTCGCTACTAACGGCCGCCGCCATGACGCCACTCTCGAGGGCGGTGCCGCGAAGCAGACTTTAAAAAAAAAAAAAAAAAAGCCTGGCGGGGTGCGCCTCCGGCTTACACCCAGGAAGTAATGAATGGTGAAGATTGACAAGGGAAGATCTGACAGTGCCAGTCTGACTGCTCTGAGCTCCAACAGGTTGATGCGGCATCGAGACTCCTCAGGGGTCCACAACCCGTGGGTCCTGTTGTCCCCCATGTGGGGCCCCAGCCCATGAGAGGCACTGGTCGTAAGCATGACCGTCTGCTCGGGGCAAACAAATGGGACCCCTTCCTGCAAACGGTCTGGGGCAGTCCACCACTGGAGAGTGTCCCACATCTTCTGGGTTACAGTGATCAGCTGGTCGAAATGACCATGGTGCCGAGTCCACTGGGCAGCCGGCTCCCATTGGAGGGGCCGCATGTGCAACCAGGCCCAACAGACCACTAAGGTGCACGCCGCCATGTAACCCAGAAGGCACAGAAAGTCCCAGGGAGGGTGCAACTGCCCAACCAGAAATGACTGAGCAAAGGAGGAGAGAACCTCCGCCCTGTGCACCGGGAGCCGGGCTCTGGCCCGATGAAGCCCATCACCTGGGAAGGCACGAGTTCCGACTTGGCCTCGTTGATCAGGAGGCTGAGTTGGGAGCAGGTCTGGAGGGCCAGATCCCTGGACTTCACCTCCTGTTGGGGTGGAACCCACCAGGAGCCAATCGTCGAGGTAGGGGTAAATTCTGACTCCACGACGACACCAGAGATGGGCCGCCACCACTGCAATGCATTTGGTGAAGACCCGAGGGACTGATGACAGGCCGAATGGCATGGCTCAGAACTTGTACAAGGTCCCTTCAACCCTGAAGCAGATGAACCGCTGATGGGACAGACGGAGTGGGACGTGATAGAATGCATCCTGCAGATCCAGTGAACAGAAATGAAAATTACGTACCTACCGTAATTCTTTATCTTCTCTTGTATCTTCACCATTCATTACTTACTGGGTGTAAGCCGGAGGCGCACACCCGTCACGGGAGCTTTTTTTTTAAAAAAGCTTTGACCAACGGCATCGCCTCTAGAGAGTGACGCTACGCCGAGGGGCGGCCGTTAGTAGCGACCAACTCCTCCTCCAACTCAGTTCTGTGAGCCGGAGAGGCAAAAAGCGAAAGCAGAGAAATAGAGATAGCGAGGCAAGATAGCCAAGGGATAGCAAAGTAAGGAAGAATGAACTGAAAAAGGAATAAGCCGATGGAGGAAGGACAGAGGAGATAAGAGTATCCCTAACCTAGGGACTGCAGGGCCTCCTTACCTGGGTGACTCTAGGAGGAGAGAGGAGGAAGGTAATGAGAAAGAAGAAGAAGAGAAGAGAGAGATGGGATGTTGAAGGGACCAGAATGCCCAACGAGCATAGTTAGCTTATAGCTCAAGGCTCGATTAACAGGGAAGCAAGAATCCCCGGAGATAGAGCTGAAGAGAAGGTTCACCGAACCCGCTAGACAGACTCAGGAGGGCATAGTCCTCATCTTCAACATGCCATGGTTCTTGATCCCCACTTCGGGCTCCTGGCCGCGGAAGGCCTTTAACTGGAGGACACCCGAGGAGGTAAGGATAAATCCCAGGCAGCATGAGAGAGCTGCTCAAGGGTTTAGAAATGGAAAATCTAAGCCTTTCAGGCGTTTATAGGTATAGAAGTGGGACTCAGTTGGACTTGCCAAGGCAGGCCAGAGGCTTAGGCTGGCGAGGATTGGTCATGGTCAGCACTGCTTCTCTGTAAAACTGTCCAGGAGGACACTTGAAAGGAAAAACCAATCATCAAAATCTCACAAGAAGGGCTTTGTATGCCCTTGTATTTCCACTTTTTTTCTTTCCCTTTTTTTTTTTTTTTTGTTTTACAGATAATAACTTGCAGGCTTAGGAGCATGACTTCAAATGCAAAGAATGCCTATAGCAATCGGAGAGAGTTCCCTCAGCTTTTCCCTTTTTTTTTAGAAAAAAATAAAATAGTCGTACCCGTTCCTCCGCTCTGCAAGGCAAGAATTAGAGAAGGGGGGGGTGTGATTCTAGGGCTTAACAGCTGGAAGCATGGGATTGCAGGATCAAAACTGAATAGCCAGAGCCAGGCTAAAACCCCAGAAGTATCTCGCCAGAGGAATGGCAAGAGATAGTTGTGCAGTTTGATCGCCATATGCAATTCCACGAGATGGCCCAAGAATCTTAGAGTAAATAATTTTTCTGGAAGAAATAAGGACCCCCCCTAAAGATATAGACTTTTTTTTTTTTGGAAAATTAGAGTAATTCTTCCTCCTTTTTTTTTTTTTTTTTTAATTTTGTATTTTTTGCAGAGAGAGGAAGGAGACGGAGGTGGAGAAGCCACAGGAAGAGGCCACTGAGGGATGGTGGGGGTGGTAATGAATGGTGAAGATACAAGAGAAGATCAAGAATTACGGTAGGTACGCAATTTTCATATCTTCCCTTGTCAATCTTCACCATTCATTACTTCCTGGGGGAGTATCAAGCTCCTCTTCCCCCGGGGGGGGGGGAAGAGGCCATACCCTGAGGGAACAAGACCCCCAGCCTTCTGCGGGTGAGAAACAGAAGGAGAAGACCCTGGCTCATTCAGAAAGCCTAAGTGGGAGAAGAGCTAGGAGGTGCCTGACGAGGAGACGGAGGGAGCCCCTGTAAAAGTCTCCTAGCGCTAGAGGAGAAAAGACGGGTCCCCCGGAAGGCGGAGCGAATCACCCTACGCCGGGCCAGGGGTGACAACCTAGAGAGACGAAGCCATGCCGTCCGCCTGATGCAGATCGCTGTCCCCGCAAGCCTGGAAGCCACCTCATTGGCGCCGTAAGATGCCCTTGCTTGGTGTCTTGCCAGCCCAGGCCTACCGCGAGAGGGCAACGGCTTGTCTGGTTTGCTCCGTGTCAGGCATTGATGCCAACAGCTGGGACATTATCGACCACAAATGCCGGTTGTAGGCAGCGTGGTGAGCCTGATGAGATGCAATACAGGCACTCGCACGAGAAGAAGAGAACACTCTTCGCCCCCAGCGGTCGAACTGGAGAGAGTCCGGATCCGGTGGGCGGTCGTGCGCCAGGCAGCGGCGCCCAGGAGTATCTAGGTAGACCAAACCAGAGGCGGGGTTGGGAAGGGAACCTAGAGACTCTGAGGGTGCACAATACCTACGCTGACAGTCAGCCGGGGCTGGAGAAGAAGTGGCTGGGGACTGCCAGGACCGGATAGACGCCTCCTGGAAGGGGATAGGCCAGGAAGGTACCACCAAATGCTGGGCACTGAATTCACCAAGGAATTCTCGCGTCTCCCGTTCGGTATTGTCTCTCCGAACATAGGAAATCCAAAGATCCCTCACCATCCTCGAGAGGAAACGCTGCTATTCCGTGAAATCATCATCGGAGGAAAGATGAGAAGGGGGTTCCTCTCCCTCAGAGGAGGGAGATGAGGATGATGGGGAGCTGGAATGTCCAGAGGATTCCTGCGGCGGTGGGAAGAGTCGAAAGACCCGCTCATGCATGTATCTAACATATGAGGGGAAGGCCGCCGCAGAACCCCTGAACTGCTCCCAGGATAACGGACCCGAGGGACCGCATGGCCTGGGAGCGGGTGGTGAAGGCAGAGAGATGGGAGAGGGCACCTCCAAGGAGGCAACTGCTCTCTGCCAGGGCTCTGGAATCCGGAGAACGGAGCCCTAGTAGGAGGGATCCCGGACAGCAGACCAGGCCGCAGAACGGAACTCTGGGGAAGCGGAGCCTGGAAGAGCCCAGGGGGAGAACCTCCCCTGTGACGACGCTGGGACTGCATGGATACAGAAGGGCAGTCCGCACGAACGCCGCCGGAGGGCACCCTAGAACCCTGGAGGGAGGGGCGGGGTTCTGCACTACAGCTCCTGGCCACCCCCCCTGAGGTGGCCAAAGAAGACCGAGCGCCAGACCCCCTGCCCCTCAACCCCTCGGACTCCGAGAGGCCTCCTCCCACAGCAGCGCCCCCTATCCCTAGAGGGGGCAACAGCACCCTGGGGGTAGCTGTCACTGCCCTCCAGAGGGGAGCTCTCCTCCGTCACCCCACGCCTGCCCCCGGCCCCCGCCACCCCCAGCTGGGGAACCCTCAGAGACGACGGAAGGGGGACAGAGGGAGGGGCTCCGCGCCGCACTGGTACCTCTAGCCACAGGGGACCCAGACCCCGAAGAGTGGGGGTGCCAGGATGGGTCCATGTCAGAGTCATCGTCCTCCGAGGAGGACGAGACCAGCTGGACCTCAATGCTGGCCACCCCAGGGGTCCCTGAGGCCACAGTGCCGCGAACAGCCCCGGTACCAAGGGCGACGCCGCCGCCCCTCATGCCGCAGCAGCCAGGCCAAGCTCACCCCCCACGGCGCCGGGCAGCCCCAGCACCACACTGAGGTAGGACTAGGCCCACGGCGCTACCGGGCGGTGTCGGGAGGCGAGGGCGGCACTGGCTGACGGCGCCCACCTACGACCGCCGGCGTCGCCAATGGCGCCGAGGCCCAAAGCAGCACCGCCAACGGCGCCGCTATGATCACCGCACCGCAAACGCGCCGATCCAAAGCGGCGCTGATCCAAAGCGGCGCAGAACGGCGCAGCTCGATCACTGGCACCGCCAACGGTGCCGATCCGAACGGCACCCGAAAGGCGGCGCCGAGGGTCTACCCAGCCAGGCCCAAAAGTCGAGGGCCTCGACACGGGGAGCCTGCACCTCCGAGGAGGTGACTGCCGAGGCGGTGTCGGGCGCCATGCCCCGGGAGGGACCACGATGCTCCCCGACACCGCAGAAGGGGCCTCCTTGGCAAGAAAAGACGAGACCCTCCTCCTCGACCGTGATAGGCCCGGAGAAGGGCCTAGAGATCTGCCCGAGAATCCAGAGCGACGTCGTCCCCCGAAGGTCGGCGGGGCTTTGCCGAGCTTAAACGCGCGGATTTCGAGGACACGGCGGTCCATCGAGAAACAGGCGTCGCACGAATCCATATCATGGTTGGGTCCCAGGCAACGAAGGCAAACGTCATGCCGGTCCGAGACGGAGAAATGCCGGTCACAGGAGCACCGACGCATAGGGGCGCGTCCGTTTTCAAAAGCGCTTAGCTCCAGAACCGGACATCACGCGAAACTAACAAGGCTAAAACACAGTAGGAAAACACACCCGACGCCGTAAGATAGAAAAAAAAACAGTCTTACGATTACGCCGAAAAGCACGGAAAAACAGGAGTCGGTACACCACGCAGTAGAAAACTGGTTGCCCGCGAACAGGTGCTGCCTCGACGGCGGAGAAACAGAACTGAGTTGGAGGAGGAGTCGGTCGCTACTAACGCGTCATGCAGATGACGTCACTCGGTGCTGGTCAAAGCTTAAAAAAAAAAAAAAAGCACCCGTGACGGGTGCGCGCCTCCGGCTTACACCCAGGAAGTAATGAATGGTGAAGATTAACAAGGGAAGATCCACATGTTTCGCTCCAAGGATGGTATGATCTGGGACCGAGTGACCATCCGAAAAGTGTATGACCTGAGAAACCGAGTCAGGTCGTGGAGATCTAGAATGGGGTGCCAGCCCCCGTCCACTTGGGCACCAGGAAGTACCTGGAGACGAAGCCTGGGTCTGCAGACTGATCTGCCACGATAGCTATTACCTCTCTGAGGAGGAGCTGAGCAATGTCGTCTCGAAGAGGCGACTGGGTGTATGTGGAAATCCGTTCTTCCCGAATGGCGTGGGTTTGGCTGGGAGGGTACTGCTCGAATTCCAGAGGCAGTCCCTGACCGACCACTTCTAGAACCCACCTGTCCATAGTGATAGACCATGCGGAAAGGAAGTGGCAGAGCCGGACCCCCATGGGAGGACCCAGAGCTGGTGTGATGGAGATAGATGTAGCAACCCCCACCCAGTCATTGGGCAGGCTTAGAGAAGGAGGCTCCAGGACCTGAGCCTCTGCCTCCTTTGCGGGCCTGTTGGGGTCCAGGCTTGGGCTGAGGGTGCCAAGCTTAAGCCTGCTGCTGATGCTGCTGTCCTCCTTGGTAAGAGGACTGCTGAATCGCAGGGGAAGAGTGCCGAAAGGGCTTCTTTTTTTTCCGCTGGTTCTTGCCTGAAGAACTCCTGGCAGAAGTGGCATCCAAAGTGGCACTGGACTGCTCAAGGCACTGTAGGTGACCAGCCAACCCTGGGCCAAACAATTTGGTCCCGAGGAAAGGCACATCAGCTAACTTATGCCGAGTATCTGCCGGGAAGGAGGAAAACCTCAGCCAAGCCCTGCGGTGAGAGGCCACTGTGGCGGCCATCGAGCGGGCACAAGACTCCCCAATGTCCAGGGCCGTCTGGAGCTGCTGTTTGGCAACAGCACGGCCCTGGTCCCGGACCTGCTTAACCGTGGTTTGCATGTCCGCAGGGAGATGTGGGAGGACCTCATCTAATGACCAGAGAAAGGCATGAGAGAAGTGTGCCATGATGACGGCCAAACTGGGGAGTCATTCTTGGCAGAACTGCCAGTACGCCCGAACACAGAGGCGGTTACCAGGCTCTCTGCCGAAGGGTGCTCTCATGCTCTCAACCCGCAAGGGACCCCTTGGGTACAGCGTACATGCGGGCAGACGGTGCTGGACATGAGGCAGGGCGCTGCCATAGTTCGGACCAACAATGCACAGGAAAAGCCTCTGTCGGGGTGTCCCCTCTCTTCAAGATGTCCGTGAGAGGATACTCCACCTTTTTCTGGATGGGTTCCAGGGGCATCCCTGTAGAATCAGAGATGAGACAGAGGATCCCCTGGAAGGAGGAAGGACCTTCCTCCATCCCTGTGCTAACGGACGACTCACCATCCCCAGGATGAGAGTGAAGCCCAGTGACAGAGTCCAAGGAGTCTGGATATAGCGGACTGCCGCCCAAATCACCCTCAACTCATTGAGGACGGTCTGGGGTGACCGTGACAGACAGATGTCGGGGAAGTCCGGTATCTGGTCGGTCCTCTTTTGAAGGAGACCCTCCCACAGGCTGCTTAGGCGGCAGCTCCACCACTATCAGTGGGGAGACCGTCAAAGGCCGAACTGGAGGACAGGCCGGTTCCACGGGAGGGGGAACCAAGGGCTTCAGTTCCGAGGGAGTCGGCTTCGGCCTAGGAGGCGAAAGCCAAGTAATGGCCGGGGTAGGCGGTGGAGCCGGCTTCTGCCCGCTCCAAATCAGTTGTTACCACATAAGGTCCTTGTAGCACCGGAGTTTCTGTCTGAGCCTCTCCTCATCCGAGAAGAAAAAATTACTCACCATAGTAATGTTGTTTCTTCTAATGGAGTCTTGCTATATTATGACAGATGCAGTTTGTCCCACCATTAGAACTGCTCCAGAGGTGAAAGAGTTAACTTCCATGCAGAGCATGGAACTTAGAGCGCGAGCTCGGTTAAAGAAGCTCTGTTAGGGTGGTTTCAAACCGAAACCGTCAGATCTTTACGAGCAAAACTCACTAAGGCTCTGTGTGGAAGCTGTAACCTACACTAGCCAACTGGCTACTAAAATATTCACACATTTTCCTGGTCCCAACACCAAGACTCAAGTCAGGGGACCAGAAAAATAAGATAAAATAACTAAATAAAACACAACACCCAAACATAAGAGGGCATCAATAAATGCCAACAGTGGACTGCCCACCCCATACCCAAAGTAGAAGTTCTGAGAGGGGCAGGTTGGGGGAAGGTCATAATATAGCAAGACTCCATTAGAAGAAACATTACTAAGGTGAGTAATTTTTTCTTCAAACAACATGAAGTCTTGCTATATTATGACAGATGCAGACTACACAGCAGTACCTCCATGGAGGAGGGACAGAATCTACTTAGGGAATAGGCTCTGATGCATGGCTGTGCCAAACCGAGCATCCCTCCTGGCCTGGATATCCAGGGAGTAATGCTTGGTGAAAGTGTGTACTGTTTTCCAAGTAGCTGCTTGACATATCTCCAAGATAGGGATGTCTCTAGCAGCAGCTAGAGATGCAGCTGTGCCTCTGGTACAGTGAGCCCTCAGACCTGAGGGGGGAACCTTACCCAGCTTTTGATAGCAAAATTGGATACAAGAGACAATCCACCTGGCAATGGATCTCTTAGTGGCAGGTCTCCCTTTCCCAACCTCACCATAAGTGAGAAATAGTTGGAGGGAGTCAAACCTGTGACCCTTGGTACGCTCTATGTAGTAACTTAGGGCCCTCTTAACATCTAAGCTGTGCAGCCTCCTCTCACCAGAGGAGGAATGGTCAGTGAAGAACACTGGAAGTGAAAAATTGGTTAAGGTGGAAATCCGAAACCACCTTAGGCAAAAACTTCCTGTTAGTCCTGAGGACTACCTTATCCCTGTGAAAGGAAATAAAGTCAGTCTCCACTGATAAAGCCTGTAACTCACTTATGCGCCTGGCAGAAGTGATGGCTACTAGAAATACAGTTTTCCAAGTCAAATACTTAAGCTCTGCTGAAGACAGAGGCTCAAAGCAGGGTTGCATCAGCTGAGCAACGCAAACATTAAGATCCCAAGCAGGGCAGGGTCCTGAATGGAGGATTGGTATGAAGCAATCCTTAAAAACTTGGAAAATACAGGGTGAGCAGAAAGAGAAGAGGGCTTCCCTGTTGAAATGAAGGCAGAGACAGCTGCCAAATGCAATTTTCAGGGTAGCTGGTCTCAGTCCCAAAGAATTAAGATGGACCACATAATCCAATACAGTGGGTAAATCAGCAGATTCCGGGGAAATATGCTTCCCAGAACACCATATGGAAAACCTTTTCCACTTGGAGTTATAGGTAGCCCTGGTGGAAGGCTTCCTAGCAGCCTTCAGGATTTCGAGAACACTGAGAAAGTTGTAGATCAGCAAACTAACTGCTCAAGAGTCAAGCCTTGAGGTTGAGGGATTTGAGATTCGGATACCAAACTCTCCCCTGAGCACAGGTTAACAGATTGTGGTTCCTGGGGAGACACAGGGGAAGATGGGCTGCTAAGGACAGAAGGAGTGGGTACCAGGGCTGCCTGGCCCAGTCTGGAGCAATCAGGATCATCTTGCAGGGCTCAGACCTGATTTTGACTAGTACTTTGAACAGGAGAGGGAAGGGTGGAAGGCATAAAGGAACTTCCCTTCCCAATCGAGGAGAAAGGCATCCAGGGGGACTGAGCCCAACATTGGGGGCCTGCAACAAAAAGTGGAAGTTGATGATTGTCTGGGGCTGCAAAAGATCTATCTGAGGAGTGCCCCATCTGGCAAAAGGAAAATTACGCACCTACCGTAATTCTTGATCTTCTTGACTGAGTCTCCACCACTCATTCACACTAGTGGGATTGGCGCCGAGGCACTAAGACCCATCGAGCAAACTTTTGCTGGAGGGTCGGCGCGAGAGACAGCGCCGACAGACACGGTGTCATGAAAGCAGCGGCTCGAAAGGTACGACCATCTCGGCGACGCACCCTCCAACCGCCTCAGTATTTTTACCAAGGAGTGCAGCGCAACTAACGAAGAGTAAACCCAACATTAAAAACGGACATAAGATAGTCCATATGACCCGTGTAAGAAGGGTCAGCAAAGAAGTCCTCACGCCTAAAGATTTGAGGAAGTGAAGACCAATACAGCGGTGAGCTCGGGGGATGGAGGGTGGGCGTGTGAATGAGTGGTGGAGACTCGTCCAAGAAGATCAAGAATTACGGTAGGTACGTAATTTTCCTATCTTCCTGGACACAAGTCTCCACCACTCATTCACACTAGTGGGAGAGTACCAAGCTGATAATCCCCCAAAAGGGCGGCAGGAGAGCCAGAGCTCACGCGTCTAAGATAGAAGCCCATTAAGGATAGTTCTGCCGAATGCGGAATGTCGCCTAGCATGAACATCCAGTGCATAGTGCTTAACGAAGGTATGCACTGAGCTCCAGGTGGCGGCGTTGCATATATCTGCAATTGGAACATTGCGAATTTCCGCTAGGGATGCCGCGACCGCCCTAGTAGAGTGAGCGTACACTCTACCTTCTAATTTAACTTGAGCCATGGAATAGCAATGACGAAGGCATGCCACTAACCATGAAGAGATGCATCTAATAGCGACAGGTTGACCCAGCCGGGTGTCGCTGAAAGAAACGAACAGTTGCTGAGTCTTGCGAACATCCTTGGTTCTATCTAAATAGAACATGAGGCTCTCTTAACATCCAAGGAATGAAGAGCTCGCTCCCTTCATTTTGGAAATTAGCTAAGTAAGCGGGAAGTACCAGAGGTTGGTTTAGATGGAATTCTGACACAACCTTGGGAAGAAATTTAGGATGAGTCACGGAGAACTACCTTGTCTTTATGGAATACAGTATACTGGAGGGTCCGTAACCAGGGCATGTATCTCAGAGACCCTGCGGGCTGAGGTAATGGCCACCAGGAAGGCAGTCTTCCAGGTAAGAAATTTTAGCTCACAGGTAGCTAAGGGTTCGAAGGCTTCCAGTGAGCATGTCCAGCACCAGGTTAATGTCCCAGGCTGCAACTGGACGCTTAACAGGGGTCTGGTATGGAGAATCCTTAAGAAATCTCTTCACCATAGGTAACTGAGCCAGAGTTAAGGAAGAAACCGGCTCATGGAACGCTGAGATGGCACTAAGGTGAACTTTAACTGTGGAGTACTGAAGACCTAAGTTTGATAGGTCAAAGATACTCCAGAACCTTGCCAGGAGGACAGGAAAGGGATTCCAAGAGGATTTTGCACACCAGAGAGAAAACGTTTCCATTTGAGGCGTCGTTTTCGGGTGGCTGGCTTCCGAGCAGCCAGAAGGATGTCTGAGACTCTACGAGGACGTTGAACCGATTCACTTCTATCTCTTCAGGAGCCAAGCATGAAGGTGAAGTGATTTCAGGTTGGGATGGACCAACGAACCCTGAGTCAAAAGACTGATTTGCAAAGGAAGTGGTCTTGGAGAGGCTGCCAACATACTGTTGAGTAGAGGAAACCATAGTTGCCGAGGCCAGGAAGGAGCAATGAGAATCATCTTGGTCCCCTGAGACTCGAACTTGAGGAGTACTCTCTGGATTAGAGGAAGCGGTGGAAAGGCGTAAAGAAAGCGTTTTGTCCACCGCAGCCTGAACGCATCCTGACAGAAAATGCCAGGCCCTGGATTTCTGGAGCAGAAGAGAGGCAGTTTTGCGTTGAGTGGGGATGCAAAAGGTCCAGGTCTGGAGTCCCCACTCTTGAACAGGGACCGAGCTATGGCTGGATCGAGACCACTCGTGAGGGTCTGCCTCGTTCTGCTGAGGTGATCTGCTAGGTCGTTTTGTATACCTGGCAGATAAACCGCTTGAATCAGAGACTTGTGCTCCAAGCACCACTCCCACACCCTCATTGCTTCCCTGCAAAGGGATAAGAATGAGCACCGCCTTGCTTGTTGATGTAATACATCACTGCTTTGTTGTCCGTTTGAAGGAGAATGTTCTTGTGACAAAGGACATCCTTCAGAGCTCGGATTGCATAGAGGACCGCTCTCATCTCCAGGACATTTATGTGGAGATGAGTTTGAACTGAGTCCATACACCTTGAGTGTGGAGGGAGAGACAGTGAGCTCCCCATCCCATTAGCGATGCGTCTGTGGTGATGGAGATCTGATGATCCGGGGGAGCAAAGGGGAATCCTTCCAGGAGATTGCTCTCTTGAGACCACCAGGTGAGAGACCTTCGAAGGGGCTCCGTCACCTTGATGGGATAAGACTGGGGGTGAGAGGTCGGGGACCACTGAGTGGAGAGCATCCATTGGGTGGTTCTCATGTGCAGTCGGGCCAGAGGGACAGTGAAGACCGAGGACGCCATGAGACCCAACATGCGTTGCATCGAGAGAGCTGTAACCGATTGGTTCTCCCTGATGTAACGGGCCATCGAAGGATGTCGAGTCTTCTGTCCTCTGGAAGGAAAGCCTTCGCTGAAGAGGTGTCTAGAAGCGTCCCTATGAAAGGAGCCTCTGGGAGGTTGCAGTTGAGATTTTTTCAAATTCAGCAGAACTCCATGGACGTGAAGGCGAGAAGTCGTTTGCACGGCTTCAAAGTCCCTTGGACGGAAGGGCTTGCTAGAAGCCAATCGTCCAGGTAGGGAAACACCGAGTCCGACTTTCCTGAGATGCTCGCGAGAACTGCACAACACTTTGTAAAAACTCGGCGCCGAGGATAGCCCAAAGGGCAGGACTCTGAACTGATAATGCTGACCCAAAGCTACAAACCTGAGGAACTTGCGGTGGGTGGGTGGATGAGGATATGCTGGTAAGCATCCTGCATATCCAGAGAGGCCAGCCAGTCGTGCTGATGCAGCAAGGGTAACAGGGTACCTAGGGAAATCATCTTGAATTTCTCCTGGGGAGGAATTTGTTTAACTTTCTGAGGTCTAGAATGGGGCATCCCCCAGATTTCTTTGGAACCAGAAAGTAATGGGAGTAGAACCCTGTGTTTACATGAATCCGGGGCACCAGTTCTATTGCCCTGTTGTTCAGAAGGCCCTGGATCTCCGCGGTGAGGAGGTCTGATTGAGAGGCCGACAACCTGGGTTGTCGCCTGGGAGGACAATTCGGGGTTTCAAGAAATTGAGAGAATAACCTCGAATTATCCGAAGGACCATTTGTCCGAGTTATGGACTTCACTGGTTGTAGAAGTACATCAGACGACCTCCACGGAGGAGAAAGTTCCACCGGCAGAGTGGATGGAACTTGGGCCAACGACTCATAAGGTGGCGCTGGGAGCTTTAGGCCCCTGCGCTTTCTGCTGCGTCTTCTTTTGAGGTTGGGCAGGTTGGCTTTTATGGAAGCTTCCCCTGCCTCTGCCTCGAAAGGACTGACGACTATGAAACTGGCGTCTGTTCACATGCCCCAGAGGGGCAGGCGGAGGTCTGGCCAACTAATGGCCGATCTAGTCTTCTGAGTGGCCTCTAGGCTTGCTCCACCTGAGGGCCAAAAAGAAAGGAGCCATCAAGGCAGCGCCATCACCTGCTGCTGAGCATCATTCGTGAAGCCAAATGCATGACCAGGAATGGCCAGTACAAATCCCGCGGCTGCTGAGCGAGAAGCAGTGTCAGCGTCCATGGCGGCTTTGACCTGTTGGTTATTGGACTCAATACCTCTAATAACGGTCAGAAGAAGCTCTGACTTGGAATCGAATCTGGAAGAGCTTCAACCATTCTTTTCATAGAGTGCCACAGGATATACTCATACTGAGAAAATAGCCTTGATAACTGTATCGCATACTTAGAGTGGAGGCAGCAAAGACTCTCTTACCTAATGTATCAATCTTACGAGACTCTTTGTTAATAGGTCGAGCTGTAGTAGTTGAGGAAGAACGACCTTGTCATTCTCTGCCAGGACTACAATAGGATCCATAAAGGCTTGGGATGCCAAATGGGGCCGATCCTTGGGAGCTGAATACTTCTTATCAATGGATTTAGCCACTGAGGGAATAAGAGCAGGATTATTCCATACCATTTGAGACAGCGTCTCGAAGGAAGGCTGGATCGGAGGGTCAAATCCGTAGGGATCTCCGAGCATGAAGATACTGGAGTCTTAATATCTTCCCAGGATCGATGTCTGTAGTCTGAGAGAAAAGTGGATCCCAGGTTCTTCAACAGAGACTTAAAGGACAGGTCCTCGACCACAGGCTCTGTAGCAAAGAAAGATCCTGTTTCCTCCACTTCATCACCCAACCGAAGGTCTGGGTCAGGCTCAACATCATCTCCTGATGGTCCAGAAAGGACTGTTTGGACAGGAAAGGAGTGAAAATTAGGAGAGGAGGAAATAGCAGAAAAACAAGGAGAGTCCCCAAGGGCTGCAGGCGCGAGGCAAAAGCAGGACTGAACAGGCACCGAGGCGCCTGGCGCCGAAGAGCCTGTGACCCATAAGCGCCCAGCGGCCCTTGGAAGACAGCGCGCCCGCGAACGACCAGCAGCACCGCAGCAAGCAACGCAGACGATGCGCGATAGGCGCCATGACAGCCCACAACCCGGCGCCCGCCACACCAGCGCATGACATTTCCTGGCGCCCGCGAGACCACGGCACGAGCCAGCCGACAAGCCAACAGACCCTGCAGGCGCTCGGCCCAGACCTGGAAGCTGAGAAGGAAAAAAAAAACAGGAGATAAGGGCATCGGTGGGCCCCTGCGCGCAACCATGTGAGAGAAAACATCTAAGCAATTACGTGGCACGAAGAGCGCCGCAGCGACTAGGAAGGATCAAACCGCTACCTGATCGCCCGAGGGGCCGAGGCTCCGAGACAACCGAGGCCAGGCAGAAGAACCAACCTCCGAGGCCCATTGCTCCTGAAGCGGCCCACTGATGAAACTGCTCATCTGGGTCCTACCACCTATGGCGGGGAGGACTCCGATGTGACGGCGATTACAGGAAGTTGGCGACTCGAAGAGAGGAGACGGCAACTAGCAGCGATAACCGGCGTCGGCGCAGACATACCGGAAGGCGACCCCGGTGATGTCTTCTCTTTTGACCTGTGGGCGAAGAAGAGCTCGAGGCCGAGCAGGTGCCGAGAATCGACAGTTATTTTTTATGCGGGAGAGGACCTATCCCAGACATCGGACTGACGCTGTTGTCGGAACCCGCTGAGGAGAAGAGGCTGGCGGATCCAGCCCGCTGACTGAACAGCTTTCATCACGAAGTCTCCCTACCGTCACCTGACCTGCTCATGGTCGACTCGGCCAGTAGGCAGAGACTTCTTCAAGTAAAATTTAATATTAGAAAATTTAACGAAATAGAATAAAATTAAGCGATACTACTTATCGAGATAAAGTTACAAAAAACAAACTGAAAACTATACGCTAGTTTGAAGTTTGACTCCCATTTTCAATGACGGCACTAAATCACTGAAGCCTTTTCGATGGCGGGAAAAAAGGAACTGAGTAGGTTGGAGGGTCGTCGCCGAGATGGTCATTACCGCCGAACAGCTGCTAAGCGGCACCGTGTCTCAGGCGCTTCTCGCGCCCGACCCTCCAGCAAAAGTTTGCTCGATGGGTCTTAGTGCCTCCGGCGCCAATCCCACTAGTGTGAATGAGTGGTGGAGACTTGTGTCCAGGAAGATCTATCCCCAGTACTAGGGGATCCAGTGACCATTCGTGATGGCCCTGGGAAATCCTGCTGAGAGCATCTGCCAGGACATTGTCCTTGCCTGGGAGGTGAACTGCTATGAGGGAAGTGTTCAGGGAATAAGCCAGAGACCACAACTTCATCGCCTCGGTGCACAAGGCCGAAGACCGAGTGCCCCCTTGTTTGTTGATGTACCACATTGTAGTGGTGTTGTCTGTTCTGACCTGTACCACCTTGTTCTGAACAGATGCAGAAAAAACCTGAAGTGCTAGAAAAACAGCTCTGAGTTCCAACAGATTGATGTGGAGCAGAGATTCCTGAGGGGACCATAACCCCTGGGTGGAAAGGTCACCCATGTGAGCTCCCCATCCCAAGAGGGATGCATCTGTAGTAAGGGTCAAGGAGTGGGACAGAGGATGAAAGGCACCCTTGTCTCAGATTGCTCTGATCCTGCCACCACTGAAGGGCCTGGATCAGGGTTCGAGTCACTGGGATTAACTTGGATAGGATCTCTTCTTTGAGACCAGAAAGCTCTCAAATGGAACTGAATGTCCCTCATCTGAAATCTTGCTCCTTGCACTACAGCTGTGGAAGCAGCCATGTGTCCTAGGAGCTGCAGGAAATGCCTTGCTGGTCAAGAGACCTGCAGAGTGAAGGACGAGGCCAGGGCCACCAAGGTCCTTAGCCTTTCCAGGGGAAGGAAGGCTCTGGCCTGCTTGGTGTCCAGTTCTGCGCCTATAAAGGCGAGTACCTGGACAGGTTCCAAAACTGTCTTTGGAAGATTGAGAAGAAAGCCCAGAGAGGTAAGCAGCTGCTGGGTAACTAGCAGGTGTG
Source organism: Neoceratodus forsteri (assembly GCA_016271365.2). Classification (NCBI taxonomy): domain Eukaryota; kingdom Metazoa; phylum Chordata; order Ceratodontiformes; family Ceratodontidae; genus Neoceratodus; species Neoceratodus forsteri. Next base: position 357,025,579 of record CM028137.1, on the reverse strand, counting down.
ATCTGACTTGGTCTGGAGACTGACCCACAATGAGCCAGTCGTCCAGGTAGGGAAAAATGGCAATCTTTTGCCTTCTTAGATGAGCAACTGCTACTGCCAGACATTTTGTGAACTCCCCTGGGGCAGAGGTGAGGCCGAAGGGCATTGCTCTGAACTGATAATGGCCTGAGGGCAGTTCGAATCTGAGGTACTTTCGATGGGAGCTTCTAATAAGAACATGGAAGTAGGCATCCTTGAGGTCCAGGGAAGCTAGCCAGTCCCCTGGCCTTAGGGAGGGTAAAATCATTCCCAGAGTCACCATTTTGAAGTTTGGTTTTAAAAGGTGCTTGTTTAGATATCTTAGATCCAGGATAGGCCGCCACTCTCCTGTCTTTTTTGGGGTAAGGAAGTACCTGGAGTACAGACCCTTGCCCTGGTGTGGTGGAGAAACCCTTTCTACAGCTCTGAGAGCCAGGAGGATTGAGACTTCTGTTTCCAAAGCAAGAGTCTCTAAAGGGTTTGCAGGTGGAAAAGATCTGGCTCTCATCTTTGGAAATTTTTTGAAGCCGAGAACCAGACCCTGGCTCACTACTTCCAGGACCCACCTGTCTGATGTTAAAGACTCCCAGTCCTGGACGAAGTAAGCCAACCTGCCCCCTACAGGTAATGGAGAGCCGACCCTGGGCATCCCATCAGGGTGCCTGTTTGGCTGAGGGGTGGGGGCAGGCCTGCTCATACCCCATCTGCCTCTCCCTCTGAAGAACCCCCTCTGAGCATAGGCTGAAGAGGAGGAGGCCTGGGTCTGGTAAAAAGGCCTGTGAAAAGGCCTGCCCCTACCCTTGGGGGGCTGCCTCTGAGGAGTGGCTTGCCGTTCCTTGGCTTGTGCACTCCTATAAGTGGTTCTATATTCATCCATTTCTTCATATAATTCTCTGTCTGCTCCCAAACGAGAATTTCCCACCACAGGAAAATCCATAGCCTTAGACTGGGTATCCTGTGACAAAGTAGTACACCTGAGCCGGGCCAATCTACGAAAAGCCACAGATGTAGCCATGACTCTAGAGGATACATCATTAGAATCCACTGCAGCATGGAATTGCACCTTAGATGCCTCAATACCATCAAGGCCACCTGCTCCAGCTCCTTTGCAAGCTGGCCAGGGACCTGTTTGGCTAAGGCCATGACAGTATCCCATCTAGATTTCTGGTATCTCGCAACATAAGCCATATAGTTTGCTTGTCCGAGTCCCAAAGATGCTGCCATGTATTGTTTTTTGGCCATGGCATCAATCTTCCTGGAGTCCTTGTCAGGAGGATGTGAAACCAGGGGAATATTAGCTTTATCACAGGCTGCAGCCTGAACTACCCCAACATGACTGCATTGCTGTGAAAGAAAATCTGTATCAGGACCTGACAAAGTGTACCTCCTGTCCATCTTTTTATCTACAGGAGGCACAGAATTAGGAGCTTTTAACATTTTTATTGTTCGTTTCCTAAAAGATTTATGTAAAGGGATGGACAATCTCCTGGACTCTGGGATATCCATCATCTCTACATAGTCAGGCTCCTCTTGCTCATCCAAAGCCTCCTCTAAGGGAAGCTGGAAGGTCTCAGCAACTTTTTTATAAAACAAAAAATGAGAAGGGGACTCAGAAAGCCTAGGGGGAGATTCACCTGAAGGTCTGTCTGGGGAGATGTCCGGTTCAATGAGCACATCCAGACTTTCAAAGTCACATTCATACTGATCATAATCATCCTCCCCCTCCTCTGGTTCATAAAAATCTTCTATATCATATTCTTGAACCGGTGGAACCGACCGAACCAACCTTTTGCCAGACAGTGGCAGTTTGGAGAGAACCGGGGACAGTGACTGGACAATCTGTATTGCCCTGGCTATCTCTGCAGCAGTTGGAGAAGGAATTTTGGACTCCACACCTGCTGACTTTCTAGATCTCTTTGCTGGAACTGGCTCCTCAGAGTCAGCTTTACGTTGGCCCGAGGAAGTCTGGCCCTGGTCAGAGGGCATTCCCTCCGGTTCGGCTGGCACCAAACTGGGCTGGCCATCCGGGTCAGCGGACTTTTTGGCCTCTCGTTCCCTGAGACTACCAACTCTCTTATCTAGGGTGGCTGCAGGGAAATTCTTGCAAATCTGGCAGTCTGCATTGAAGTGGTCAAACCCCAGACAATAAACATATGTGGTGTGTGGGTCAGCCTTGGCAAAGGCTTCCCCACAGACACTACAGTGTTGAAACCCAGTGGGCCTGGTTTTTCTTTTGGGTTTCTCAGACATAATGCCAGCCTAACCAAAAACTTGCCCTTTTGATGGCAGTGCCAGGCAAGACACCCTTATCGGTTCCCAACCGTGTCACGGGTCGTGGAAAAAACCGTAATGAAATCCGTTTTTTTTTTTAGAACCGATAAGAACCGGGAATCAGACTCTAACAAGCCTTAAAAGGCTTTAAAACCAAGTTTAAATACAATTCGATCGGTTCAAACCGAACCGATAAACATTTACAAGTTCCACACAGAAAATCTATCTACTACTTACAATACCATAGACAGAGCTTGAACTGATCGGTTTGCGGTTAAATTCAACCGAGAAAAGACGTTTTAAACCGAGGAAATGAACCGAGCAGCAGGAGGAATCTCCAGAGCGACTGTTCAGTGAGGCGGAGTAAAAAATCTGACTGTTTCGGTTTGAAACCACCCTAACAGAGCTTCTTTAACCGAGCTCGCACTCTAAGTTCCATGCTCTGCATGGAAGTTAACTCTTTCACCTCCGGAGCAGTTCTATTGGTGGGACAAACTGCATCTGTCATAATATAGCAAGACTTCATGTTGTTTGAATGACGACGACAACCTGTGGCGTCACCGCTTCTTGTAGCGCTTATGGTTCCTCATTGGCCTTTCGGCCAAGGGGGTTCTACACCTCAACCGAGATCAGGCAGACTCGGTCGCTCGGGAGACACCGGAGTGATCGGTGAAACCCGGAGGTCCGGAACTGGGAACTCTATGGGGACACCAACAGGCGGGGTTTCCTCATCAAGGAACATGAGGACTGGAGTCCTCTCCAAGAAGTCGGTCATGGCTGGCTACACGGGGTCGACTGGGTCGAGAATAATCTCGCTCTCACTGGCCACCTCCTCGGTTGTCTAGCCAGACGGAAGGTCCATGAAGCCTGCAGCAGAGGAAGCGATCTCGACTGAGGTCGAGACCACATGCTCCTGGGACTAAGACCTCTCTCTGTCCCAAGAGCGCCTTCGTCGAGACAAAGACAAGCTAGATTCTTTATCCCTCTTTCGAGAGCGGGAGGAGTGCGAGCCCGCAGGTGCCTCACCCCAGGTGGGGAGAGACTGGCACAATTCCTTAAAAAGGACCTGTAAAGGTGAAGCCCAGGTTGAGTGGAACGAAAAACCTTAAACTTGCCGAAGTGCAGGCGGCTTCTTCTTTGAACGCCTTCATGTATTCCAGCTACTCAGCAGAACCCGCAGCCACGGAAACCGCCCACCTCGCCTCCTTAGACTTCACCGGAGGGTTCCTTTTCTCTGGTCTCCCCAACTTCAAACGTGCCAGGCGGTCTTCCAGTACGCTGGTATGAAAGGCCAGGCAAAAACTGCAAGGCAAGGTGTCATGGCAGACACCTAGGCAGTAGACACATGGGAGATGGGTATCGGTGCACGACATCTTCTGGCCGCAAGGACACCGGCGAAATCCTGGAGAAGATTTCTCTTCCATGATCGAGGATGCAAAAGCACAATCGCCAACTCGAAAGATTTTTAGTTTCGGTAAACCAAAGTTTTAAAGCCAGGGTCTACGAAATGCGTGCACATGAGGGAGGCAACCTGCATCTTCCAGCGGAAAGGAAGATCTGACATCATGGGGCACAGCAGAGGTATATACCACCCGGGTGGGTGGGAGGAGCCAGCTTGAAGACTTCTGGCAAGATTTAAAGGGGAAAGGGACATGTCAAACAGTATAGATGAACACATCCATGATCGTAGAACCACCTCGCTGTTGCTGCTGAAAGCGAGCTTGTTGTCCCCTTCTCCCTCAAAACCGAGGCTTTTGAAATAGCCTTTGCTTCGGTTTATACATGGACTGCATGGACCAAACGGCCTTGCCAGAGTCCTGCAGTTTGATGATCTTCTCAGACTCCTCACCAAAGAAGATTGAACCCCTGAAAGGAGCATCCAGGATGTTAGTCTGCACATCCTGTGCAAAACCTGAGACCCGGAGCCATGAATACCTGTGGATGCACGCTCCTGTGGCCACGGCCCTTGCTGCTGTGTCCGCCAAATTGTAGGCTGACCAGAATACATGCATGCCCACGTCCGAACCAGTCTGCAGGAGCTTTTCTAGCTCAGCCTTCTGTAGAGAGTCTGGGATCTCTTTCACAGTGCCAATCCCTTGTACCCACAGGGCATTATGGAATTGTACCATATGGGTAAGGAAGATTAAACTCTGAATGGTACAGGTGGCAGAAGAGCAGACTTCATGGCCCATGGAATCTAGCTGTTTAGATTCTCTATGCAGGGGCAGAGCACGGAAGAGTCTCTGCCTCCGAGATCCATCAGGGGCAGCGGAGATGACTACCAAGTCTGCCAAAGGTTGTGCTAAAAAATGCTGCTCCTTGAGACCCTGGTAGAGGCTATCCACATTCATGGATACTGTGGTGGAAGTATGGGGGCACTTCCGAGCCACCTTGGGGACATCTGCAAAGGTATCCACCAGGGGCAGGATGACCACCAGTTTCGGGTCCTTTTAGCGCAAATATCTGGCCAAACTGAGTCTCTCTGGGTCCAAGTCCTCAATCTCCCATCCCATATTGGTCTGGATATGCCACATATTCTCCATGAAGGAGGGGTAATCTGGCTGTGATTTGGGAGTATCCCTCAGGTTTAAGGGGGGCAAGTCCCCAACACACAAGAAGTCAGAACAGGACGGGTCCAAGGAATGGTCAGAGTCCACTGAGGAGGAGGAGGACAGAGACCCGTTGCGCCGTCGTTTGTGCCTGTGGCGGTCTGGGGAGCCAGAGGAACTCTGGCTCCTGGACCGAGATATGGAGTGGCACTTGCGAGGAGAGCCTTGCCCTTGTCTTTGCCCAAAGGTGGGATAGGCTCTGTACCCATGCCTTTGCCCAAAGTCGGGTTTGGATCCATCGAAGGAGGGGCGCATGTATTCAGAGGGTGTCCCCGATCTGTGGAAGTTTTGGTGGGATGAGATCCAACAGGATGATCTCCCACCAATAACCGGAAAAGGCCTTCACATGGGACAGGTGCAGCTTTCGGTCCAAGTCGGTCATCATACCCAACATCGGATCCACGCCATGGTCTGGCGATGGTGGGCGAACGGGAGGAGAAGTTGGGGCCACGTTAGGAGGCCCAACGGTAGCCGATGTCTGATTCGAGGCAGTTCGGTGGTCCTCGGAAGGGCTGTGTCCTGGCCGATCGTCCACCTGTGCCGGGGGAGAAAGCGGTGATGAAGGTGGCTGGGTAGGTGGCTGAACTGCCAAAGCAGCAATGGCTGTCGCCAGACATCGGTGGGTATCCCCAGCCGATGAATGCTGTGTCACCAGACGCCTGTCCGATGGTGGCTTGGAGGGCCTTGGCGGTTGAGAGGCAGATCTCCAGAAGGAGAGCCAAGAGGTCTTGCGCCTGTCCTGGGAGTCAGCACAAGAAACAGTGGCTGACAGAGTGGGCTGATTTTGAAACCTTACCGATGTCCGTGAGCTGGCCTGAGGACTGGTTAGGCGGCCAGACCTTCAGCAGCTGCAGAGTGGGGCCCACGGACCCAGAGCCGCTGTCCTTAGCACCCGACGACTGTACCGGCGGAGGTGTGGGGGGAGGGGGGGTTAACAACTGTAAGCCTGGAAGGAGAACAGGTCACCTGGGAGGCAGAGTCGGAACTGTCCCTGGAGACAGAGTGGGAGCCTGAAGATTTGGATCTGGAGGGGGACCTCTTCTCTGTCCTTCCTCTTCTTCTTGTGCTTCCCTGAAGATTTACAGTGGGAAGAACTCCTGCCTAAAGAGGAATCTCTCTGCATAGCAGCCAAAACATTGCTCAGTGAGGTAGGCCTGAAAGGTTTTCTGGCAGCAGATCCTCGTCCAGTTAAACTTGACAATGCTGGCAGGCCTGGGTGTTGTGGTCGGGGCCTAGGCACATCAAGCAGGCAGAGTGCCAGTCTTTGGACGGGATTCATTGTCCACAGGCACACTTGGAGGGGTGCTTATTGATAGACGTCTGAGAAGACGACATGCAGAAAATGAAAATTACGTACCTACCATAATTATGATCTTTCTGTGTCTCTTCACCATTAATCACATTTGAGTTACTGGCCGGAGGTCATGACCCCACGGGAGCTTTTTTGGGATGAGCAGAATCGACGCAGCATCGGGCGCTCACCGAGGCCAACGGACTGTGTGGCGCCTGTGGGTTGGCCATCAGTGCCGTCGACTGCCTCGCCAGTTCTGAGTCACTGGAGAGGTGAGGAAAGGGATGGGAGGGTGGGACAAGGAAGTCCAAGGGACAGACAAAGGAAAACATATATAAACCAAAAGGAGAAATAAATGACAGAACAGAAAAAGAAAGAATCTAAGGGGATTGGGTAGGGGCCCTAACCTCTGGAAATAGGCAAAAGGAGAAAGGAGAAATTTAGGGTAAGTTTTTTTTTTTGGGGGGGTGGGGAATGTAGCAACCATACCCTGGACCTTGACTTGTCTCCAGATTGTATAGGAACTGCAAGGAGTAACCAAAAGGCTCAATGACAGAATTCAAGGCACAGAATTACTGGCAATATCTTCAATGGCAGAAAACGGTTATTCTGGAAGAAAGATGGACACAGGGATTCTCCCCCTCTCAGGGAAAGGTTTTTTGGTATAAGATATGTCCAACGGACAAAGAAAATTAAGGATTAACGGGAACAAAGGAGGAGTACTGAATGGAGGGCAACTGCCAACTCCCACCCCATAGGGGTGGAACAAGCACTGGAGAAGGAGTGCCCCCCACGCTGACCACTCTCCCCTTAGAAATATCATTCCCCTATATGCCCAATTATCCCACTCCTGACAAAGAAAGGAGGGGGACAAGGGAGGGCACAGAGAGGAAGGGGGACCCAGAGACTGAGGCCCCAGGGGGATGGCAGGCGGGATTGTGATGAATGGTGAAGATGCACAGAAGATCATAATTACAGTGAGTACGTAATTTTCATATCTTAGCTGTCAATCTTCACCATTCATCTGTTAGATGATCCGAGCCCCACAGGGTGTTTAACCTCAAAGGACAAAGTCCCTTAGCTCTCAGTGGGTGACACAGAGGGAGAACCTTCAGGGCCTGGGAAGGCCTGAGTGTGGGGAGGGAGGGAGAGAGAGCGACACGGGGACCCCCTGGAGGGGGAAGGAAGTTGCCCCAACAAATGCCGTCTCGCTCTACGGGAGAAGAGATAGGTTCCCTGGTGAGCGAAGTTAATCACCCTACGCCGGGCCAAGGGTGACAACCACGAAAGACACAGCCATGCCGCCTGCCTAGTGCAGATCGCTGTCCCCATGACCCTGGTAGCTACCTCGTTGGCATCATACAATGCCCTCGCTTGGTGCCTTGCTAGCTCCAGACCATGTGCAGAGAGTGTGATGGCTTGTCTGGTTGGCTCCGTGTCAGGCAATGAGGCTAGGAGCTGACCCAGCCTGGACAACAAGAACCTATCACAGGATGCGTAGTGGGCCTGATGTGCTGCGATAGAGAGCAGCAACCGTGCCGAGTAGAATGTCCTCCTCCCCCAGAAGTCAAAATCCAAGGAATCTTGATCTTGGGGCCAGTCATGGTGGAGGGTGCGAAGCCCATCAGGAGTGTCCAGCTGCGTCAATTCTGACTACGGATGAGGCATGGAACCTGGAGACTCTTGGGGGGGCACGCAATACCGCTGGCATAGATCCCTGGGGGCAGAAACTCCGGATAAGGGTCTCAGCCAGGAATGCGACGCCTCCCAAAAGGGAGCAGGCCAGGGGGGCACCACAAGGGTGTCCTCACTGAAGTTGCCTAGAAATGCATGTGCAGAGTTCTCTGGATTGCTTTGAGTGGGAGGGGTGATGTGCAGGTCCTCCAACATCCTCACGAGGAATCGCTGATACTCCGCAAGATCAGCAGCTGGGGAGATGTGGACAGAAGGCTCCTCTCCCCCAGAAGAGGGGAATGAGGAGTTAGAGGACCTCAACTGCTCAGAGGGTGGCTGCTCGGGGGGAGGCTGAAAAACCTGTCTGTCCATTGCCCTGACATAAGCGGGGAAATCGAGCAGCCACGACCCTGAACTGCTCCCAGGAGAGAGGCCCGCTAGGACCAATAATGCCTGGGTGCCTGGGAGCGCCGGAGAATGTGGCAGAGGGATGGGGCAGAGCCAGCAAGAGAAAATCGACTGACCTCCGCATGTGCTAGGGAGCGCACCAGGATAACCAGCAGAAGAAGATGCTCCGGAAAACCCCACAGCTGACAGCTGAACAACCATTACAGAACTGCCTTGGCTGTGACCAGAAGAATCCCCCCCTGTGAGGTGACCGGGACCGTGTAGGTCCAGAAAGACTGTCCCCTACCTCCAAAGAACAGGGTCCTCTCAAAAAGAACGAAGAGGAAGAACAGAGATCCATGCTACGGCTTCTCCCAGAGCCCTGGTGGACTCCAGAAAAATGTCGCCGAACAGAGCCCATGCCCCTCGAGCCTTGGAATCCGAGAGCGCTCTCCTCCTGGAGAGAGCCAGCCTAGGCAACTGGCAGCCCTGCTTGGATCCCGAAGGAGCCATCCAGGGCGCGGCACCCTCCCCTCCCGTGGGTGCTCTGATCGGCCCCAAAGTTGAGCGATCTAGGCACACCACCTGAGGAGGTACCACCACTGAGGGGTCAGAGAACCCTCAGAGGCCAGACTGCAGTGCAATGGTGGCCTGCACCGCTGCCTGCTGGTCAGAACCCCTGACCTCAGCCCCGGCAGTCCCTGCCCGCTCCTCAGAGGGGGGATGACTCCGGCCTGTCGAGGACACAACGAGGGTGCCCATGCCAGCAGCTAATTCCAAGGAGCCAGACTGCTCATCTGACTCAGAGTCTGACTCCTCCTCCAAAGAGGTGGAGACTGAAGCCCTGTGCCAAATAGTAGGCGGGCGCCTGTTGCCATCCCGACCAAATAGGGTACCAGAAACAGAGACTGTACCCGAGTCGGTACCAGTGTCCTCAGCAGCACTGCAAGCGGTGGCAGAAGACAATGCTCCAACCAGGACAGCAGTCTCCGAGCCAGAACCTGACACAGCGCTGTCCTACCCCCATGGCGCCGAAGTCGGAGACTGCACCGACGACTGCTCCGACCGCGTTCTTGGCACTGCAAACGGTGCCAAGGACAGAGACCCCCCACGGCGCCATCCCATCCCACGTGTCTATGTCCGGAGCCGCGAACGGTCCCGGAACTGGACACAGTGCCGTGCTCAACCTCTGCGCGTGAGAAAAAGTCAGATGGTGCTATAGAACCTCCCACGGTGCCACTAGCACCATCAGCTCCTCGAACGGCACCAACAGCAGCCACAGCGCCAAGAGACTGACCAGCGCCAACGACTGCACTGTCAGGGGCCACGGCCCAAAACGGCACCGACAGACTACATCAAGGATGGAGCTGACCCAGGCCTTCCGAGCCGTGGGTCCAACAACAGGGAAGCCTTCATCCCCGAAGGGGTGATTGCCACTGCGGTGCCTAACACCCATCCCCTGGAGGGAACAGACTGGGCCTCCTGCACCGCGGGAGAAGCCTCGGTCACAGCTAGGCTATGAGAGGCCGAGGCTCCCTCCTCCTCGGTCCATATAGAACCAGGAGGGAACCCGGAGGACAGGCCACGAGAACGCGGCTGATCCCAACGAGTGCGCCCGACCCCCGAAAGTCGGCAGAGCTCGCCCCACTTTCCATGCGCGTTGCTTGATGACCCAGTGGTCCATAGAGAAACAGGCGTCGCACTAATCCATGTCGTGAAGCGGGCCAAGACACGCAAGGCAACAGTCGTGCTGGTCAGATACGGAGTATTTACGGCCGCATGGGCACAGTCGCATGGGGGGGCCATCCCGTCTTCGAAGTTTTCTTGCCCTCTGACCAAGACATGACCTACAGAGAGAAAAAAAAAAAATACCACCAAATAAGACTCGACGTCGCAGAATAACAAAAATAATGGAAAGATCTTACCAGGCGACGTCGAGTGTGGCCAACAGAAACGGCAGGAGGAAGCAGACGGACTTCGGCAAGGAGGAATACAGAACATGGCGTCGAAAGATTAACTGTGAAGTAGGTAGGCCTGAAATTGCTCATGAAGCGTCCCATGAGGTGACAGACGGTGGGAGACGAAGAACTGACAGGAGGGCGGAGTAGACAGCACATAACGGCCAACCCACGAGCGTCACGCAGTGCGTCGGCCTTGAGAGCGGCGCCGATGCTGCTTTGACTCTGCCCATCCAAAAAAAAGTTCCCGCGGGGTCATGACCTCCAGCCAGTAACCCAAATGTGATGAATGGTGACGATTGACACAGATAAGATCAAGAACGCTGAAAAAGTGAATTTTTCAGTAAAAAAACCAAAAACAAAGAATCCAGCTAAGAATCTTAGCAAAAATGGCAGTTGAACTAGTGAAAGGCAATCCGTGGAGCTGATGAACGTGAGTTCATCGGGGCAGTCCCTGCCATAGACTGCTAGTTAGAAGTTTTCCGTGTGGTCCTGCCGCCTGCCGGCTTCAGTCCTACATGTGTTACCTGCTGCAAAAGACGACTCTCTAAGCAAGATATACAGGTTACTCACCTGTAACAGGAGTTCTAGGAATGGTATATGTTGTTCATCCACACTTATTGGCAGGTTCCTTGCCGCTTTAAATCTTGCCGGAAGGTCTTCAAGCTGGCTCCTCCACCCACCGGGTGGTAAAACTCTCGGCTCCGCCCCATGGCGCCAGATCTGGCCCGCTGGAAAGCTCAGGTTGTCTTGTCGAGCCGGGAGGTCGGTGGGTCGTGTGGATGAACAACATATACCATTCCTAGAACTCCTGTTACAGGTGAGTAACCTGTATTTCTAGGGACATGGATATGTTGTTCATCCACACTTTAGCAGACTCCTAGCAGTTCTCCGGGAGGAGGAGGCAAGCGCACACCCCAGTACTTACTGGGAAATAAGGACTGGAGAACAGAGGCCCCAAAACCAGCATCCGGCGTGACTCAAGGTCAATGTGGTAATGGGTAATAAGATGTGTGCTGACTTCCAGGTAGCAGCCCTGCAGATTTCCTGGATAGGGACGTCCCTGGAAGCAGCCACCGATGCAGCAGTATGATGGTAGAATGAGCTCTTATCCTCTGGGAGGCTCCATGCCCGCCAGCTTATAGCGATCTATGTAGGAGGTGACCCACCTGCCCATCGTCCGCTTGGCTGCAGGTCTGCCAGATGCGGCTTCAGAATAGGTGACAAACAGCTGGCGAACCTCTCCCCGAATTTCAGCCGTGCGCTCCTTATAATAAGCGAGCGCCCTTCTAGGGTCCAGAGTATGGAGCCTATATTCGGCCTCCGAGGTGTGACTGGGGTAGAACACCGGCAGAATCAGCACCTGGTTAAGGTGAAACTCAGACACTACCTTCGGAAGGAATTTCAGGTGGGGGCGCAGGACAACCTTGTCCCTGTGGAAGACCAGGTAAGGAGACTCGATGCAAAGCACCTGGAGCTCTCCCATCCTTCTGGCTGACGTGATAGCCACCAAGAAGGCGGTCTTCCACGACAGGTGAGAGAGTTCACACCTGTGCATTGGTTCGAATGGCTTGCCCATGAGCTTTGCCAGTACCAGCAGTAGATCCCACGGAGGTGGAGGTTCTCGCACCGGAGGGGAAATGTGATCAAGGCCTTTGAAAAAGCGCCTGACCACCTTTTCCTGCGCCACCGACTGCTTCCGGGCCCGCGCCCGGTAAGCAGAGATGGCTGCCAGGTGCACCTTTAGGGTCGTCGACCTAAGCCCTTGACTAGAAAGGGACCATAAATAGTCCAAAATGCTTGCCACAGAACAGGAGGAAGGGTCCAAGCCCTTGCCCTGACACCAAATGGAGAATCTCTTCCATTTGAAGGCGTAGCATTTTCTGGTCAACTCCTTATGGGATGCCTCAACCACATTGAGGACCTCGTCAGAAAGACCCAAGGCCTGGAACTCTAGCCGCTCAGGAACCAGGCCGTCAGGTGCAGGGATTGAAGGTCCGGATGGAACACCTTCCCCTGATTGACTGAAAGCAGGTCCGGGCGAGCTGGAAGCTGCCTCGGAAGCCTGGAGCTGAGGCTGAGGAGATCTGGGTACCAGAACTGGCGGGGCCAGTCTGGGGCTATCAGGATCACCTGCCTTGTCCCTCCTTGCTTTGAGAAGCACCTTGTGAATCAAGGAAATGGGGAAAGGTGTAGAAGAGGCCGGGATCCACACCTCGAAGGCATCCCCCTGCAGCGAGCCCTGCTGAGGGGGGCGGGCATGAAACAGCCTCAGCTTCGTGTTCTCCCTGGAGGCAAACCGGTCCACCTGAGGTGTGCCCCAGTGGGAGAACAGATCTTGCACTACCACTGGCAGGAAAGACCACTCGTGAGATGCAGCCCCTATCCAGCTCAGGGCATCGGCCAGGGTGTTGGAGGCTCCTGCCACATGAATGGCTAGGAGATCCGCCTCCAGGCTGCGGACGAGTGACCAAATGCGGAGAGCTTCCTTGCATAGAAGCATGGAGCGTGTCCCACCCTGGCGGTTCAGGTAGTACATGGTCGTGGTATTGTCCGTCTGGACTCGGACCACTTGACCCCGGAGAAACGGAGCAAAGGCGGTGAGAGCTAGGCGGACCGCTCGGAGCTCCAGCAGGTTGATGTGGCATCGGGACTCCCGCGGGGACCAGAGGCCGTGCACTCTGTGTTCCCCCAGATGGGCATCCCAACCCATCAGAGGCGTCGGTCGATAGAGAGACCGTCGGCTCGGGGCGGACAAACGGGATGCCCTCCTGCAGATGAAATGGAATGGTCCACCACTGGAGAGCGTTCCACATCTCCCGGGTCACTATCACTAGCTGGTCCAAAGGATCGCAGCGTTGTGACCACTGGCTGGCCAGTCCCCACTGAAGGGGGCGCATGTGCCAGCGGGCCCAACGGACCACACTGGTACAGGCCGCCATGAGACCCAGAAGGAGCAGGAAGTCCCGGGCAGGGCGCGATTGCCCAACCAGAAATGATTGGGCAAAGGAGGTAAGAACCTCGGCCCTGTCCGCCGGGAGTCGTGCTCTGGCTCGAAGAGAGTCGAGCTCTGCCCCGATGAACAGGATCACCTGCTTCGGCTCGAGTTCCGACTTGGCCTCGTTGATGAGAAGGCCGACTTGAGAGCAAACCTGGAGGGCCAGATCTCTGGACGCTCCACCTCCGTCTGGAGGGGCTGCTATCAACCAATCGTCCAGGTAAGGGTACACCCGTACCCTCGGCACCGCAGAGAATGCTGTCACCACTGCCATGCATTTGGTGAAGACCCTGGGAGCTGGAGATAAGCCAGAAGGGCATGGCTCGGAACTCAAGAGGATCCCTCCGCTCGAAGCGGAGGAATCTCGATGTGACGGACGGATGGACGTGAAGAGCGTCCTGTAGGTCAGAGAGCAGAACCACTGCGCCGTGTTCCAGAGATGGTATCTTGCCAGAGTGACCATCCTGAAGGTTCGAGACCTTAGGAACTTGTTCCAGGTCGTGTGGAGTGGGAATGGGCGCCAGCCCCGTCCGTTTCGGAACCAGAAAATACCTGGACACGAACCACAGGTCTGAAGGGGGGTCCTCTACCTCTGTGATCACCTCCTTTTGGAGGAGGAGAGCGATGTCGTGAGGCTGCGGACCCTGAGGCCCCCCAAGGTGCGACGGCTCTGAAGGGCGGGGCCTGCTCGAATTCCAGAGGTAGGCCTTTTCCAACCACCTCCAGTACCCACCTGTCCGTGGTAACAGCGGACCAGGCGGAAAGGAAGTGTCTGAGCCGTCCCCCCACAGGGGGAACCAGGGGTGAGGTGACAGGGATGGGGTGACACCTCAGCCCGTCACTGGGCAGGCTTGGAGGAGGGACCGGCCGAGGACCTCCTGGGCCTTACCTCCTGCTTCCTGTTGGAGGACCGGCAGCTGGGCTTGGGATACCAGGTCGAGCCTGCTAGCCCTGACGTTGCTGGGCTGGGCGCGCCGCGGGCGCAGAAGGACGACAGGGCTTAGGCTGTGGCTTGCGGCCTTTGTCCTTCTGAGCGGAAGAGACCGAGTCCAAGGTAGCATTGGACTTCTCGATCCTCTGCAGGTGACCTTCCACCCCAGGGCCGAAGAGGTCAGTCCCAAAAGGAACATCCGCCAACTTGTGCTGGGTATCCGAGGTAAAGGTGGATATCCTCAGCCAAGCCCGACGATGCATGGCCACTGCGGCCGCCACAGACCTGGCACATGAGTCCCCGATGTCTAACGCAGTCTGGAGCTGCTGTTTAGCCACTGCCCTGCCCTGGTCCCGCACCTGCCTGACCGTAGTCTGCAGATCTGCGGGAAGATGAGGGACAACCTCATCCAGGGAGCCCAACAGGGTGTGAGAAAAATGTGCCATGAGGATGGCCGAACTGGCCTGACGAAGGCAGAGAGAGGACGCAGCAAAGACTTTTCGCCCGGCATAATCCAATTTCTTGGATTCCTTGTCGGGAGGTTTGTCCACATCCCTGGCATTCCGGGCATGCCGGAAAACGCTGTCGGTAACCAACCCCTCGGCCGAGGGGTGTTCAGAAAAACCGGACAGGGAACTGGTAGGGACCGCATACTTCCTGGCCAACCTGGCCGAAGGCGCAGGGCAGGAAGCAGGACGCTGCCAAAGTTCCAAGGCTGGACCCACTATGGCTTCGGCCACCGGAAAGGCCTCCGTAGAAGAATCCCCTCGGTCCAGAATCTCCGTGAGGGGATACCTGGCCCGTTTAGAAACGGGTTCGAGCTTCATCCCGGTGGACTCTGAGATGAGTTGAAGCAACCCTAAGAAGGACAAAGGGCTATCATCCATTGACTGCCCTCCGAGGACTCCAAGTCCATGCGCTTGGAGAGGAGGAACCATCATCGGACTCCGAAGAGTCCTCAAAGAGCTGCATCGGCCCTGAGCCACCCTCCACCTGCCGAGGTTTATCGGGAGTGAGGGTGACAGACAGCCTATGGCGCAAACCCAAAGC
Organism: Neoceratodus forsteri; assembly: GCA_016271365.2. NCBI lineage: Eukaryota > Metazoa > Chordata > Ceratodontiformes > Ceratodontidae > Neoceratodus > Neoceratodus forsteri. The sequence goes on along the minus strand of CM028137.1, from coordinate 357,010,392 downwards.
CGACCGAGAATTTTTGGTCGGAGCCCCAACTAATGGCTGTGGGCGGAGGTTCCACCAGAATCGGTGGGGCAGCTGGAATTGGCTGAACAACGGCCTGAGAACAGGCTCCTCGACTACAACGAGGGTTGTTTGGCTGCTCGGTGACAGCCACTTAATGGCGGGGAAGGCGACTGGGTGGCTTATTCCCGAGTCAAAAACTGTTGCCACATAAGTTCCTTGTACCTCCAGCGCAACTTGCGCCAAGCCTCCCTCGTCAGAAGAGCGGCAGCGCCGCTTGCATGATGCCGAGACCGAGACCGCCTAAGGCGGCGGGATCGGTTGGACATGAGGATGTCAGAGACAGAGAGTCTCGACTAGGCCGAGGCGAGGAGAAGTGTCGAATCGGCCTCCCTCGGCTCGGACGATCCACGAAGGCTCCGGAACGGAGGCACAGGCAGTCGACGGGATCCTCAACTCCCACCGGGGGAACCGGGGAGAGGGGATTCTCAGCTTCTCCAGCCGACAACCCGTCTACCGGGTCGAGAAAAATCTCAACCGCGTCAACAGGAGTCTTGGTCAACTGGCCTGACGGGGACACCGTGAAGCCAGTGGCCGAAGCTGAGGGGTCAACCAAAGTCGACTGTCGACAAGGGAAGGGGGATCTTTCCCGCTCACAAGAGCGTCGACGGAGAGACTTACTTTTGCTCTTTTTGAACCCGGAAAAAGGTCCCGAAGAAGTTGAACCCTCACTTTTGGTCGAGAGGGTCAGACAAAGCTCCTTAAAAAAAGCAGAGTACGAGGCACCGAGAGAGGCGGGACAAATGCAAGCCGAGGTAGAAGTGGCCGCGCCGCCTCCTCTTCGAGGCGATCATCTGCTCTAGCTGATCCACTGAGCCCGCCGCCATGGACACTGCTAATCAGGGCCTCTTTAGATTTCACGGTGGAATTCTTTTCTTGGGGCACCCCAGTTGTGTCAGGCAGCGGTCTTCAGGGCGTGGCGAAAAAGCACAAGTCGAGGCCTGCGGGTCGTGGCTCAAGGCCCAGGCAGTAGACGACGTGGAGTGCGGATCCGCCCTAGACATCTTCTGCTCCGCAAGGGCACCTCCAAAACCGGGAGTCTATTTGTCCATCGAGCTGCGAGGAGAAGACCAAGTCTTAGCAAAAACTTTTAATTTCAAACTTTTCGAATAATTAGGAACCAGTCTTAATCGCAACGCGTTAAGGAGGGAACCTGAGCTTCCAAGCAGTAAGGAAGATCTGGCGTCATGGGGCGGAGCCGAGAGTTTTACCACCCGGGTGGGTGGGAGGAGCCAGCTTGAAGACCTTCCGGCAAGATTTAAAGCGGCAAGGAACCTGCCAATAAGTGTGGATGAACAACATATCCATGTCTCTAGAAATGAAAATTACGTACCTATCGTAATTCTTGATCTTCTCTTGTATCTTCACAATTCATTACCGCTGGGTGTAAGCCAGATGCGTGCACCCGCCATAGGATCTGTGTGTTTTGGAGTCTGCGCCAACAGTGCTGCCCACAAGCGTGACGCACCACATAGTGCGCAAGGGGTGTCCATTAGGCCCCGCAGACGACTCCTCCAGTCCAGTTCTGTATAGCCAGAGAGGCGAAAATAGATTAGGAAAAGAAGAGTGAGGCAAAAAAACTGAGAGATAGAGAAAGGAAAGGAAAAACTGAAAAAGGAATAAGCCGAAGAAGACAGGAAAGATGGAGAACCCTACCCTAAGGGACCGCAGGGCCTCACTCCTCTGATGGCTCAGAGAGGATAGGAGAAGAAAGAAGAAAAAGGAGAAGAAAAAGGATAGTGAGGAGAAGGGGGAAGTCTGCCACGACAATTGGGTGAAACTGGGTTAAAGCTTACCAGCCCAAAGGACAGAGGACAAAGGAGCAAGGATCCCTTCAGGCAAGACTGCTTTTAGATGGTTCAACTGAACCCTCTGTACAGCTCATTACGAGAGGAAGATTCCCTTTCTCTCCCCACTATCCAATTACCCAGAACTTAAGCTGAGAGCTCACAGAATGTCCCCAAAAGGAAAAAAAAAAAATATCTGACCCGAAGAGGAAAGAGCCCCGACTAGGTGTAGGGAAAAAGATTCGTACACAGTCATATAACCGAGTACTAGTGTAGGAGTCTCTTAAAGAAGGGTGCAACCTGTTTGCGGAAGAACAGAGAGACAGGGAAGGAAACTCCTGACTCCCTAGAAGAAGCACAAGCTGTAGGGAAAGCAACCCCTAAAATATGGAGAAGCCCCAATTCTGGGGGCACCACAGTAAAGAGAATCAGAAAGTTCCCTCAGAAGGCAAGGGTGAAGCCCTACTCGCCCTCCTCCCGGTTCAAACCGTCTGTGGCTTCAGAGAAGGGACAGAAGGTCCTGAGGAACCAGGACGACTCAGCACCCCATTGACCTCAAGGGGGAGGGCTAACAGGGTAGGGGAGACACCCAAGAAATGAGGACCATGAGGAGAAGGTGGGTGGGATTCAGTAATGAATGGCGAAGATCAAGAATTACAGCAGGTACGTAATTTTCATATCTTCCCTTGTCAAGTTTCACCATTCATTACTGCTGGGTGAGTACCAAGCCCCCCGAAGATGGCCTAGCACAGCCCTGAGGGAACAGGACCCTCAGCCTCCTGCTGGTGGAAAACAGCAGGAGACCCTAGCCGTATTTGACAACTCTAAGGCCGAGGAGAGCTAGGTGTCCCCTGAAGACGAGGGAATGGAGGAAGCCTCTGAAGAAGCCTCCTAGCCCTGCTGGAGAAAAGATGGGTCCCCCGGAAGGCGGAGCAGATCACCCTACGCCGGGCCAGGGGTGACAATCTAGAGAGACGAAGTCATGCCACCCGTCTGATGCAGATCGCTGTTCCCGCCAAGCCTGGAAGCCACCTCACTGGCGTCATAAGATGCCCCTGCTAAGTGCCTTGCCAATTCCAGACCTATGGCGGAGAGGGAGACAGTTTGTTGAGATTGCTCCGAATCAGACCGTAATGCCAGTGCTTGAGCTAACATTTACCACAAGTGCCTGCAGTGACACGATACACATCAACACATGAGTGGAAGAGAAAACTCTTCACCCCCACTGGTCGAACTGTAGGAAAATCGGGATCCGGTGGTCGGTCGTGCACCTGGCGCTGAAGCCCAGGAGGAGTGTCTAGGGACATCAGGCCTGAAGGAGGGTGAGGGAAAGAACCTAGATACTCCAAAGGGGCACGATACATTCTCCTACAGTCTGCTGGGACTGGAAAAAGGTCGGCTGGAGACTGCCAGGTGCAGATAGATGCTTCCTGGAAGGGAATAGGCCAGGATGGCACCACCAGGTGGTAGGCACTGAACTCGGATGAATTCATGCATCTGCCGCTCAGTATTGTCCCTGGGAACATAGGGGAAATGGAGATCCCGAACCATCCTTGAAAGGAAATGCTGATATTTAGTGAAATCAGCATCGGAAGATAAATGGATGTTGGGATCCTCTCCTTCCGAAGAGGGAGTCGAGGAGGATGAGGAACTCGACTGTCTAGAAGACTCCTGCGGTGGAGGGGACAGGCAAAAGTACAGTTACTTAAGAACTTACCATAACAGTAGATCTTCAGGAGAGGCTCTTGTAGTAGGTATTCATATATAGGACTAAGCCACCAGGCGTCAGGACTCCACAGAAAAATTTCTAGCTAACAGTCTCTGGCGGGGAACTGCCCCCACGCCAGGTAACCGGCATCATACGATGTCGGTATAAAGGGACAGTCCCACCGCGACCACCTTCCAGTTCTTTCCTGCCAAAGGAGGCAAGACGACAGAGAAGAGGTTGTTTCCCCCTAATGGAAATAAAGAAACTTAGGGGGATGGAGGGCGGGAAGGCAATACCTACTGCAAGAGCCTCTCTCAAAGATACACTGTTGTGGTAAGTTCTTGCGTAACTATACTATCTTACTTCGAGAGGGCTCTTACAGTAGATATTTACATATAGGTCTGAGTCCCAAGCAGTCTGGAACAAAGAAAAGCAGTCGGGAGGAGGAGGACTATTATCCATAGCATAGAACCTCGGGGCTGAACGGGTCTCATGAGGAGACCTTGTAGGACAGCCAACCCGAAGCCTGCTCTACAGCCAAAGGCGATGTCCAATCTGTAGTGTTTTGTGAAGGTATGGACAGAAGTCCAAGTTGTGGCTGCACAGATATCTGCTGCTGACGAACTTTTGAACTGAGCCACAGAGGCAGCTACTCCTCTGGTGGAGTGACCTCTGACTTGACCCGGAAGGGTCTTGTACTTCTTGTAACAGAGAGTGATACAATTTGCCAACCATTTTGATAGGCATTGCTTAGAAACAGCATTGCTTTCTCTTCTGTGAGCAAGAGAAAAAAGTTGATCAGTCTTCCTGAGATCCTTAGTCCGATTGGTGTAGTATCTCAGGATTCTGTGAACATCCAAAGTATGCAAGAGGTACTCCCCTTGATTGGAGTGTTGCTTAAAGAAAGCCAGTAACTCAATGGATTGATTCAGCCACCACCTTAGGGAGAAACTTAGGGTTGGTGCGTAGAGCCACACGTTCCTTGTGAAAAATCAAGTACAGGATTTTACACATTAAGGCCTGATTCTCGGAAATTCGCTGAGCAGAAGTAATGGCCACTAGGAAGAGTGTCTTCCAAAAAAGGAACTTCAAAATCAGCTGCTGCTGCTGGTTCGAAGGGAGGCAGAGTAAGCTTCTCCAGGATGAAATTCAGGTCCCCATGAAGGGGGCAGGAATGCAGATGGGGTCTTGAATGGAGAACTCCTCCGAGGAAAGTCTTTGAGACTTCCAACTGAGAAAAAGTCCAGTCTCCAAAGGGAATATGGTAGGCTGAGATAGCTGCCATGTGGACTTTCAATGAGGCATGGATGAGACCCAGATCGAAGAGGTGACACATATAGTCCAGGACTTTGACTGGGCACGAGAAAGGCTCGAAGTCTTTCGAATTTGCCCGGATAGAAAAACGTTACCACTTTATGACGTAAGAGAACTTGGTGGAAGGCTTCCTGGCCTCCACCAAAATGTCTGCTATTAAAGGAGTGACTCCAAAGCGGGCTTTAGCTATATCTGCAGGAGACACGCCTGGAGATGAAGGGATTTGAGACCTGGATGAACAAGGGTCCGCTGATCCTGGGTCAACAATTGTTGCGACAGAGGAACAGGAAGAGGAGGTTCCTCCGAAAACTGTTGCAGAAGAGAACACCAAACTTGCCTGGGCCAGAAAGGGAGCAATGAGAATCATTCGAGCTCCCTCCGATCGGATTTTGTTCAGGACCCTCAGAATTAAAGGAATGGAAGGGAAGGCATAAATGAATCTGCTCTGCCAACCGGGGAGACGGAGCATCACGCCAAAAAATGTCTCGCCCTGGAGCGAGCAAGCTGAAGGTGGGAAGTTTTGCGTTTTTGGGGACAGGCAAAGAGGTCTAGTTGGTGTTCCCCCATCGCTGAAAGATGTCGTTTACAACTTGCTGATCGAAATCCCATTCGTGGGACATGGCTGAGGACCGACTTGACAGTCTGACAGTGTGTTGTCCACTCCCAGGACGTGAACTGCGGTCAAGTGAAGGTGATGCTGGGCTGCCCAATACCAGACTCATCGCTTTCTGGCACTGGGGGTAGGAACATATTCCTCCCTGTTTGTTGACGTACCAGACTACACATATGTCTGACTGTATGAGGAGATGACCGGGGAGGATGAAGGGAAGGAGAGCCTGAAAGGCATAAAGGACTGCCCTCAATTCGAGCACATTTATGTGCAGGTTTTGTTCGAACTTGGACCAGCTGCCCCAAGTCCTGCAAGACCCTAGATGGGTACCCCAGCCTTCTCCTGACGCATCTGTCATCAACATCTGGGAAGGGGGGATTAATGCAGAAGTGGACTCAGGCACAGGTTCTCCTGAACCATCCACCATTGCAAATCCCTGATCATGGGATCTGATACTAGTACCTCTTGGTCTAGATCGTCCCTGGTCTGGTCCCATTGCGACCGAAGCGTCCATTACGAGATCCTCATATGGAGTCAAGCGAACGGGACTGTCGGGACGGCAGCCACCATTAGGCGGAAGACTGATCTGGCTCCAACCCTCTTACGGCCAGACAGAAGATGAGCCTGATTCTGAAGGGTGTCTACCCTGTCCGGAGGCAAGAAGGCTTCGCCAGTGGTCATGTCCAGAATTGCCCCTATAAATTGGAGGCATTGGTAAGGGACCAAGTGAGACTTGGCCTGGTTGATGATGATACCTAGACTGGTAAAAACCTGCAGGGTAAGGGAAATTGAGTGTAGGAGTTCCTCCCTGGATGAGGCCACCAGAAGCCAATCGTCCAGGTACGGGAAGACCTGTACTCCCTGGGTACGCAGGTGGGCAGCTACCGCGGGATAGGCATTTGTAAACACTGGGATGAGAAAGACCAAATGGGAGGGCCTTGAATTGGTAGTGGTCCCCTGAAAACAAAACCGGAGGAATCTGTGGTGGGAAGGGCATATGGAGATAAGCAGGAAGGCATCCTGCATGTCCACAGCGCATAGCCACTGTCCTGGCCGAAATAGTCGTAGAAGGCTCTGCAAGGAGAGCTTTCTGAAGTGTTTGTACTCCATGAACATGTTCAGGAAGCGGAGGTCTAGAACGAGCCTCAGATCTCCCATCTTCTTTGGAACTAGGAAGAAATGGGAATAGTAACCTGTCCCCCAAAGATGAGTGGGGACTGGCTCTATCGCCGCCTTCGAGAGAACATGGGTACTGAGGATACCTATAAAGAGAGTATCCATAACCCAAACGCGGGTATCCCAGCGTTTGGTACTGTGGCACCAGGTATTGCGGTGTCAGGTACCCTGGTGCCAGGGGCTCTGACGGAGCAGAAGGACCTGGCAGAGGCCCATCTGGCGGGCCAGACAGAGGAAGCGTTGGCCCCGCAGGTGGACCCGGCGTGGGAGTACCATCGAGTGGGTTCAACGGTCCTGATGGAGGAACAGGTCTTCCGTCAGGCAAAGGGACACTGGATGGTGGCGTTGGGTCATCCGGCGTCTGAGGATCCGGCGCAGGAGGAGGGAGCCCTGATGGGGGTGTCTCAAGGTCCTCAGACAACCGGGGAAGGAGGATTAAAATCTCTGGGTGTCAGTCGAGGGGACGTGGGGACCACAGTGGGCAACATGGTGAGACGCTGCAGAGATCCTGGGGTGTCAGACGGAATATTAGGGTCTGGCGCAGGATTCTTTGCCGGGCAGTCGTCAGGGGAGCCAGCATCCAACTTAGACTCCCTATCGATGAAAGGTTGAGAAGGTGTGGCAGCCTTGTCGGAAGGGGGTTTGGCTGGGCGCTCTCACCCGAGGAGGTGAGCAGCTTAGCAGCCTTGTCCAGGCGGGCGTCGATGGATCAGACTTACCGGACCAGCTCTGACCAAAGGTCGCGAGGAAGAAGCGGCCTTAACAGGAGCGGAGACCTCCTTAGTCCCGCAGGCTCCCGAAGCGCCCAAGTGTGAACCTGACGGGAGGGGCCACGCCTTCTTGGTAGGCGCCAAGATGGCCGTCTAGGAGCAATCCCTCGGGGGAGAAGTTACCTTAAGGGCTGCAACTCCCGGCTGCTGTGGAAGACTACTCCTGTTCCTGGTGCTTCTTGTCACGCTTTTTCTTATGGCCTTCGGGGAGAGTGGACGCCTGCCTAAGCTTTTTTTTTTTTTAACTCTTTCCATGGAATTAATTTTCTTTAGGAGATGGGCTTCATGAACTGCTGCCTTTCCTTGCGGGTAGCAGAGTTGAACTTCTGGCAATTCTGACACTTCTCCACAGGGTGATCTGGGACTAGACAGAAGAGGCACAAGAAGTGGCCGTCCTTGTGTGGAAGCTGGGAACCACACGAGCTGCACTTCTTATGTGATTTGGAGGGAGTCGGGTACACAGCAATTATTGAAAAAAAAAAATTGAAAAAAGGAGAACAGGTTGGAAAAAGTTTGAAAACTAACACAGACGAACGGCTGATGAGCGCTGTTCCACCACAAGGAACTTTCACAAGCCGGAGGGAAAGAACTGGAAGGTGGGCATGGGGGACCACCCCTTTATACAGACGATGTATAACGCCATTACCTGACGTGGGGGTGGTCCCCTGCCAGAGACTGCTAGCTAGAAATTTTTCCATGGAGTCCTGATGCCTGGCGGCTTAGTCCTATATGTGAATACCTACAGTACTGTAAGAACCCTCTCAAAGTAAGACAGACCTAGTCATCCATGGCCTAGACATATAACTGGAAGGCCGCCGCAGTGGATCTGAAAGTCTCCCAGGTTTAGGGCCCCATAGGACACAAATGGCCTGGGGGGGGGTGGCTTCAGAGGGATGGGAGATGGGCACATGCAGGAAGTGCCTGACCTATGCCACAGCTCTAGAATCCAGGGAACGGAGCCCATCATGGAGGGATCCCTGAGATCAGACCAGGTTGCAGAGAGGAACTCTGAAGATGCGAACTCTGGAAGAGCCCAGATGAGGAATCTCCCCTGTGACGTGCCTGGGGTTGCAGGTGTCCAGAAGGGCAACCCTCAGTGCTGCCACCCTAAGGTACCCTGGAGCTCGAGAAGGAGGGACGTGGTTCAGTGCTGCAGCTTCGTCCTGCACCCCACAGGGTGGCAGTAGAGCGCCGCAGCCCCTCACCCTGGCCTCTCAACCCCTCAGACTCTGAGGGTGCACCTTCCTAGGCACCAGCCGAGGAGTCCCACTTGGTCCGTGGGCCCCCTGAGGGACACCACAGAAACAAGGGTCTCAGCGCCCGCCCCAGTGAGGCGCAGCAGCAAGACTGTCAGCTGCTGCTACCCCCCTCCCCCCAGTCTCAGAGCCCCCACCCCCAAGAGACCCTAGGCCACACCCGGCTGAGGGATCCTCGGGAGTAGACTGCTCGGGAGACTCAGGGATGGGGCCGCTGGGCCACCTGACACCACGCCCCACAGAGACTTCCGATCCCAAAGAATCGGGTAGCCAGTCCGGATCAAAGTCTGAGTTGTCCCCCTCTGAAGAGGAGGCAACCAGAAGGACCTCAATACTAGCAAACCCCGGAGATTCTCTGGAGACTACACCACGAATGGCACTGTCCCGGGACACGGCACGGGACAGGTCCACCATGCCGCTCATAACCTCGTAGCCCAGAGACAACCCGCTGATGGCCCTGGCTGAGGCCCCGGCGCCGCGCACAGCACCAGAACACAAAATAGTGCCAGAGGAGTTGCCCAAAGCACCAGTGCTGTGAACGGTGCAGAGATCTGAAACTGCACCGCAAGGCAGCATTGAGGGTCTGCCAGTGCCGGACCGAGCAACCACGGGCCATGACACTGGGGGAGCCTGCACCTTGAAGGAGACGACTTCCGGGGCGCCGTCAGTGACGCAACTCCGGGAGGAGCCACACAGTTCCTGACACTGCAGAAGAGGCCTCCTCCTCAGCAAGGCTAGAAGCTGAAGAGGCCTCCTCCTCCTCACTGGGCCGTATAGACCCAGGAGGGGACCCAGAGGAAGGGGCTAGAGTCCTGGCCTGGGAAACCAAAGGGTGACATCCTCCTCTGAATGTCTGAGCCCTGCCAACTTTTGAATGCGTGGATTTCCAACACCTGTCAGTCCATGGAAAAACAGGAGACTCATCTATCCATATCGTGGTTGGGTCCCAGGCACCATAGACAAACATGATGCCGGTCCATAATGGAAAAGTGCAGGCCACAGGAGCACAGACGCATAGGGGCGCAGCCACTTTTGACTTGCTTTTAGCTCCTGAACTGGACACTATGCGAAATAAACTAAAACGTAACAAAAAATCCCTGCACCGTAGGGGGAAAAAAAAAAAAAAAAAAAAGGACAAGGAACGGTCTTATCTGCTTCAACAGTGACGGGATGGAGAACCAGGATGAAGGATGAGGAAGCGGCGTCAACAGCTTCCACTTCAGCCGAATGGCGTAGTAGCAACTCTCACAGCGTCAGCGGGTGAGGCCTCGACGGTGGGAGAAACAGAACTGGGATGGAGGAGGAGTCTGCGGCACCTAACGGTCACCCCTCGCGCAACACGTGGTACATCACGCTCATGGGCGGCACAGTCTCCTCCAAAAGAAAAAGCTCCCGTGGAGGTTGCGCTCATCCAGCTTACACCCAGCTGTAATGAATGGTGAAGACTGACAAGGGAAGATCTACAGATACTGCAAACCTAGAGTTCTGTTACTAGTTGGCAAGATTACCTCTGGAAATTTATCCCGAATCTCCTTGATCTTCTCGCCTTTCTGCCCAATGATTGTTCGGTGGAATCTGTGTTCGATTATCATATCCTTGGTACGTTCGTTTTCCTGAAAGAGAACAAAAAGGAAAAGTTCTCTAGTGTTTGTGGGACCACGTGCTCCGTTTACACCTGCACTCAGAAAGCACACTGCATCATTCAATCTAGTTATGACATGCCTGCATCCCAATGTCATGTGAGTTTTGTGTTGCATTCCACTATCAATTTCCTGTGTTATATTATCTTTGTAACCTGCCTTCCTATTTGCTTTGTAACTCTCCCAAGTCATGCCTGAAAACAGACCGTCTAGTGCACCTACCTGGTAAACAATAAATAAATGAGGCCATGGGGGCACAGCTGCTGGTCCTCCCTCCCCCTCCTGCACAAAACCCCCCTAGAATCCTACTCATGAATTAGATACAGGGTGATATTCAGGATAGACTTGCTCCAGCTGTCCGTTACCAGACAGCAACTGTACTGCTTCACAATTCAACAGGGGTATCACGATAACCAATTTTCACAATAGTGGTGATAATGATCACGGACATGTCACAAGCAGACAATTATGCCCTCAGCAGGGGAATTAATTTCAGGAGTAGATCTGCTTTACGGGACAAAATCTTGTTTTTATGTAAATGCCCTAGAATTGAATAGCTCATAATTTTAGCAGGAACAAGTAGGGCCCCTCCAATGGCCAGCAGAAAGTTAGGGGCAGACTCGCGTCACCATATCAGGGACAGACGATGCAGAAGTAGTTGCTACTTAGCTGTGCACCTCAGTCAGGGTGGGTTGGTGGCAAGTTATGGCACCATGGTTACCTGCTGCATCTGATCCAGGCAGAGTGCCTCTCACCATAGAGAATGTGATATCAGAGGCCAATGCAGGCACTGCTCAGGCCATGGGGTGGAGGGAGTGGCTTCAGGTGAAAAAGTGGGAATAAAAGTATGTGCACCGAGCCGCATGTATGATGGCCACTGGTACCTGCTCTACGGATGTCAATATCAAATTTTTAGTATCATGATGCTTGTGCAATAAGAAAAAAATACTCACCTTAGTAATTATGTTTCTTTTAATGGAATCTTGCTATATTCTGACATATTGCAGTGATTCCCAACCTTTGAACTGCCCCGGAGAACAACGAGTTAACTTTCTATGCAGGGCATAGAATGCTGACCTCGAGCTAAGTTGAAGTCTGTCTGGAGTGTTTCAAACTTAAACCGCCACATTCTTATGAGCCCAACTAACTAAAAATTCTATGTGGAAATTGTAAAAATTCCTACTAGCCAACTGGCCGAAAAAAGTTTTGGATTCCCAGGGAAGACTCAAGTCAGGAAACCCAAAAACCAAAAAACAATCTAATACAAATAATAATAAAACACCCAAACAAAAAGGAGGGCGCAAACAAAAACACCCCTGGGGTGCAACACTGCACCTGCCCACCCACTTCCCAAAAACAGGTTCTGAGAGGGGAGGCAGGGAGGGAGGTCAGAATACAGCAAGACTCCATTAGAAGAAACATAATTACTAAGGTGAGTAATTTTTTTCTTCAGACATGAAGTCTTGCTGTATTCTGACATATTGCAGACTACCAAGCAGTACCTCCATGGAGGAGGGACAGAACCTACTTTGGGAATAGGCTCTTAAGTACTGCTCTGCCAAACCGAGCATCACTCCTAGCCTGGATATCCAGACAGTAATGCTTGGTGAATGTATGGACTGTTTTCCAGGCGGCTGCTTGACAAATTTCTAAGAGAGGGATATCCCTGGCAGCAGCCAGGGAAGCAGCTGCACCTCTTGTGGAATGAGCCCTCAGGCCTGAGGGTGGAGTTTTTCCCAGTTTTTCATAGCAGAATTATATACAAGACACAATCCACCTGGCAACATATCTTCTTGGTGGCAGGTTTGCCCTTTCCCACTTCTCCATAAGTGAGGAACAACTGGAGAGAGTCAAACCTGTGATCCTTGGTATGCTCTATGCGGTAACTAAGGGCTCTTTTAAACATCCAAACTGTGTAGCTTCCTCGCTCCTGAGGAAGAATGATCAGTGAAAAAAACAGGAAGAGACAGACTGGTTTAAATGGAAGTCTGAAACCACTTTGGGCAAGAACCTTCCATTGGTTCTAAGGACCACTTTATCCCTGTGAAATGAGAAAATCAGGTTCCACTGACAGGGCTTGCAATTCACTGATACGCCTGGCAGAGGTAATGGCTACCAAGAACACAGTTTTCCAAGTCAAGTACTTAAGCTCTGCTGAAGACATAGGCTCAAAAGGGGTTGCATAAGTTGAGCAATGCAAACATTCAAATCCCAGGCAGGGGCAGGGTCTCTAAAAGGAGGATTGGTGTGAAGCAATCCTTTAAAAAATTTACAGAACACAGGATGAGAAGATAGTGAGGAAGACTTCCCCACAGACAAAAACGCAGAAACAGCTGACAAGTGTACCTTGAGAGTAGCTGGTCTGAGGCCTAGGCCATTAAGATGGACCATATAATCCAGAACCATAGGCAATCAAGCAGTGTCTGGAGAAATATGCTTCTTAGAACACCAAATGCTGAATCTCTTCCATTTGGAGTTATAAGTCTTTCTGGTGGAGGGCTTTCGAGAAGCCTTGAGGATATCCAGAACCCCTTGGGAAAGATGCAGATCTGCAAACTCGAACTCTTCAAGAGCCATGCCTTGAGATTGAGAGACTGAAGATTGGGGTACCAAATCCTCCCCTGAGAGGATGTTAAGAGGTTGTAATTCCTGGGGAGAGATAGGGGAAGATAGACTACTAGGGACAGCAAAAGGGGGGTATCAGGGCTGTCTGGCCCAATCTGGAGCAATCAGAATCACCTTGCAAGGTTGAGACCTTATTTTGACTAAAACTTTGAACAGGAGTGTGGGGGGGGGCGGGGAGAGGCATACAGAAAAGCACAGTTACGTAAGAACTTACCGTAACAGTAGATCTTCGAGAGAGGCTCCTGCAGTAGGTAATTACATACAGGACTGACGCCGGCAGGTGGCAGGACCCCACGGAAAAATTTCTAGCTAGCAGTCCCTGGCGAGGGACCGCCCCCACGTCAGGTGACCGGCGTCAGGAGACGTCGGTATAAAGGGGCAGTCCTGGACGCCCGCCTTCCAGTTCTTTCCCGCCACAGGCCGAAAGAGGCCGGACGAGAGAGGAGCAGATATTTCCCTAAATGGAAAAGAAGCTGAAAAAGCCTAGGGGGATGGAGGGCAGGAAAGTATTACCTACTGCAAGAGCCTCTCTGGAAGATCTACTGTTACGGTAAATGCTTACGTAACTGTACTATCTTACTTCAAGAGGGCTCTTGCAGTAGGTAATTACATATAGGACTGAATCCCAAGCAGTCTGGAACAAAGAAAGGCACTGGGAGGAGGAAAACTACTCCACGAAGCAGTTCTAGCCGTGTAAGCCTCAAGATAGGAGGCCTTGCAAAACAGCTAGCCCGAAGCCTGCTCTACGGTGAGAGGCAATATCCAAACTGTAGTGTTTTCTAAAGGTATGGACAGAAGTCCAGGTGGCGGCAGCGCAGATGTCTGCTGCAGACACATTCTTGAAACAAGCCGCAGAGGCAGCTACTCCTCTTGTGGAGTGGCCTCTGACTTGACCCGGGAGGGTCTTGTTGTATTTGTCATAACAGAAAGTGATGCAATGAGCCAACCACTTAGATAGGCATTGCTTGGAAAGAGCATTGCCTTCCCTTTTGTGAGCAAAAGAGACGAACAACTGATCAGTCTTTCTGAGATCCTTCTTCCTGTTGGTGTACTATCTCAGAATCCGGTGAACATCCACAGTATGGAGTAAATATTCCCCTTGATTAGAGTGCTGCGTAAAAGGCAGGTAGCTCTATGGACTGATTTAAGGTAGACTCTGCTACTACTTCAGGTAGAAACTTAGGATTCGTGCGAAGAGCAACTCGTTCCTTGTGAAAAATCAAGTAAGGGATTTTACACATCAGGGCCTGGAGCTCGGAAATTCTTCGAGCCAAAGTAATGGCCACCAAGAACAGCGTCTTCCATGAAAGAAACTTCAAATCTGCAGAAGCTGCAGGTTCAAAGGGAGGAAGGGTAAGTTTCTCGAGAACAAAATTCAAGTCCTAAGTGGGGGCAGGAGTACGGATGGGGGGCCTTAGATGGAGAACCCCTCTGAGAAAGGTCTTGGAGACCTCCAGTTGAGCAAACGCCTTGTTTGTGAAGGGAACATGATAGGCCGAAATGGCCGCCATGTGTACCTTCAAAGAGAAATGGCTGAGACCTAGGTCGAACAGATGACGTAGATACTCCAGCAGAAGCCCCGCTGAACAGGAGAAAGGTTCCACATTCTTGGAAGCGGCCCAAATAGTGAATCTTTTCCACTTCATGGCATAAGTGGATCTGGTGGACGGTTTTCTGGCCTCCACTAAAATCTCCGCCACTTTGGGAGACACTCCAAAACGGGATTGGGCTAGGTCTGCAGGAGCCATGCATGCAGTTGAAGGATTTGAGGCCTGGATGGACCAGGGTCCCCTGATCCTGGGTCAACAAACCTCGAGATAGAGGAAGAGGAGGATCCTCTGAATATTGTTGTAGAAGAGAACCAGATTTGCCTGGGCCAGTAAGGAGCGATCAGAATCATTCTCGCTCCTTCTGAAGCTAGTTTCTGCAAGACTCGTGGGATAACAGAAAGTGGGGGGAAGGCATAGATAAATCTGTCCTTCCAGTCTAGAGACAGAGCGTCGCTCCAGAAAGCGCCTCGCTCTGGAACGAGCGAGAAGGTGGGAAGTTTTGCGTTTAGGGGGGATGCGAACAGGTCGACCTGTGGTGTTCCCCAAAGTTGGAAGATATTGTCTAGGACCCCTTGGTCCAGTTCCCACTCGTGAGTCAGAGCAGAAGAGCGACTTAGCTTGTCTGCCAGGGTGTTGTCGACTCCTGGAATGTGAATCGCCATGAGGCGACGGTCGTGTTGTGTTGCCCAATCCCAAACCCTCATTGCCTCCTGCATAGAGGGTAGGACCAAGTCCCTCCCTGCTTGTTGATGTACCACACCATGCACATGTCCGTCTGGACGGCTAGGTGGCCGGGAAGGATGTATTGGTGAAGGGTTTGGAGAGCGTACAACACTGCTCGAAGCTCGAGCACACTGATGTGGAGAGCTTGTTCTAGCCTGGACCAGGAGCCCTGGGTCCGATGAGGGCCTAGATGGGCTCCCCAACCTTCGCCTGAGGCATCTGTGGTTAGAGTCTGGGAGGGAGGATGAAAGGAACCCCCGAAACAGATTCTCTCGAACCATCCACCATTGCAAGTCTCGCATCATCGGCAAGGAGATCAGAACCAAGTGATCTAGGTCGTCCACTAGCTGATCCCACTGAGAGCGTAGAGTGCACTGAGAGATTCTCATGTGGAGTCGAGCGCGAGGGACCATCGGGATAGCAGCCGCCATGAGCCCGAGAAGGCGAAGGACCGACCTCGCTGAAACCAACCTGCGGTCGGACAACAGATTTATCTGGGTCTGAAGGGAGGCCGCCCTGTCCGGAGGCAGGAAGGCCTTGCCCATGGTCGTATCAAGGATCGCCCCAATAAACTGTAGCCTCTGGGATGGGTCCAGAGGAGACTTGGAATGGCGGATGGTAAAACCCAGGCAGGCAAAAACCTGCTGGGTAAGGGACAGGAAATGCAGGAGTTCCTCCCTGGACGAGGCCGCCAGGAGCCAGTCGTCCAGGTAAAGGAAAACCTGTACTCCCTTGGTATGCAGGTGGGCTGCTACCACTGCCAGGCATTTGGTAAATACTCGGGGGGCAGAGGATAGACCAAACGGGAGCACCTTGAACTGGTAGTAGTTCCCCTGGAACGCAAAACGAAGGTATTTGCGATGAGATGGGCAAATGGGAATGTGCAGATAAGCATCCTGCAAATCCAGAGCACAGAGCCATTGACCCGGCTGTAGGAAGGGCAGAAGGCTCTGCAAAGAGCATCCTGAACCTTTTGTACTCTACATAAAGATTCAGGGAACGGACATCCAAAATTGGTCTGAGATCTCCAGTCTTCTTTGGGACCAGGAAGAAATGGGAATAGTAACCCGTCCCCCGAAGATGAAGGGGGCCGGGCTCTATCACTTGCTTCAGCAGAAGAGCAGAGATTTCCTCCTGGACCAAAGGAAGATGTTCCCATGAATATGACTACTTCAGAGAGAGGTGGTGGGGTGGTTTCTGAAGAAACTCTATGGAGTGTCCTTCTGCAATGAGCTGGAGCACCCAAGAATCTGTGGTTATCCTCTCCCATCCCGGAAGGTGGAGGGAAAACCTCCCTCCTACCGGTTCCTCCAGGGAGTCCGGAGGCAGTGGGAGAGGAAAGGAGTCAGGTGGTGTGGGGCAGCGCCGCGGCTGAAGCACACGCTGCTTTTTTGGGCGGGGGCCCTGACGTTTTGTGGCCCGCCTTCCCTGGGGTTTCGCCTTTGGCCGATTCTGTCTGCGAAAGGGACAGCGCTGCTGCTGATGGGAACGGTACATGGAATCAACTGATTTCAGAGCAGTCCCCTTCTCTTGCAAATCGGTAATGATATCCTTGTCATCACCCCCGAAAAGCACCGACCCCCGGAAGGGTGCTTCCTGGATAGCAGATTGCACCTGCGGGACCAGACCTGACACGTGGAGCCAAGCATGACACCGTAGGCCTACAACGAAAGCTGAGCTCCGCCCAGCAGTGTCCACTGCATCGTATGTAGCATGTATCGACTGGCCGAACGAGCAGAACGGACAAGATCAGCCAACTCCTGCTTGACTTGGGAGTCAGGCAAGGAGTCCAGCTTGGCTTCCGCCTAAGTAAGGATGGTCTTCTGGCAGTCCCCCATGTGGCCGACATAGTTCAGGGCCCTAATCCCCAGTGTGGAGGAAGCATATATCTTTCTCCCATACTGGTCCAGAGGGCGAGATTCCTTATCAGGAGGTGACAAGCTAAGATGTTTAGGGTTCGCCGACTGGCCGTGAGCGGCGCTAATCACGACCAACTCGGCACGAGGGTGAGAATCCAGGAAATCGACACCCTCTGGAGCCTGATATAGCCTGTTCGACTTCCTAGGAAGTGGAGCTAAGGCAGACGGCTGTTTCCATATCGTGGTAACAAGGTTGGCGTGAGGCTCTATCCAGGGTGGCACCAATGTAGGAGTTGTCACGGGCAGATCCAGATGTTCAGCGAGTTTCAGACGCTGAGGATCTGGTTCAAGGGAGTGGCACTGATGAACCTCCGGGATTTTTCTAAGCAACTCTGTAAAAGAAGGATCCTCCAGAGGAGACTTTGGAGGAGTCCTTGGCTGGGGCTTCGACAGAGCGAGGCTTGTCGTCTCTCTCAGAGCAGCCGGAAGAGTCCGAGGAGTCGGAGAGTGAAGAGGAGGATGAAGAGGAGAAAGACTCCCTTTCCTGACCCAGGGAAGGAACGGACCCCCTGGGGAGTCCCCGGGGGAGCGTGTCCTGCCCCTCTCTGGATCCAGACGGAAGAACCCTGGAGTCCGGAGGTGGTGAGGGAGTGTGCCGCCTGGGGCTTACGGGAACCTGGGATGGCATAGTCGCCGGAAGGCGGCTCTCGACCTCTTTGGTGAGCTGAGCCTTGACCTCAGCCCACCAGGAGGCCAGAGTCTCCTGCAGGTCCGGCGGTGGAGGAGGAGGAGGTGGGGGATAAGAATAACGGGTTATACCCATATGGAGTGTATCCAAAACCTGGCTGTGGGTAGCCCGGCGTCGGGTATTGGGGCGACGAGTACTGCAGTGTTGGGAAGCCCGGCGTCTGGTACTGTGGCGCTGGATACTGCGTTCCCGGGTATACCGGCGTCTAATAAGACGGAGGATACCCGGGAGCCGGGGGAGGGGGGCTGCCAGAGCAGACAGCCCGGCCGGGAACCTCATGGGCGGGACCATAGTGGACAGCCCGGAGGGCCCGATGGGAGCAGAATATCTCCCAGAGTCGGTAAGGCCAATGTCAGGGCCGACGGCGGAGGCCCGGGTGCTGGAGGTACCGACGTCGGAGGGGGCCAGCGTCGGAGCCGGCATCCGGGGAGCCGACGTCAGGTCCGGCACTCCAGATGGAGGAAGGACTGACTGAGGCAAAAGATCCCCAGCTTTGCCCGGGGACGGAGGAGAAAAGTCCCTGGGTTCAGGTTCGGGGGGACTCTGGTTCCCCAGGCGGCAGCGAGGCTGCGGTGATCCGGGACGATGGGCGTTTGGGGGGTCCGTCGTGGTTCCTCGCCAGCCACACATCGGACGAGCGCGCGTGAGCTTAGGCGAGCTCTTGGCGGCCGCGGAGGAGCCGGCGTCCGACTTCTGAGAACCTTCACGGAGACAGGCGAGAAAGGAGATCGGCCTGGTACGGTGGAGAGGAGGCAGTGGCGTCGCCCCAGAGGGTCGGACGTCTTCCCAGCCCTCTCCAGGCGGATGTCAGAGGAGCCGACACCCTGCTACGGTCACCCACAGTGGTAGGCTGGCAGCATGCGGCGAACCAGGGCAGAGCGTCCAACTGCCGGAGGCGCCGCCAAGGCCCAAGCATGAGCCAGACGGGTGGAGCCAACGCCGCCTCAGAAACCTCTGATGCGGCCGTCAGGAGCGATCCCGGAGGATGTTACCATCGCCCCAGCTGCTCCCAAAGGGAGGCGGTGGAGGAGCCTTTGTCCCGGTGCCTCTCCTTGTCCTTCTTCCGATGGCCTCCGGGGGAAGTGGACGTCTGCCTCAAGTTTTTTAAGCGCCTTCTCCATAGAGCTCATTTTCCTTCTTTAGAATATGGGCTTCCAGGTATTGCTGCCACCTTTTCCGGGTAGCCGCATTAAAGCTGAGGTAATGCTGGCACTTCTCGACCGGGTGATCGGGGCCTAGGCAGAACAGGCACAGGGAGTGGCCGTCCTTGTGCGGTAGTTGGGCGCCGCACGAATCGCACTTATTCTTGTGCTCAGAGGGTGTAGGTGACGACATACACCAACATTAGTCAAAAAAATGAGTTTTTCCGGTAAAAAACCGACGAAGGAAGGGCTGACGAAGCACAAACTTTTCCGAGAGGCGCTGCACAAGCCAACGGCAGGAAAGAACTGGAAGGCGGGCATCCGAGACCGCCCCTTTATACCGACGTCTCCTGATGCTGGTCACCTGATTTGGGGGCAGTCCCTCACCAGGGACTGCTAGCTAGAAATTTTTCCGTGGGGTCCTGCCGCCTGCCGGTGTCAGTCCTATATGTAATTACCTACTGCAAGAGCCCTCTCGAAGTAAGATCTTCCCTTCCCAATTCAGAATCAGGGCATCCAGGGGGACCGAGCCCAAGACTAGAGGTCTGTAACAAAAGAGAGGGAGTTGGTGATTGTCTGGGGCTGCAAAGAAATCTCTCTCTGGAGTGCCCCACCTTGAAAAAATCACTTTCAACACCTGAGGGTCCAAGGACCATTCGTGATGGCCCTGAGAGATCCTGCTCAGTGCATCTGTTAGCACATTGTCCTTCCCTGGAAGGTGAACTGCTACCAGAGAGGTTTGCAGGGAGTAAGCTAGGGACCACAACTTCACGGCTTCTGTGCACAAGGCAGTGGATAGAGTGCCTCCCTGCTTGTTGATGTACCACACAGTGGTGGTGGTGTCCGTTCTGACTTAAACCACCTTGCTCTGTACTGACTGAGAGAAAGCTTTTAGGGCCAGAAAAATTGCCCTGAGCTCTAGGAGACTGACATGGAGAAGGGATTCTTGGGAGACCACAGCCCCTGGGCAGTGAGGGATCCCACATGGGCTCCCCATCCCAGAAGAGAAGTGTCCGTGGTAAGGACCACTGAACAAGGCTGAATGGCAAAAGGAACACCTTGTCTTAAATTGTCCTGATCCTGCCACCACTGGAGGGCTTGGATCAAGGTCAGAGTCACTGGCATCCGTTTGGTAAGGGAATGCTTCCTCCAAGACCAAAAAGCTCTCAGGTGGAACTGAATGTCCTTCATCTGGAATCCTGCCCCTTGGACCACTGCTGTTGAAGCTGCCATGTGGCCCAAGAGCTGGAGGAAATGCCTTGCTGGTCGAGATACCCAAAGACTGAAAGAAGAGGCTAGTTCCATAAGAACCCTTGCCCTTTCTAGAGGAAGAAAGGCTCTTGCTCAGAGTGTGTCCAGTTCTGCCCCTATAAAAGGTAAGAAGCTGGACAGGTTCGAGAACCGACTTGGGAAGGTTGAGAAGAAATCCTAGAGAAGTGAGCACTTGCTGGGTCACTTGCAGGTGAGACTTGACTTGGTCTGAAGACTGACCCACTATTAGCCAATCATCCAGCTATGGAAAAATGGAAATCTTTTGCCTTCTTAGAAAGACAACTACTACTGCCAGGCACATTGTGAAAACCCTTGGGGCTGAGGTTAGGCCAAAGGGTACTGCTCTGAACTGATAGTGGCCTGAGGGCAACTCGAACCCAAGGTACTTTCTGTGGGAGCACCTGATGGGAATGTGAAAGTAGGCATCTTTGAGGTCCAGGGAGGCTAGCCAGTCCCCTGGCCTTAGAGAAGGAAGGATTATTCCCAGAGTTACCATCTTGAACTCTGGTTTTAAAAGATGTTTGTTTAGATCTCTCAGGTCTAGGATGGGTCGCCACTCCCCTGTCTTTTTTGGGGTCAGGAAGTACCTGGAGTACAGCCCTTTGCCCCAGTGTAGGGTAGGTACTCTATGCTTCTTAAGGCTAGAAAACAAGAGAAGAAACCCCTGCCTCTAGGGCAAGAGTTTCCCAGAGATTTTCAGGTGGAAAAGATCTGGCTCTCAACTTTGGAAATTTTCTAAAGCTGAGAAACCAGTCCCTGGCTTACTACTTCCAGGACCCACTTGTCTGATGTAACAGACATCCAGTCCTGGACAAAGTAAGCCAGCCTGCCCCCTACGGGAATAGGAGAGTCAACCTGGTCAGGCCCATCAGGGTGTCTGCTTGGCAGGGGCTTTAGGCTGAGGAGTGGATGCAGCCCTGCTCATCCTCCTTCTGCCTCTCCCTCTGAAGAACCCCCTCTGTGAAAAGGAAGAAGAGGCCTGTGCTTGGTAAAAAGGCCTTTGAAAAGGCCTGCCACTGCCCCTAGACTGCTGCCTTTGAGAAGTTGCCTGCCTCTCCTTGGCCTGAGCACTCCTGTAAGTGGTCCTGTACTCATCCATTTTCTTCATGTAATTCTCTGTCTGCTCCCCAAACAGAGAACTACCCACTACAGGAAAATCCATAGCCTTAGCCTGGGTGTCCTGCGAGAGGCTAGTACATCTGAGCCAAGCCATCCTCCGAAGAGCTACAGATGTAGCCATGACTCTTGACACATCATTAGAGTCCACAGCAGCATGAAACTGCACTTTAGATGCCTCAATCCCATCTGCAGCCACTGCCTCCAGCTCCTTGGCTAGCTGGGGGAGGCCTGTTTAGCCAGTGCCAGTACAGTATCCCACCTGGACTTCTGGTACCTGGCTGTATAGGCCATGTAATTCGCCTGCCTGAGTCCCAAGGAAGAGGTCATGTACTGTTTTTTTGCCATGGCATCAATCTTCCTGGAGTCCTTGTCTGGGGGGTGTGAAGCCAAGGGAATATTTGTCTCGTCACAGGCGGCAGCCTGCACTACCCCAACATGGCTGCATTGCTGATATAAGAACTCCGTGTCTGAGCCTGATAGTGTATACCTCTTGTCCATTCTTCTATCCACAGGAGGTATAGTGTTAGACGTTAGGATTATGTGTCCGTTTCCCAAAAGATTTGTGGAGGGGAATAGACAGTCTCCTGGACTCTACATAATCAAGCTCCTCTTGATCTTCCACAGCCTCCTCCATAGGAAGCTGGAGGGTTTCAGCCACCTTTCTGTAGAACATAAAGTGAGAAGGGGACTCAAAGCCTCGGAGGGGAAACACCTGAAGATCTGTCTGGGGAGATGTCTGGTTTCACAGGCACATCCAGACGTTCACTTTCACCATCATCATCCTCAAATTCCCCTTCCTCTTCAAATTCCGGTTCATAAAAATCTTCGAGGGTATAATCTTGAACTGGGGAAACCAACCTAACCAAACCCCCTGCCAGAAGGAGCCGGATCGGTAGGAACCGGATGGAGCGATTCCACAATCCGAATCACTCTGGCTATCTCTTCAGCGGTCAGAACATGAACCTCTGGATCCGAACCGGTTCATTTGTCTTTGCGTTTTCTTTCTGTCGGAACAGATCCCTCAGAATCTGCTCTCCTTTTGCCTGAAGTATCGCCCTGGTCAGAGGGCACTCCTGGTTCGGTCGGAACCGAACCGGGCTGGCCATCCGCGTCAGCAGACTTCTCAGCCTCCTTTTCCCTCAGTCTACCTAATCTCTTCTCAAGGGTAGATTTGGGAAAGTTTTTACATATTTGGCAGTTTGAATCGAGGTGGTCAAACCCCAGACAAACACAGGTGGTGTGGGGATGGGATTTAGCAAAGACCTCCCACCTCCCCACACTCACTGCAGTGTTGAAACTCAGTGGGCCCGTTTTTTTTCTTGGGTTTCTCAGACATGGCCAACCTAACCAACTTACCCTTTTTATGGCAACCGCCAGGCAAGATTCCCTTATTGGTTCCTAACCGTGTCACGGGTATCAAAAGAAAACATACTAAAACAAGTTTTTTTTTTTAGAACCAAGAAGAACCGGTAACCACACACTAAGTAAAAACACAAAACACAAGATTTCACTATCAAATGGCCGGTTCCGCCAAACCGAGCCGCACTTTTACAAGTTCCACACAGAAAAATAGGAAAATTACGTACCTACCGTAATTCTTGATCTTCTTGGACGAGTCTCCACCACTCATTCACACTAGTGGGATTGGCGCCGGAGGCACTAAGACCCATCGGGAGCAAACTTTTTGCTGGAGGGTCGGCGCGAGAGACGGCGCCGCGAGACACGGCGCCGCGAGCAGCGGCTCGAGCGGTAATGACCATCTCGGCGACGACCCTCCAACCGCCTCAGTACCTTTTTTACCAAGGAGGTGCAGCGCAACTAACGTAAAGAGTAAACCCAACATTAAAAAACGGACATAAGATAGTCCGTATGACCCGTGTAAGAAGGGTCAGCAAAGAAGTCCTCACGGCCTAAAGATTTGAGGGAGTGAAGACCAATACAGTGGTGAGCTCGGGGGATGGAGGGTGGGCGTGTGAATGAGTGGTGGAGACTCGTCCAAGAAGATCAAGAATTACGGTAGGTACGTAATTTTCCTATCTTCCTGGACATAAGTCTCCACCACTCATTCACACTAGTGGGAGAGTACCAAGCTGATAATCCCCCAAAAGGGCAGCAGGAGAGCCAGAGCTCACGTGTCTAAGATAGAAGCCCATTAAGGATAGTTCTGCCGAATGCGGAATGTCGCCTGGCATGAACATCCAGTGCATAGTGCTTAACGAAGTATGCACTGAGCTCAGGTAGCGGCGTGGCATATATCTGCACTTGGAACATTGCACTTCCGCTAGGGATGCCAGTGACCGCTCCTAGTAGAGTGAGCGACACTCTACCTTCTAATTTAACTTGAGCCATGGAATAGCAATGACGAAGGCATGCCACTAACCATGAAGAGATGCATCTAATAGCGACAGGTTGACCCAGCCGGGTGTCGCTGAAAGAACGAACAGTTGCTGAGTCTTGCGAACATCCTTGGTTCTATCTAAATAGAACACATGAGGCTCTCTTAACATCAAGGAATGAAGAGCTCGTTCCCCTTCATTTTGAAATTAGCGATAAGCGGGAGTACCAGAGGTTGGTTCAGATGGAATTCTGACACAACCTTGGGAAGAAATTTAGGATGAGTACGGAGAACTACCTTGTCCTTATGGAATACAGTATACGGAGGGTCCGTAACCAGGGCATGTATCTCAGAGACCCTGCGGGCTGAGGTAATGGCCACCAGGAAGGCAGTCTTCCAGGTAAGAAATTTTAGCTCACAGGTAGCTAAGGGTTCGAAAGGCTTCCGAGTGAGCATGTCCAGCACCAGGTTAATGTCCCAGGCTGCAACTGGACGCTTAACAGGGGGTCTGGTATGGAGAATCCCTTAAGAAATCTCTTCACCATAGGTAACTGAGCCAGAGTTAAGGAAGAAACCGCTCATGGAGCTGAGATGGCACTAAGGTGAACTTTAACTGTGGAGTACTGAAGACCTAAGTTTGATAGGTCCAAAAGATACTCCAGAACCTTGCCAGGAGGACAGGAAAAGGGATTCCAAGAGGATTTTGCACACCAGAGAGAAAAACGTTTCCATTTGGAAGCGTACGTTTTTCAGGTGGCTGGCTTCCGAGCAGCCAGAAGGATGTCTGAGACTCTACGAGAGACGTTGAACCGATTCACTTCTAGCTCTTCAGGAGCCAAGCATGAAGGTGAAGTGATTTCAGGTTGGGATGGACCAACGAACCCTGAGTCAAAAGACTGATTTGCAAAGGAAGTGGTCTCGGAGAGGCTGCCAACATACTGTTGAGTAGAGGAAACCATAGTTGCCGAGGCCAGGAAGGAGCAATGAGAATCATCTTGGTCCCCTGAGACTCGAACTTGAGGAGTACTCTCTGGATTAGAGGAAGTGGTGGAAAGGCGTAAAGAAAGCGTTTTGTCCACCGCAGCCTGAACGCATCCTGACAGAAAATGCCAGGCCCTGGATTTCTGGAGCAGAAGAGAGGCAGTTTTGCGTTGAGTGGGGATGCAAAAAGGTCCAGGTCTGGAGTCCCCCACTCTTTGAACAGGGACCGAGCTACGGCTGGATCGAGAGACCACTCGTGAGGGTCTGCCTCCGTTCTGCTGAGGTGATCTGCTAGGTCGTTTTGTATACCTGGCAGATAAACCGCTTGAATCAGAGACTTGTGCTCCAAGCACCACTCCCACACCCTCATTGCTTCCCTGCAAAGGTGATAAGAATGGGCACCGCCTTGCTTGTTGATGTAATACATCACTGCTTTGTTGTCCGTTTGAAGGAGAATGTTCTTGTGACAAAGGACATCCTTCAGAGCTCGGATTGCATAGAGGACAGCTCTCATCTCCAGGACATTTATGTGGAGATGAGTTTCGAACTGAGTCCATACGCCTTGAGTGTGGAGGAGAGACAGTGAGCTCCCATCCCATTAGCGATGCATCTGTGGTGATGGAGATCTGATGATCCGGGGAGCAAAGGGAATCCTTCCAGGAGATTGCTCTCTTGAGACCACCAGGTGAGAGACCTTGAAGGGCTCCGTCACCTTGATGGGATAAGACTGGGGTGAGAGGTCGGGGACCACTGAGTGGAGAGCATCCATTGGGTGGTTCTCATGTGCAGTCGGGCCAGAGGGACAGTGAAGACCGAGGACGCCATGAGACCCAACATGCGTTGCATCGAGAGAGCTGTAACCGATTGGTTCTCCCTGATGTAACGGGCCATACGAAGGATGTCGAGTCTTCTGTCCTCTGGAAGGAAAGCCTTCGCTGAAGAGGTGTCTAGAAGCGTCCCTATGAAAAGGAGCCTCTGGGAGGTTGCAGTTGAGATTTTTCAAATTCAGCAGAACTCCCATGGGCGTGAGAAAGAGTCGTTTGCACGGCTTCCAAAGTCCCTTGGCCGGAAGGGCTTGCTAGAAGCCAATCGTCCAGGTAGGGAAACACTCGGAGTCCGACTTTCCTGAGATGCGCCGCGAGAACTGCACAACACTTTGTAAAAACTCGCGGCGCCGAGGATAGCCCAAAGGGCAGGACTCTGAACTGATAATGCTGACCCAAAGCTACAAACCTGAGGAATTTGCGGTGGGTCGGGTGGACGGGGATATGCTGGTAAGCATCCTGCATATCCAGAGAGGCCAGCCAGTCGTGCTGATGCAGCAAGGGTAACAGGGTACCTAGGGAAATCATCTTGAATTTCTCCCTGGGGAGGAATTTGTTTAACTTTCTGAGGTCTAGAATGGGGCGCATCCCCCCAGATTTCTTTGGAACCAGAAAGTAATGGGAGTAGAACCCTGTGTTTCGCAGATGTGGGGGCACCAGTTCTATTGCCCTGTTGTTCAGAAGGCCCTGGATCTCCGTGGTGAGGAGGTCTGACTGAGAGGCCGACAACCTGGGTTGTCGTCTGGGAGGACAATTCGGGGGGGGTTTCAAGAAATTGAGAGAATAACCCTCGCGAATTATCCGAAGGACCCATTTGTCGAGTTATGGACTTCCACTGGTTGTGAAGTACATCAGGCGACCTCCACGGAGGAGAAAGTTCCACCTCGGGCAGAGTGGATGGAACTTGGGCCAGCGACTCATAAGGTGGCGCTGGGAGCTTTAGGTCCCTACGCTTTCTCGTCTTCTTTTGAGGTTGGGCAGGTTGGCTTTATGAAGCTTCCTGCCTCTGCCTCGAGAAAGGACTGGCGACTATGAAACTGGCGTCTGTTCACATGCCCCGAGGAGGGGCAGGCGGAAGTCTGGCCAACAATGGCGATCTAGTCTTCTGAGTGGCCTCTAAGGCTTGCTCCACCTGAGGGCCAAAAGAAAGGAGCCATCAAAGGCAGCGCCATCACCTGCTGCTGAGCATCATTCGTGAAGCCAGAGTACGCAGCCAGGAATGGCGCGAGTACAAATCGCGGCTGCTGAGCGAGAAGCAGTGTCGAGCGTCCATGGCGGCTTTGACCTGTTGGTTATTGGACTCAATACCTCTAATAACGGTCAGAAGAAGCTCTGACTTGGAATCCGAATCTGGAAGAGCTTCAACCATTCTTTTCATAGAGTGCCACAGGATATACTCATACTGAGAAAAATAGCCTTGATAACTGGCAATACAGCATACTTAGAGTGGAGGCAGCAAAGACTCTCTTACCTAATGTATCAATCTTACGAGACTCTTTGTTAATAGGTCGAGCTGTAGTAGTTGAGGAAGAAACGACCTTGTCATTCTCTGCCAGGACTACAATAGGATCATAAAGGCTTGGGATGCCAAAATGGGGCGATCCTTGGGAGCTGAATACTTCTTATCAATGGATTTAGCCACTGAGGGAATAAGAGCAGGTTATTCCATACCATTTGAGACAGCGGCTCAAGGAAGGCTGAATCGGAGGAGTCAAATCCGTAGGGATCTCCGAAGCATGAAGGTACTGGAGTCTTAATATCTTCCAGGATCGATGTCTGTAGTCTGGAGAGAAAGAGTGGATCCCAGGTTCTTCAACAGAGACTTAAAGGACAGGTCCTCGACCACAGGCTCTGTAGCAAAGAAAGATCCTGTTTCCTCCACTTCATCACCCAACCGAAGGTCTGGGTCAGGCTCAACATCATCTCCTGATGGTCCAGAAAGGACTGTTTGGACAGGAAAGGAGTGAAAATTAGGAGAGGAGGAAATGGCAGAAAAACAAGGAGAAGTCCCAAGGGCTGCGGCGGGAGAGCAGCAAAGCAGAGCTGAAGACGGCACGAGGCTGGCGTGAAGAGGACGCTGACCCCATGTCGCCCCAGCGTACACGCTGCCGATGCAAATTATACTGGACACATTTAGGATCAACACAGATCCTTTATCAAAGGTTAACCTTTGCTAAAGGATCTGTGTTTATTAGGAAAGTGTCAGGTATAATTTATGAATAAATAGATATCTTTGCTCTAATCTCCTGGTGTCCGATTGATGTGAGGTGCTGAGTGCTCGGTCACTCCTAGAACTACTGTTATAGGTGAGTAACCTGTTCTTCTAGGAGCATGGATATGTTGTTCATCTACACTCTTTGGCAGACTCCTAGCAGTTCTCTGGTAGGAGGGAAGCAAGGTGCACACCCCCTACTTAGGGAACAGAGATTGGAGAACAGAGGCCTCAAAACCAGCATCTCGGCGTGACTCAAGGTCAATGTGGTAGTGGGTGATGAAGGTGTTTGATTTCCAGGTAGCAGCCCGACAGATTTCCTGGATAGGGACGTCCCTGGAAGCAGCCACCGATGCAGCAGTATGGAGGACAGAATGAACTCTTAACCCTCTGGGAGGCTCCATGCCCGCCAACTCAGCACAGACCTATGCATGATGTAATCCATCTTGCCATAGTCTGCTTCGCTGCAGGTCTGCCAGAAGCGGTTTTAGCAGAGGTGACAAACAGCTGGCGAACCTCTCCCCGAATTTCCTCTGTCCTATCCTTGTAATAGGAGAGAGAGAGAGCATGTCTCGGGTCCAAAGTATGGAGCCTGTAATCGGCCTTCGAGGTCTAGTTAGGGTAGTATACTGGCAGACTTAATACCTGGTTAAGGTGAAACTGACAAAACCGTTGGAAGGAATTTCGGTGGGGGCGGAGGACAACATTGTCCCTGTGGAAGACCAGATAAGGGGAGTCCACCGAAAGTGCCTGGAGCACCCCTGTCCTGGCAGACATGAAAGCCAACAGGAAGGCAGTCTTCCACGACAAGTGTGACAACTCACACCTGTGCATTGGTTCGAATGGCTTGCCCACGAGCTTTGCCAATACCAGCAGTAGATCCCACGGAAGTGGAGGTTCATGCACTGGAGGGGATATGTAATCAAGGCCTTTAAAAAAGTGCCCGACCACTGTCTCCTGCACCAGTGTTGGCTGACTGGCCCATGCCTGGTCAGCAGAGATGGCTGCCAGGTGCACCCTGAGGGTCAATGACCGAAGACCCAAGCCACTGAACAGGATAAAGGGTCCAGGAGCTTACCCGACACCAAATGGAAAACCTTTTCCATTTGAAGGCATAACATTTCCTGGTCGATTCCCTTCTAGATGCCTGCACCACAGTGTAGACATCTTCGGAAAGACCCAAACCCTGCAACTCTAGCCACTCAGGTACAAGGCTGCGAGGTGCAGGGATTGAAGGTCCGGATGGAATACCTTCCCCTGGTTGAGAAATATCAGGTCTGGGCATGTGCAAAGCCGTTCCGGCTGCCTGCAGCTGAAGCTGAGGAGATCTGGATACCAGAACTGGCGCGGCCAGTCTGGGGCTACCAGGATCACCTTTGCCTTGTCCCTCCTTACCTTGAGAAGCACCTTGTGGATCAAAGGAAATGGAGGCAAGGCGTAGAGGAGGCCTGCGGTCCACAGCCTTGAGAAGGCATCCCCTTGCAGCGAGCCTGCTGAGGGGGGCGGACATGAAACAGCCTCAGCTTGGTGTTGTCCCTGGACAGGGGAACAGGCTGTAAGCTACCTCTGGATGGAGAGACCACTCATGGGATGTCTGGCCTAAGCGGCCAAGAGCATCCGCCAGATGGTTTGAGGCTCCTGGCTCATGACTTGAGGTAGTACATGGTCGTGGAATTGTCCGTCTGGACTTTAACCACTTGACCCCGGAGCTGAGGAGCGAAAGCTGACAGTGCCAGTCTGACTGCTCTGAGCTCCAGATTTATGTGGCATCGAGACTCCTCGGGGGTCCAAAGCCCGTCGGCCCTTTCATCTCCCATGTGGGATCCCCAGCCCATGAGAGGAGCATCGGTCTTGAGGACGACCGTCTGCTCAGGACGGACAAATGGGATCCAGTCTTGCAACCGGTCTGGGGCGGTCCACCACTGGAGAGCGTCCCACATCTTGTGGGTTACAGTGACCAGCTGGTCAAAATGACGGTGGTGCTGAGTCCACTGGGCGGCCAGATCCCAATGGAGGGGGCACATGTGCAACCGGGCCCAATAGATCACTGAGGTGCACACCGCCATGTAACCCAGAAGGCGCAGAAAGTCCTGGGTAGGTCGCAAGTGCCCAACCAGAAATGATTGGGCAAAGGAGGAGAGAACCTCCACCCTGTCCGCTGGGAGCAAAGCTCTGGCTTGATGAGAGTCGAGCTCTTCCCCGATGAAGCCAGTCACCTGAGAAACCATGAGTTCTGACTTGGCCTCACTGATCAGGTGGCCGAGCTTGAGAGCAGGTCTGGAGGGTCAGGCCCTGGACCTCTCCACCTCCTGTTGGGTGGAACCTGCTAGGAGCCAATCGTCGAGATAGGGGTAAATTCTGACCCCCCCCCAAGATGGGCCACCACTGCAATGCATTTGGTAAAGACCCGTGGGGCCGATGACAGCTGAACGGCATGGCTTGGAACTCGTACTGGGTCCCTTCAACCCAGAAGCGGAGGAACCGCTGATGTGACAGACAGATTGGGACATTAAAGAACGCGTCCTGCAGATCCAGTGAACAGAACCACGTTTCATTCCAGGGATGGTATGATCCGGGACTGCGTGACCATCCGAAAGGTGCGTGACCAGAGATATTGATTCAGGTCAAGCAAATCTAGAATGGGGCGCCAGCCCCCCATCCGCTTGGGCACCAGGAAGTACCTGGAGATAACGCCTGGGTCTGCTGGAGCTACTGCCTCCTTGAGGAGGAGCTATGCAATGTCGTCTCTGAGAGCCGACTGGGTCTGAGCGGATACTTGTTCCTCCCGAGGGGAGCGGGCGAGGTACTGTTCGAATTCCAGAGGCAGTCCCTGACCAACCACTTCCAGAACCCACATGTCCATGGTGACAACGGACCAGGCAGAAAAAAAGTGGCAGAGCCGGTCCCCCACAGGAGGACCCAGAGCTGGCGTGACAGGAACGGGGATGGCAGCCTCCGCCCCATCACTAAGCAGGCTTGGAGGAGGATCCAGGACATTACCCTCTGCCTCCTTCACGGGCCTGTTGGTGAGCCTGCTTGGGCAGAGGGCGCCAAGCTTGAGCCTGCTGCTGTCCATCATGAAAGGTGGGCTGCTGAATCGTAGGGGCAGAATGCCGAAAAGGCTTTTTCTTTTTCCTCTGCTGGTTCTTGCCCACAGAAAGTACGGTTGCGCAAGAACTTACCATAACAGCAGATCTTCGAGAGGAGCTCTTGCAGTAGGCTATAACCATTAGGATGCACTGGAATAATTCTCAGCCAGCAGTACCCAGTAGGGACCTCCCCCCAAGTCGGCCATGGTATAAAAAGGGGGTGGACCCAACTCCACCCCAGTTCCCCCGCCAAGACCCGCGAACAGACCCTGACGAGAGAAGGAGGCGAAACCTAAAAATGATGTTCTGTACACCTCATTCGGGGGATGGAGGACGGGAAAGTAGCGCCTGCTGCAAGAGCTCCTCTCGAAGATCTACTGTTATGGTAAGTTCTTACGTAACTGTACTATCTTACTTCAGGTGAGAGCTCTTGCACCAGGCTATAACCAATAGGACTGAAGAAAAAATTACTCACCTTAGTAATGTTTCTTCTAATGGAGTCTTGCTCTAGTCTGACAGTTGCAGTGAGTCCCAACCTTCGAACTGCCCCGGAGATGAGAGTTAACTTTCCATGCCAGGCATGGAACACTGAGCTCGAGCTCGGTTGAGACTCTGTTGCTGTTTGAACTCAAACTGTCAGATCTTTATAAGCTAAATTCACTGGAGGTCCTGTGTGGAAGCTGTAAACCTACACTAGCCAACTGGCTGCTAACATAACATATTTTTGGTAGCAAAACAAAGACTCAAGTCAGGAGACCCAAAAATGAAATAACACCCACTCACCCAAAGAAAGGGTGATAAAAAAGGAGGGGCACCTTCTGAGTTCCAACACTGCCACTGCCCACCCACATCCCAAAAACAAAGGTTCTGAGAGGGGAAGGCGGGGGGAGGTCAGAGTACAGCAAGACTCCATTAGAAGAAACAACATTACTAAGGTGAGTAATTTTTTATTCAAATAACATGAAATTGCTGTATTCTGACAGCAGCAGACTACCAAGCAGTACCTCCATGGAGGAGGGACAGAACCTACTTAGGAAATAGGCTCGGAAGCACAGCTGTGCCAAACCGAGCATCACTCCTAGCCTGGATATCCGGGGAGTAATGCTTGGTGAAAGTGTGAACCGTTTTCCAGGTAGCTGCTTGACATATTTCTAGAATAGAGATATCCCTGGCAGCAGCCAGGGAAGCAGCTGTACCTCTAGTAGAGTGAATCCTCAGGCCTGAGGGTGGAACCTTACCTAATTTTTCATAGCAAAGCTGTATGCAAGAGACAATCCACCTGGCAATGCATCTTTTAGTGGCAGGTTTTCCTTTGCCTACCTCACCATAAGTGAGGAACAGCTGGAGGGAGTCAAACCTATGACCCTTGGTGCGTTCTATATAGTAGCTAAGGGCTCTTTTCACATCTAGGCTGTGCAGCCTCCTCTCACCAGAGGAGGAATGGTCAGTGAAGTACACAGGAAGAGACATAGATTGGTTAAAGTGGAAGTCTGAAACCACCTTAGGCAAAAACTTCCTGTTAGTCCTTAGGACCACCTTATCCCTATGGAAGGAAATAAAGTCAGGCTCCACTGACAAGGCTTGCAGCTCACTTATGCGCCTGGCAGAAGTGATGGCCACCAGAAACACAGTTTTCCAAGTCAAGTACTTAAGCTCTGCTAAGGACAAAGGCTCAAAGGGGGGTTGCATAAGCTGTGCAATGCAAACGTTAAGATCCCAAGCAGGGCAGGATCCTGAATGGAGGATTGTATAAAGCAATCCCTTGAAAACTTGGAGAAAACAGGGTGAGCTGAAGATGAGGGCTTACCTGCTGAAATAAAAGCAGAAACCGCTGCCAGGTGCACCCTTAGTGTAGCTGGTCTGAGATCCAAGCTATTGAGATGAACCATGTAGTCAAGTACTGTGGGCAGATCAGCAGACTCTGGGGAAATATGCTTCCCAGAGAACCATATGGAAAATCTTTTCCACTTGGAATTATAAGTAGTTCTGGTGGAAGGCTTCCTAGAAGCCTTCAGAATATCCATAACACCTTGGGAGAGGTGTAAATATGAAAATTACGTACCTACCGTAATTCTTGATCTTCTTGAACGAGTCTCCACCACTCATTCACACTATTGGGATCTGTGCTGGAGGCACTAGGACCCATCGGGAGCAGACTTTTTGCTGGGGAGTCGACACCAGAGATGGCGCCGCGCGGCAATGACCATCTCGGCATTGACTCCCCAACCGCCTCAGTACCTTTTTTACCAAGGAGGTGCAGCGTAACTAACCTAGAAGGGTAGCCTAACCTAAAAACCGGACATAAGATAGTCCGGATGACCCGTGTAAGAAGGGTCAACAAAGAAGTCTTCAAGGCCTAAAGATTTGAGGGAGTGAAGACCAACAAGAGAGGTGAGCTCGGGGGATGGAGAGAGGTGAGATGAGTGGTGAGGACTGCCAAAAGAAGATCAAGAATTACGGGTACGTAATTTTCATATCTTCCTGGACATAAGTCTCCACCACTCATTCACACTATTGGGAGAGTACGGCTAATAATCCCGAGAGGGGCAGGAGAAACCAAGAGCTCACGTTTCTTAAGACAGAAGTCCATTAAGGATGGCTCTGCCAAAGGAAGAATGTCGTCTGGCATGGACATAGAGTGCATAATGCTTACCGAAAGTATGCACTGAGCTCCAGGTGGCTGCACTGCAGATGTCTGCAATGGGCACGTTGCGGATTTCCGCTAGGGATGCCGCTACCGCTCTGGTAGAGTGAGCGTACACTCTGCCCTCCAACTTAACCTGCGCCATGGAATAGCAGTGACGAAGGCATGCCACTAGCTATGCTGAGATACATCTAATAGCGACAGGTTGACCCAGCCGGGCCTCACTGAAGGAACAGACAGTTGCTGGGCTTTACGAAAATCCTTGGTTCTATCTAAGTAGAAGCATAGGGCCTCTTAACATCCAGAGAATGAAGAGCGTTCCCTTCATTTTAGAAGTCCATAAAATAAGAGGGAAGGACCAAAGGTTGGTTAAGATGAAATTCTGACAACCTTAGGAAGAAATTTAGGATGAGTACGCAGGACTACTTTGTCCTTATGGAACACAGTATATGGAGGGTCTGTGACCACGGCATGTATCTCAGAGACCCTACGGGCTGAGGTAATGGCCACTAGGAAGGCAGTCTTCCAGGTGAGGAACTTTAGTTCACAGGTAGCTAGAGGCTCAAAAGGTTTCCGAGTGAGCATGTCTAGCACAAGATTAATGTCCCAGGCTGCAACAGGACGTCTTGTAGGGGGTCTGGTGTGCAGAACGCCCTTAAGAAATCTCTTAACCATAGGTAACTGAGCCAGTGAAAGAGAAAAAAACGGCTCATGATACACTAAATGGCACTAAGGTGAACTTTAACCTTAGAGTACTGGAGACCTGAATTTGAGAGGTCCAAAAGGTACTCTTAACTTTATCTGGAGGGCAGGAAAAGGAATTCAAAGAGGACTTTGCACACCAGAGGGAAAAACGCTTCCACTTATCCGTGTAAGTTTTCAGAGTGGCTGGTTTCCGCGCAGCCAGAAGGATATCAGAAACTCTTCGAGAGACATTGAACCAATTTACTTCTACCTCTTCAGGAGCCAAGTGTGAAGGTGAAGAGATCTCAGATTGCGATGGACCACCGGTCCCCGAGTTAAAAGGTTCATCTGCAGGGGAAGTGGTCTCGGAGGAACTGCCAACATACTGTTGAGAAGTGGAAACCACAGTTGTCGAGGCCAAAAGGGAGCAATGAGAATCATCTTGTCTCCCTGAGACTCGAACTTGAGGAGTACTCTCTGAATTAGAGGAAGAGGCGGAAAGGCGGAAAGAAAGCGTTTTGTCCACCGCAGTCTGAACGCATCCTGACAAAAAATGCCAGGCCCTGGATTTCTGGAGCAGAAGAGAGGCAGTTTTGCGTTGAGTGGGGATGCAAAAAGGTCCAGGTCCGGAGTTCCCCACTCTTCGAATAGTGACTGAACTATGGTTGAGTCGAGAGACCATTCGTGAGGATCTGTTTCTGTTCTGCTGAGACGGTCTGCCAAGTCGTTCTGTACACCTGGCAGGTAGATTGCTTGAATTAGAGCCTTGTGCTCCAAGCACCATTCCCAGACCCTCATCGCTTCTCTGCATAAGGGGTAAGAATGAGCACCGCCCTGCCTGTTGATGTAATACATCACTGCTTTGCTGTCCGTTTGGAGGAGAATATTCTTGTGACAGAGAATGTCCTTCAAAGCTCAGACCGCATAAAGGACGGCTCTCATTTCTAGGACATTTATGTGAAGCTGGGACTCTAGTTGAGTCCACACACCCTAAGTGTGGAGAGCCTGACAGTGAGCTCCCCACCCCATTAGTGAGGCGTCTGTGGTAATGGAGATCTGATGGTCCAGAGGGGCAAAGGGGTATCCTTGCAGGAGATTGTCCTCTTGAGACCACCAGGTGACAGACCTCTTTAAGGATTCTGTCACCTTGATGAGATAGGAGTGCGGGTGAGTGGTTGGAGACCACTGAGTACTGAGCATCCACTGGGTGGTTCTCATGTGCAGACGGGCCAGAGGTACAGTGAACACTGAGGATGCCATGAGGCCCAGCATCCGTTGCATTGAGAGCGCTGTAACTGACCTGTTCTCCCCGATGTAATGGGCCATCTGAAGGATATCGTTCCTTCTGTCCTCTGGGAGAAAAGCCTTGGCACAGGATGTGTCCAGAAGGGACCCTGCGAAAAGGAGCCTCTGGGAGGGCTGCAGCTGCGATTTCTTGAGGTTTAGCAGTACTCCCATGGACGTAAGGAGGCGAGAGGCCGTCTCTATGGCATCCAGAGTCCCTTGCCTGGAAGGACTTACCAGAAGCCAATCGTCCAGATAAGGGAACACCTGTATTCCGAGTTTTCTGAGGTGCGCTGTGAGAAATGAAAATTACGTACCTACCGTAATTCTTGATCTTCTTGGACGAGTCTCCACCACTCATTCACACTAGTGGGATTAGTGCTGGAGGCACTAGGACCCATCGGGAGCAAACTTTTTGCTGGAGGGTCAGCTCGAGAGATGGCGCCGCGAGGCATGGCGCCGCGAGCAGCGGCTCGAGCGGCAATGACCATCTCGGCGACGACCCTCCAACCGCCTCAGTACCTTTTTTACCAAGGAGGTGCAGCGCAACTAACGTAAAGAGTAAATCTAACCTTAAAAAACGGACATAAGATAGTCCGTG
Organism: Neoceratodus forsteri; assembly: GCA_016271365.2. Taxonomy (NCBI): domain Eukaryota; kingdom Metazoa; phylum Chordata; order Ceratodontiformes; family Ceratodontidae; genus Neoceratodus; species Neoceratodus forsteri. Next base: position 356,974,382 of record CM028137.1, on the reverse strand, counting down.
ACGACCCGTCAAGAAGGGTCAGAAAGAAATCTCACGGCCTAAAGATTTGCGGAGTGAAGACCAACACAGCGGTGAGCTCGGGGGATGGAGGGTGGGCGTGTGAATGAGTGGTGGAGACTCGTCCAAGAAGATCAAGAATTACGGTGTACGTAATTTTCATATCTTCCTGGACATAAGTCTCCACCACTCATTCACACTAGTGGGAGAGTACCAAGCTGATAATCCCCCAAAAGGGCGGCAGGAGAGCCAGAGCTCACGCGTCTAAGATAGAAGACCATTAAGGATAGTTCTGCCGAATGCGGAATGTCGCCTGGCATGAACATCCAGTGCATAATGCTTAACGAAGGTATGCACTGAGCTCCAGGTGGCGGCGTTGCAGATATCCGCAATTGGAACATTGCGAATCTCCGCTAAAGATGCCGCGACCGCCCTAGTAGAGTGAGCGTACACTCTACCCTCCAATTTAACTTGAGCCATGGAGTAGCAATGTCGAAGGCATGCCACTAACCACGATGAGAAGCATGTAATAGCGACGGGTTGACCCAGCCGGGTGTCGCTGAAAGAAACAAACAGTTGCTGAGTCTTGCGAAAATTCTTGGTTCTATCTAAATAGAACATGAGGCTCTCTTAACATCCAAGGAATGAAGAGATCGTTCCCTTCATTTTGGAAATTAGCGAAGTAAGAGGAAGTACCAGAGGTTGGTTTAGATGGAATTCTGACACAACCTGGAAGAAATTTAGGATGAGTCGGAAAACTACCTTGTCTTTATGGAATACAGTATACGGAGGGTCCGTCACCAAGGCATGAATCTCCGAGACCCTGCGGGCTGAGGTAATGGCCTAGGAAGGCAGTCTTCCAGGTAAGAAATTTTAGCTCACAGGTAGCTAAGGGCTCGAAGGCTTCCAGTGAGCATGTCCAGCACCAGGTTAATGTCCCAGGTTGCAACTGGACGCCTAACAGGGGTCTGGTATGAAGAATCCTTTAAGAAATCTCTTCACATAGGAAGCTGAGCCAGAGTCAAGGAAGAAACCGGCTCATGGCAGCTGAGATGGCACTAAGGTGAACTTTAACTGTGGAGTACTGGAGACCTGAGTTTGATAGGTCAAAAGATACTCAGAACCTTGTCAGGAGGACAGGAAAAGGGATTCAGAGGACTTTGCACACCAGAGAGAAAACCGTTTCCATTTGAGCGTCGTTTCGGTGGCTGGCTTCAGAGCAGCCAGAAGGATGTCAGAGACTCTACGAGAGCGTTGAATCGATTCACTTCTACCTCTTCAGGAGCCAAGCATGAAGGTGAAGTGATTTCAGGTTAGGATGGACCAACGAACCCTGAGTCAAAGGTTGATTTGCAAGGAAGTGGTCTCGGAGGCTGCCAACATACTGTTGAGCAGAGGAAACCATAGTTGCGAGGCCAGGAGGAGCAATGAGAATCATTTGGTCCCCTGAGACTCGAACTTGAGGAGAACTCTCTGGATTAGAGGGATCGGTGGAAAGGCGTAAAAGCGTTTTGTCCACGCAGCCTGAGCATCCTGACAGAAAATGCCAGGCCCTGGTTTCTGGAGCAGAAGAGAGGCAGTTTTGCGTTGAGTGGGGATGCAAAAGGTCCAGGTCTGGAGTCCCCCACTCTTTGAATAGTGACGAGCTACGGCTGGATCGAGACCACTCGTGAGGTCTGCCTCCGTTCTGCTGAGGTGATCTGCTAGATCGTTTTGTATACCTGGCAGATAACCGCTTGAATCAGAGACTTGTGCTCCAAGCACCACTCTCACACCCTCATTGCTTCCCTAAAGGGGTAAGAATGAGCACCGCCTTGCTTGTTGATGTAATACATCACAGCTTTGTTGTCCGTTTGAAGGAGAATGTTCTTGTGACAAAGGATATCCTTCAGAGCTCGGATCGCATAGAGGACGCTCTCATCTCCAGGACATTTATGTGGAGATGAGTTTGAACTGAGTCCATACACCTTGAGTGTGGAGGGAGAGACAGTGAGCTCCCCATCCCATTAGCGTCGTCTGTGGTGATGGAGATCTGATGATCCGGGGGAGCAAAGGGGAATCCTTCCAGGAGATTGCTCTCTTGAGTCCACCAGGTGAGAGACCTTCGAAGGGGCTCCGTCACCTTGATGGGATAAGACTGGGGGTGAGAGGTCGGAGACCACTGAGTGGAGAGCATCCATTGGGTGGTTCTCATGTGCAACCGGGCCAAGGGTACAGTGAACACCGAGGACGCCATGAGACCCAACATGCGTTGCATCGAGAGAGCTGTAACCGATTGGTTCTCCCTGATGTAACGGGCCATCCGAAGGATGTCGAGTCTTCTGTCCTCTGGAAGGAAAGCCTTCGCGGAAGAGGTGTCTAAGCGTCCCTATGAAAAGGAGCCTCTGGGAGGGCTGCAGTTGTGATTTTTTCAAATTCAGCAGAACTCCCATGGACGTAAGAAGATGAGAAGTCGTTTGCACGGCTTCCAAAGTCCCTTGGCTGGAAGGGCTTGCTAGAAGCCAATCGTCCAGGTAGGGAAACACTCGGAGTCCGATCTTCCTGAGATGCGCTGCGAGAACTGCACAACACTTTGTAAAACTCGCGGCGCCGAGGATAGCCCAAAGGGCAGGACTCTGAACTGATAATGCTGACCCAGAGCTACAAACCTGAGGAACTTGCGGTGGGTCGGGTGGATAGGGATATGCTGGTAAGCGTCCTGCATATCCAGGGAGGCCAGCCAGTCGTGCTGATGCAGCAAGGGTAACAGGGTACCTAGGGAAATCATTTTGAATTTCTCCCTGGGGAGAAATTTGTTTAACTTTCTGAGGTCTAGAATGGGGCGCATTCCCCCAGACTTCTTTGGAACCAGGAAGTAATGGGAGTAGAACCCTGTGCTCCGCAGATGCGGGGGCACCAGTTCTATTGCCCTGTTGCTTAGAAGGCCCTGGATCTCGGCGGTGAGGTCTGACTGAGAGGCCGACAACCTGGGTTGTCGTCTGGGAGGACAATTCGGGGGGTTCAAAAATTGAGAGAATAACCTCGGAATTATCCGAAGGACCATTGTCGAAGTTATGGACTTCCACTGGTTGTAGAAGTACATAGACGACCTCCACAGGAGAGAAAGTTCCACCTCGGGCAGTGTGGATGGAACTTGGGCCAGCAATTCATAAGGTGGCGCTGGGGGCTTTGGGCCCCTAAGCTTTCTGCTCTTTTCTTTGAGGTTGGGCAGGTTGGCTTTATGGAAGCTTCCCTGCCTCTGCCTCGAAAGGACTGCGACTATGAGACAGCGTCTGTTCACATGCCCCGAGAGGGAGCAGGCGAGGGTCTGGCCAACAATGGCCGACCTAGTCTTCTGAGTGGCCTCTGAGGCTTGTTCCACCTGAGGGCCAAAGAAAAGGAGCCATCAAAGGGCAGCGCCATTACCTGCTGCTGAGCATCGTCGTGAAGCCAGAAATGCGCAGCCAGGAATGGCGCGGTACAAATACCTGCGCTGCTGAGCGAGAAGCAGTGTCGGCGTCCACAGCGGCTTTGACCTGTTGGTTATTGGACTCAATACCCCTAGTAACGGTCAGAAGAAGCTCTGACTTGGAGTCCGAATCTGGAAGAGCTTCAACCATTCTTTTCAAAGGTGCCACAGGATATACTCATACTGAGAAAAATAGCCTTGATAACTGTAGTGCATACTTAGAGTGGAGGCAGCAAAGACTCTCTTACCTAATGTATCAATCTTATGAGACTCTTTGTTAATAGGTCGAGCTGTAGTAGTTTGAGGAAGAACGATCTCATCATTCTCTGCCAGGACTACAATAGGATCCGCAAAGGCTTGGGATGCCAAAATGGGACGATCCTTGGGAGCTGAATACTTCTTATCAATGGATTTAGCCACTGAGGGAATAAGAGCAGGATTATTCCATACCATTTGAGACAGCGTCTCGAAGGAAGGCTGGATCGGAGGGGTCAAATCCGTAGGGATCTCCGAAGCATGAAGGTACTGGAGTCTTAATATCTTCCCAGGATCGATGCCTGTAGTCTGGAGAGAAAGAGTGGATCTCAGGTTCTTCAACAGAGACTTAAGGACAGGTCCTCGACCACAGGCTCTGTAGCAAAGAAAGATCCTGTTTCCTCCACTTCATCACCCAACCGAAGGTCTGGGTCAGGCTCAACATCATCTCCTGATGGTCCAGAAAGGACTGTTTGGACAGGAAAGGGTGAAAATTAGAGAGGAGGAAATAGAGAAACAAGGAGAGTCCCCGAGGGCCCACGCCGAGAAGGCAAAACGGGTTGAAAACGGCACCGCAGAGGGGCACGGCGCCGAAGAGGCACGCGGCACCGCAGCGGGCGCCGCTGACTAAGCGGCGCCACCAACCGCGCCACCAACCAGCGGGCGCCACTGACGGTGCCGCCAGACCTTCGGCGCGCTGGACGGCGCCGCAAGGCCAGCCGGCACAAACGGCACCGACAAGCCAACAGACCCAGCGGAAGGCGCAGGAAGCCCCAAGACCTGGAAAGCTAGAGAAAAAAACCAGGAGATAAGGGCATCGGGTGGCCCTGCGCCAGCCATGTGAGGGGAACACCTGACGGCAGGTCACGGCACCGAAGGTGCAGCGACTAGGAAGGTCCAACCGCCCCTACCCGATCACTGGAGGGCCGGGGCTCCGTGGCAACCGAGCCAGGCAGGAGGCAACCTCCGGGCCCATCGCTCCATAAGAGGCCCACTGATGAAACTGCTCATCTGGAGCCCTACCTACAGGCGGGGAGGGCTCCCGATGCCGGGCGATAGTCACCAGCAGTTGACTACTCGAAGAAGCAGAGCGGCAACTAGCTACGATAACTGACCGTCGACGCAGACATACAGAGGCGACCTCGGTGCTGCCTCTTTTTTTTGACCTGTGGGCGAAGAGAGCTCGAGGCCCGAGCAGGTACAGAGAATCGACGACGTTTATTTTTATGCCGGCGGGACCGCCCATCCCCGGGCATCAGACGACCCGTTGTGGCGGAACCGGCTGAGGAAGGAGGCTGACGGACCCAGCCCGGCTGACAGACAGCTTTCATGCAGAAGTCTCCCTACAGTCACCTGACCTGCTCATGGTCGGCGACTCCGTCCAATAGGCGAGACTTCTTCAAGTAAGTTAAATTTAAAATATTAGAAAATAGAATAAAATTAGCGATACTACTATCGAGATAATGTTACCAAAAAGAAAATAAACTGAAAACTATCACGCTAGTTTGAAGTTTGACTCCCCGACAAACGACGGTAAGTCACTGGCCCTTTTCGTGGTAGGAAAAAGAACTGAAGCGGTTGGAGGGGTCGTGCGAGATGGTCATTGCCGCTCGAGACGCTGCTTTCATGGGCGCCATCTCATCGCCACTCCAGCAAGTTTGTCGATGGGTCCTAGTGCCTCAGGCGCTAATCCCACTAGTGTGAATGAGTGGTGGAGACTTATGTCCAGGAAGATCTGCACAACACTTGCACAGCAAACTCCTTGGGCGCAAGGATAGCCCAAAGGCTAGGACTCTGAACTGATAATGTTGTCCCAGAGCCACAAACCTCAGGAATTTGTGATGCCTCGGGTGAATGGGAATGTGCTGGTAAGCATCCTGCATGTCTAGGGAAGCTGTAGTGGTGCTGATGAAACAAGGGCAACAAGGGTTTCTAGAAATCATTTTGATTTTCTCCTTGGGGAGAAATTTGATTTAGCTTTCTGAGATCTAGAATGGGACATTACCCCAGACTTCTTTGGAACCAAGTAATGGTAGAGACCCGATGTTCGTTGATGCAGTGGCACAAGTTCTACTGCCCTGTTTAGAGGCCCTGAATCTCGCGGCGGTGAGAAGGTCGTGACTGAGGGAGGACAATCGGAGAGGGTTCCAAAATTGATGAGTACCCCTGGATTATCGAAGAGACCCATTGTGTCTGAGGTTATGGACTTCACTGGCTGTAGAAGTGCATCAGCCCGACCTCCCACGGGAGAGAAGAAGTCCACCTCGGGCAGTGGAGGTGGAACTTGGAGCCAACAATTCATAAGGTAGCGCTGGGCGCTTTGGGCACACTAACAGCTTTTCTATTCTTCTATCTTTTGAGGTTGGGCTTAGGATTTGGTTCTTATGGAACCTTCTCTGCCTCGAAAGGACGACAGTTATGAAACTGGCGTTTACTAGCATGCCCTGAGGAGGCGGCAGAGATCGACAACCAATGGCTGACCTAGTCTTTTGTGCTAGCTTCTAGAGCTTGCTGCGACCTAGAGGAGCAAAAGATATGCACCATCAAATGGCATTGCCATTACCTGTTCTCGCATGATTGGTGAAGCACGAAGTGCGCAGCCAGGAATGGCGGTCCGGTGCAAATACCAGCAGCTGCTGAGCAGGCAATGGTCGAGCGATCCATGGCTGCTTTAACCCACCATTTGTTATTAGATTCAATACCCCTGGTAATGGTTTGAAGAAGCTCTGGTTTTTGAATCCAACTCCGGAAGACTTCAACCATTTGCTTGAGAGAATTACCACAGAATATAAGTACTGAGAAAAATAGCCTTGGTAACTGGCAATACATACTTAGAAGCAGCAAAGACTCTCTTACCTAATTGTCTATCTTAGAGATTCCTTGTTAATAGAGTCGAACTGTAGCGGTTTGAGGATGGGCGACCTTATTCTCTGCCAGGACTACAATAGGATCACAAAAGGCTTGAGATGCCAAAATGGGATGATCCTTGGGGGCTGGAAATCTTTCTATCAATGGATTTAGCCACCGATGGAAGAGCAGGATTATTCCATACCATTTGAGACAGCGTCGAAGGAAGAGCCGGAGGAATCAAAGCCGTACAAGAGATCTCCAGTGAAGGTAGGTGTAGCGATTTCCAGGATCGATGTCTGTAGTCTGGAGAAAGTGTGAAATCATATTCTTCAGCAGAGACTTAAAGTGACAGGTCCTCGACCACAGGCTCTGCAGCAGTAAAAGATCCTGTACGTCACCTCATGCTCACAGCAAAGGTCTGGGTCAGGCTCAACGTCATCTACTGACGGTCAGGAGGACTGTATGGACAGGAAGGATGAAAGCCAGAAGAGGAAGGAGGAAAGAGACAAGGGAAGTCCCGAGCCCTGGCGCCAAGAAAGGCGCCTGCAGCAGCCGAGGAACCATCATAGCGCCAAGAAGCTGCCTGGCGCCCGAGGCAGTGCCGCCTGGCCTGACGAGGGCCGAGGCGGCCACACAGCACGAAAGCAGGCGCGCATGCGCACATAGCAGCGGCCAGGAACGCCGTGCGGGCGCGCGGGCGATACCGAGAAGGAGATGTGGAGCAACAATGAGAATTATCAAAACTGCCATCACAGAGGCAACAAGCCTTTGTGTGAAGCAAATAAACAAATCAAAAGAAAGAAAAGCCACTATGGTTCTCAAGAGAGGTGGCTGTGAAAGTCGGAAGAAAAGACAGCATTCGAAGTATAAGGAAACACAGGAGGAGCAGGACAGAGAGCTGTACCAGTTAAGGCAGAAAGAAGCAGGGAGGGAAGTCAGAATAGCAAAGGCCCAAACTGAGGAAAAGATAGCCAACTCGGTTAAGAAGGGGGATAAAACCTGTTATAGGTACATCAGCGAGTGTAGAAAGACAAAGGGAGGGATAGTGAGGCTGAATAGAATGAATGGTGGGTGGGCAGAGGGGGACAGTGAAAAAGCAGGAATACTGAACGAATATTTCTGCTCAGTATCCACAAAATAGGAGGGGGAAGTGCCTAATCCAATTAACAGAAGCTCTCTTGATATGGGGTTCGATCCCAGTCCTTTCACAGAAGAAAGGGTTCTGCAAGAACTCCTAAAACTGAAGGTGGACAAAGCAATGGGTCCTGATGGAATTCACCCCAGAATTCTAAAAGAATTAAGGAAGGAACTAGTGAAACCACTGGCTACTCTTTTTAACAAATCATGGGAGGATGGTGGTAGTGCGAAGACTGGAGGAAGGCGGATGTGATTCCCCTTCACAAAGTGGGACCAAGACAGAGGCAGGAAACTACAGACCTGTCAGTCTGACCTCTGTGGTAGGGAAAGTGATGGAGTCACTTCTGAAGGAAAGAATAGTTGAGTACCTAGAGGTCAGTGGAGCACAGGACCCAAGGCAGCATGGGTTCACAGCGGAAGGACATGTCAGACAGATCTAATAGATTTCTTTGACTGGGTGACCAAAGTAGTAGACCAGGGAGGGCTGTGGACATGGCCTACCTAGACTTTAGCAAGGCATCTGACATTCCACACAAAGATTAATAGTCAAATTAACCAGCCTGGGAGTGGGTCCCAGAGTGGTAGCCTGGGTAAAACACTGGCTGGACAACAGGACACAGAAGGTAATTGTAAATGGAGTCCACTCTGAAGAAGGGCGGTTATTAGTGGGGTGCACGAGGTTCAGTATTGGGTCCAGTCCTTTTAATGTCTTCATCAGTGACATTGCAGAGGGACTGAAAGGAAAAGTATGCCTTTTTGCAGATGACACAAAGATCTGCAACAGGGTTGATACACAAGGTGTGGAAAGGATGAAAAGGGACTTGGCAAGGTTGGAGGAATGGTCAGAAGTGTGGCAGCTAGGATTCAATGCAAAAAAAGTGCAAAATAATGCACCTGGGAAACAAGAACCCAGGGGAAGAATACACAATGGGTGGGGAGGTAGTAACAACAACAAAACAGGAAAGGGACCTGGGAGTAATCATATCAGATGACCTTAAGGTTAGCAAGCAATGTGGAGAAGGCAGTAGGGAGGGCGGGTATACTGGGATGTATGGGAGAGGCATCAGCAGCAGAAAACAGGAAGTTGTTATCCCTCTGTACAGACAGTTGGTGAGACCCCATCTGGAATACTGTGTCCAGTTCTGGAGACCCCATCTCCACAAGGACATAGACAGGATAGAGGCGGTCAGAGGAGGGCAACTAAAATGGTGCAGGGTCTGCAAGAGAAGCCATATGAGAGAGACTAAAGGAGCTTAATATGTATACCCTCAGGAAAGAAGGGAGAGGGGACATGATAGAAACTTTCAAGTACCTCAAGGGAATCAACAAAGTCCAAGAGGGTAGCATCTTTCAGAAAAAGAGACTTGCAAGAACAAGGGGACACAATTTAAAGATAGGAGGGCGGTTCAGGGGCAATGTGAGGAAGTATTATTTCACAGAGAGGGTAGTGGATGCATGGAACAGCCTTCCTGAGGAAGTTGTGGGGTCTAAAACTGTGGGAGAATTCAAGAATGCATGGGACAGACATAAGGCAATTCTTGTGGGGGGCAGGAAGATATAGGCTGTTGGTTAACTAGGATCTGCAGCCTAACCTGTAGGTAGGGAAATGGGCAGACTAGATGGGCCTAGCAGTCCTTATCTGCCGTCAAAGTCTATGTTTCTATGAGAAGCCATGCGGTGCCGCGGGCGACACCGAGAAGCCACACGGCGCCGAAGGCACTCCCAGAAACTGAAAAACAGGTTTTGAAGGAAAAAGAGCAGGAGATAAAGGCATCGGTGTGGCCCACTGCGCCGAAGCCATGGTGAGAGGGACACACAAGCACGAGTCCACGGCACCAAAGGTGCAAGCGCACCAGGAAAGTCCAACCGCCCTACCTGGTCGCATAGAGAGCCTGAAGGCCCACGAGCCACCGAGTCAGGTAGCCGAACCAACCTCCGAGCCCATTGCTCCATAAGAGTGGCCCACTGATGAAACTGCTCATCTGAAGACCTATCTGTGGGCGGGGTAGGACTCCGATGTCGAAGACGTCGGCTACCAGAAGCCGCTGTTGGCGACTCCCAAGGAGGAGACCGCAACTAGCCCGACAACCGAACGCTCACGCAGACGACAGAGGGCGTACCTCGGTGATGCCTTCTCTTTTAGACCCGCGGGTCAAGAAGAGCTCGAGGCCGAACGGTGCCGAGAAGGCCACCATTTGGCTTTTATGCTTCCGCAGAGGACCGCCCATCCCCCCGGGCATTGGACTGACCGTTGTCAGACCCCCCTTCCGGAGAAGGCGGCAGACCGGACCCAGCCCGACTGACTGAACAGCTTTCATACGAAGTCTCCCTGCCGTCACCTGACCTGCTCATGGTCGACTCCATCAGTGTAGGCTGAGACTTCTTTATCGTTTTTATTTAAAAATAAGAATAACTTAAGCGATACTGTATCGAGATAATACTACAAAATAATTAAAACTGAAAACTATGCTGCTAGTTTGAAGTTTGACTCCCGACAGCGGAGCGACATCGTCACTGAAGCGCACTCGACGGCGGGAAAAAGGAACTGGAGTCGGTTGGGGAGTCACGAGACAGTACCTGCCGCGTGAGCTGGGGCTCTGGGCGCTGCTTCCTCGCGCGCCCATCTCTGGCGTCGACTCCCCAGCAAAAAGTTTGCTCCCGATGGGTCCTAGTGCCTCCGGCGCAGATCCCAATAATGTGAATGAGTGGTGGAGACTTATGTCCAGGAAGATCAGCAAACTCACTCTTCAAGAGCCAGGCCTTGAGATTGAGAGATTTGAGATTCGGGTACCAAACCCTCCCCTGAGCACAAGTTAACAGGTTGTAATTCCTGGGAAGAGTCAGAGGAAGATGGACTGATAAAGACAATAGGAGAGGATACCAGAGCTGTCTGGCCCAGTCTGGAGCAAATCAGGATCACTTTGCAGGGTTGAGACCTGACTGACTAGCACTTTGAACAGGAGAGGGAAGGGGGGGGGGGGAGGGAAGCATACAGGAACTTCCCTTCCCAACTGAAAACTAAGGCATCCAGGGGGACTGAGCCCAACACTGGGGGCCTTTAGCAAAAAAGGGAAGTTGGTGATTGTCTGGGGCTGCAAAAAGATCTATCTGTGGGGTGCCCCATCTGGAGAATATCACCTCCAAGATCAAGGGATCCAGTGACCATTTGTGATGGCCCTGAGATATCCTGCTGAGAGCATCTGCCAGGACATTGTCCTTGCCTGGGAGGTGTACTGCTGAGAGGGAGGTGTTCAGAGAATAAGCCAGGGACCACAACTTCATCGCTTCTGTGCACAAGGCCGTAGACCGAGTGCCTTCTTGTTTGTTGATGTACCACACTGTGGTGGTATTGTATGTTCTGATCTGAATAACTTTGTTCTCAACAGACTTGGAAAAAAACTTGGAAGTGCTAGAAAAACTGCTCTGAGCTCCAACAGATTGATGTGGAGCAGAGATTCCTGAGGGGACCACAACCCTTGGGTGGTCAGGTCGCCCAAGTGAGCCCCCCATCCCAAGAGGGAGGCATCTATAGTAAGGATTAAAGAGTGAGACTGAGTGACAAAGGGAACTCAGTCTCAGATTGTTCAGATCCTGCCACCAGTGCAAGGCCTGGATCAGGGTTCGAGTCACTGGGATCAGTTTGGTCAGAGGGTCCCTTTTCTGAGACCAGAAGGCTCTCAAATGGAACTGAATGTCCCTCATCTACAATCTTGCTCTCTGCACCACTGCTGTAGAAGCAGCCATGTGCCCCAGGAGCTGCAGAAAATGCCTTGCTGATCGAGACACCTGTAGGGTGAAAGAGGAGGTCAGAGTGATAAGGGTCCTTGCCCTGTCCAGGGGAAGGAAGGCTCTGGCCCTTTCTGTATCCAGCTCTGTGCCTATGAAGGTAAGGAGCTGAACAGGCTCTAGAACTGACTGACAGATTCAGAAGGAAACCTAGAGAAGTGAGCAGTTGCTGAGTTATCTGTAAATATAACTTGACCTGGTCTGGGGACTGGCCTACTAGGAGCCAGTCGTCTAGGTATGGGAAGATGGCAATCCTTTGCCTTCTCAGAGAAGCAACTACTACTGCCAGACATTTTGTGAACACCCTTGGAGCAGAGGTAAGTCCAAAGGGCATTGCTCTGAACTGGTAATGGCCTGAGGGCAGCTCGAACCTGAGGTACTTTCGATGGGAGCTTCTGATAAGAATATGGAAGTAGGCATCCTTGAGGTCCAGGGACACTAGCCAGTCCCCTGGCGTTAGAGAGGGTAGAATTATTCCCCAGAGTCACCATTTTGAACTTTGGCTTTAAAAGGTGCTTGTTTAAATATCTGAGATCCAGGATGGGCCGCCATTCTCCTGTCTTTTTTGGAGTAAGGAAGTACCTGGAGTACAATCCTTTGCCCTGGTGTAGGGGTGGAGCCGCTCCACAGCTCTGAGAGGCAGAGGGAAGAGACCTCTGCCTCTAAGGCAAGTGCCTCTGAGGATTTGCAGGTGGAAAAGATCTGGTTCTCAGCTTTGGAAATTTTTGAACCTGAGAACCAGTCCCTGGCTCACTACTTCCAGGACCCACTTGTCTGATGTTAGAGACTTCCAGTCCTGGACAAAGTAAGCCAGCCTGCCCCCTACAGGTGGTGGAGAAGCGCCCTGGCAACCCATCAGGGTGCCTGCTTGCGGGGTTTGGCTGAGGGTGGAGCAGGTCTGCTTGTACCCTTCTGCCTCTCCTCTAAAGAACCCCTCTGAGCATAGGCAGAAAAGGAGGCCTGGGCTTGGTAGAAAGGCCTGTGAAAGGCCTGCCCTGCCCCTGGGATGCTGCCTTTGAGGAGTGGCCTGCCTTTCCTTGGCCTGGGCACTCCTATAGGTGGTCCTATACTCGTCCATTTTCTTCATGTAATTCTCCGTCTGCTCCCCAGAGAATTACCCACAACAGGAAAATCCATGGCCTTAGTCCGGGTATCCTGTGACAGGCTAGTACATCTGAGCCAAGCCATTCTGCGAAGTGCCATAGATGTAGCCATGACTCTAGATGACATCATTTGAGTCCACTGCAGCATGGAATTGCACCTTGGATGCCTCAATACCATCAGCAGCCACCTGCTCCAGCTCCTTGGCAAGCTGGCCAGGGACCGGTTTTGCTAAAGCCATGACAGTGTCCCATCTGGATTTCTGATACCTAGCAGTATAAGCCACATAATTGGCCTGTCTGAGTCCCAAGGATGCTGCCATGTATTGTTTCTTTGCCATGGCATCAATCCTCCTGGAATCCTTGTCCGGGGGGTGTGAAGCCAAGGGAATATTTGCCTTGTCCCAGGCTGCAGCCTGCACTACTCCAACATGGCTGCATTGTTGTGTAAGGAAATAAAAATTACGTACCTACCGTAATTATGATCTTTCTGTGTATCTTCACCATTCATCACAGATGGGTACTGGCCAGAGATCAGGACCCATGAGAACCTTTTTTTAAAAAGGATAGGCGGAGTCGACGCAGCATCGGGGCCGCCCTCGAGGCCGACATACTACGTGGCACTCGAGGATTAGCCGTTAGGCTGCGTCGACTCCGCCTGCCTACCAGTTCTGAGTCGCTGGAGAGGTAAGAGGAAGGGATGAAGGGTGGGACAAGAGAATCCAGGGGACAGAAAAAGGAAGAGAAAAACTGAACTAAAATGAGAAATAACGACTGAGAGGACAGCATAGAGGAAGTAAGACTAAGGGAGTTGGGTAGGGCCCCAATCTCTGGAAAGGAAGAAGGGAGGGAAGGGGGGGGAGAGAGTATTTAGGAGAGAGTGAGAGGTAACAAGGATCCAGGACCCTTGTCCGTCACCAGACTGTATAAGAACTGCAAGGAGTAGCAAAGCTCGTTTACCAGAATTCAAGGCACAGAATAACTGGCAATACCCCAAAAGCAGTGTCGGCTGTTCTGGAGAAGGACAGGGTACAGGGACTCCGTACTCTCTCTGTAAAGATATTTGGTGAAAAAAAGGGAAGATTTTTTTTTTTTTTTTTAAAGGTAGATGGATAACAGAAGGAGGGCAACCACCAGCTCTCACCCCGTAGGAGTGAAGATATGTAGTAGAGAAGGAGTGCCACTCGAACTGTAACTTCTTAGAGAAGAAACTACCCCCTGTGTGTCCCAACTTTACCCTGCTCAAAAAGAGGGGTAGGCACAGGGAGGAGGATCCAGAGACTGAAGCCCCAGGGGATGGCGGGCGGTACCAGGAACAGAGACGGCGCCAACGGCAGCCCCAGCAACAGCTCTCGCGCTGGCGACACAGGCTAGCCTCGCCCGCGAACGCACCGAGGACCGGCGGCTCAAAGGCGATTCTGCGTCAACACGGCACCGCGAGAGCACCAATGGCACTGAGGACGGCACGACAGACGACACCAAGGCCCCACGGTGCCTGCGAAAAACCGGGCGCCGAGGCGAGACATGGCGAAAGGCAACGCCGACCAGGCACGGCGTACCGCGGAGCAGCATCGGAGCTGCGAACGGGCGCCGAAAAGCCCACAGTGCCGAGAGATCAGTCGGGCGCCTGACAGGGCCCACGGCACTGCGAATGGCGCCAAAGCCTCGATGGCGCCGACCGACGGCGCTCAACCCGGCCTTCGGACCACGGGAGCTATTAATCGGGAGCCCTCACCCCTGGCAGTGACTGCCCGCCGCCCCGGAGGAAGTGGGACCGGGCCTCTATCCGCTGGAGGAGCCTCGCTTCTGGTCGAGGGCTCTCCTCCTCAGTCCATATAGAACTGGGAGGAGACCTGGAGGAAAGGCCGAGAGGCGGCTTGGCACAGAGGCGAACCCCACCCCGAAAAGTCGGCGGAGCTCGCTTTACTTTAAACGCTGTTCCCAGGAAGCGCGTCCATGGAGAAGCAGGCATCGCACAAATCCATGTCGTGAAGCAGGCCAAGACACGCGAGACACCGGTCATGCTGGTCAGTAACGGAGTACTTGCAGCCGCACGGGCACCAACGCATAGGGGGCCGCCCCACCTTAGAAGGTTACTTGCCCTCCGACCGCGACATGATCTATGGAAAAAAACACCAAAAATAGACTCGACATCGCTATATTTTAAAATAAATGGAAAGATCTTACCGGCAACGTCGAGTGGAGGCAGAACCCAGAACTAGCAGGAGACCGACGGACTGTCGAACGCACAAACGCGAAAGGCTAAGGCCTAAAACTGTCAAATTTCTTCAGATGGCTTCCCACGAGGCGACCTCGACAGCGGGGGACGACGCAGCCCAACAGCTAATCCTCGAGCGCTACGTAGTACGTCGGCCTTGAGGGCAGCTACCGATGTCGCCCGATCCCTATCCTTTTGAAAAAGGCTCCCATGGGGTCCTGATCTCCGACCAGTACCCATCTGTGATGAATGGTGAAGACTGACACAGATAAGATCTCCATATCTGAGCCTAACAATGTACATCTCTTGTCCATTCTTTTATCCACAGGAGGTATGGTGTTAGGAGTCTTTAAAATCTTAAATGTCTGTTTCCCAAAAGATGTGTGTAAGGGAACAGACAGCCTCCTAGACTCTGGGATATCCATCATTTCCACATAGTCAGGCTCCTCCTGGTCATCCACAGCTTCTTCCATAGGAAGCTGGAGGGTTTCAGACACTTTTATAAAACATGAAATGGAAGGGGGACTCAGACCTTCAGGAGTGTCTCCTCCTAGGCTTTCTGTCTGGGGAGATGTCCGGGTCAATGGGCACATCCAGACTTTCAAAACCACATTCACTTTCCTCATATTCCTCTTCCTCCTCCTCCGGTTCATAAAATTCCTCTAAATCATACCCTTGAACCGGTGGAACCAACCGAACCGAGCGCCTCCCTGATGGTGCCGGTTCGGTCAGAACCGGGGAAAGTGACTGCACAATTTTTATCGCTTTGGCTATTTCTTCAGCGGTTGGAGAAGAAAGTTTTGGATCCACACCAGCTGATTTTTCCTTTCTTGTTCTCTTAGCTGGAACCGACTCCTCAGAATTGGATCTCCTTTTGCCCGAAGAAGTCTCGCCCTGGTCAGAGAGCACTCCTCCTGGTTCGGTTTGAACCGAACCGGGATGGCCATGCGGTTCAGCGGACTTTTTGGCCTCCCTTTCCCTGAGCCTACCAACTAGTTTTTCTAGGGTAGCTGCAAGAAAATTTTTACGAATCTGGCAGTCTGCATTGAGGTGGTCAAACCCCAGACACTAAACACAGGTGGTGTGGGGATCAGCCTTGGCAAAGACTTCCCCACACACACTGCAGTGTTCAAACTCAGTGGGCCCGGTTTTTCTTTTGGGTTTCTCAGACATTGTGCCAGTCCTAACCAAACTTACCCTTTTAATAGCAATCCGCCAGGCAAGACCCTCTTATCGGTTCCTGACCATGTCATGGGTCGTGGAAAAAAACATAAAATCTGTTTTTTTGTTTGTTTTTTTTTTATTTAAAGAACCGATAACCACACTCTAGAAATTCAAAATAAAGATTTTTTAGCAACTTGATCGGTTCAAACCAAACCAACGAACCGTTTACAAGTTCCACACAGAATAAACACAATATAAACCTATCTAGTACTCACGAATACCACAGACAGAGACTGAACCGACAGGTTGCGGTTTAAATCAAGTCGAAAACTGAGGAAAACGGTACTTTAACCAACAAATTGAACCGAGCAGAAGGAGAAATCTCCGGAGCGACTGTTCAGTGAGGCGGAGTAAAGAATCTGACGGTTTAAGTTCAAACAGCAACAGACAGAGTCGCAACCAAGCTCGAGCTCAGCGTTCCATGCTTGGCATGGAAAGTTAACTCATCTTCGGGGCAGTTCGAAGGTTGGGACTCACTGCAACTGTCAGAATACAGCAAGACTTCATGTTTGAATCCAAGCAGTCCCACACCAAATAGGTGCCTAACCCTGGGAGGTGGAAGATAGTATGATGCTGGAAGCAGCAAGTCAAGACAGAAGTCTGAAGGGCTGCCAGACCGAAGCCGGCATGGTGTATGGATGCAATGTCCAGGTTATAGTGCTTCACGAAGGTGTGCACAGAATTCCAGGTAGCAGCCGACATGTCTCTGATGGAGACATTCTTCACAGCGGCAAAGCAAGGCAAGACTCCTCTGGTGGAGTGACCCCCTAACTGGTCCCAGAAGGGGTTTATTGTGTTTCTCGTAGCAAAACACAATGTGGTGGACAAGCCACTTGGAAATAGTCTGCTTGGACACCAGTTTACTCTTGCTCCGATGTATGGTATGCAGCTGTGCACTTAAGGTAGTACCTCAGCGCCATGTGAAGGAGAGCTTCTCCCCATTGGAGGAGGAAGAAAAAGAAACTGTTAGGTCAACTGACTGGTTGAGGGTCAATTCCAAGAACACTTTAGGAAGGAATGTTGGATTCATTCTAAGGGAAACCCATTCCCTATGGAAAATTAAATACAGCTCTTTACACATCAGAGCCTGGAGCTTGGAAACTCCTCGAGCTGAAGTAACAGCCACTAAAAAACAAACCTTCCAGGAAAGGTAACGCAGCTCAGTCGCCTGCTGGTTCAAAGGGGGTAGAGTAGGCTTCTCCAACACAAACAGGAGGTCCCAGGGTGGGATAGGATCCCTAATGGGAGGTTTCATGTGTAAAATCCCCTGTAAAAAGGTGCGGGCCACATCCAATTGGGCTAAGGTTCTTTTCCCCCAAAAGGGTGTGATACACAGAAATGGCCCACATGTGCACCTTTTTGGAGGAGTAGCTCAAGCCTTGTTGATATATGGAGAGAAGATACTGCAATGCTGAGTTCACTGGACAGGTAAGGGGGTCCAGAAGGTGAGACAACGCCCATAAGCAGAAGCACTTCCACTTCATAGTACAAGTGAAGCGAGTAGAGGGCTTCCTCGCCAAGACGAGGATGTCCACCACCTTCTGGGAGAACCCATACCTGGATTTTGCTATGTTTGAAGGAGCCAAGCATGAAGGTGCAAAGACCCGAGATCGAGATGGACTAGTGAGCCCTGATCCTGGGACAGCAACTGTGAGCATATTGGCAGCGGGACTGGAGGTTCCAAGGACAATCACTAAAGTAGTGGGAACCAAATCTGCCGAGGCCACAGAGGGGCGATTAGAATCATCCGAACCCCTTTGGCCTGTACCTTCAATAAAATGCTCTTAACAAGAGGAAAGGCGTAAAGAAACCTCCCTGCCCAACAAAGGGACAATGCGTCTGGCCAAAACACACCAGGCGCGTGCTCTCGCGAGCAGAAAATTGGCAGTTTGGCATTGCATGGTGACGCAAAGAGATCCATTTCTGGACGACCTCATGTGTCGAAGAGCTGGTCCGCTACTGATTGCAGTAGCTCCCACTCGTGCACCTTGGACTCAGACCTGCTTAGGCTGTCAGCTAAGTCGTTTAGGATGCCTGGAACGTGCACTGCAAACAGATGTGCCACTCCAGCTCCCAGTACCAGACTCATCGCATCCCTGCACAGGGGGTAGGAGTGAGTGCCCCCTTGCTTGTTGATGTAGAAGACTACTGCCATGTTGTCCATCTGAACAAGAAGACAGCCTGGGACGAGGTCCTCTTGAAAGGCATGTAGTGCATTGAGGACCGCTCACATTTCCAAGACATTGATGTGGAGGTTGCACTCCATGGAGGTCAAGATTCCTTGCGTTTGGCAGACCCCTAAATGCGCCTCCAACCCAAATACGAGGCATCCATTGTTGGTCTGATTTGGGGGCTCCGGACTGAAAGGGACCCCTTTTTCTAAATTTAGAGGGTCCAACCAAAGAAGTGTCCTCTTTACTGGCTCTGTGATCCTGACCATGTGGTCTAGGTCGTCTGAGCATTGATCCCACTGCACCCCGAGCATCCATTGTGGGATTTTCATGTGGAGGCAAGCCAGAGGAGTGACAGGAATGGCCGCTGCCATGTGCCCCAGAAGTCTGAGGAAGGTCCTGGCCTGGACCTGAGGGGTTACAAGGACCGATTCTGCAATCTCCCACAAGTGATCACCCCTCTCTGGGGGTAGAAAAGCCATGCCCTGAACCGAATCCAGCACCGACCCTGTGAAAGGGAGTTTTTGGCTGGGCTCGGGGGAAGACTTTGGAAGGTTCAGGGTGATCCCCAGCTCTCAGAATATAGGCGTCTGAGGACCTGAAGGAGGAGAGTCCTTGACGGGGCCACAAGCAGCCAATCGTCTAGGTAAGCAAAGACAATGTCCCTTTTGCCCTAGAGCCGCAGCCACTACAGCCAAGCATTTTGTGAAGACTCGGGGAGCGGAGGAGAGGTCGAACGGGAGAACCCGAAACTGATAATGCACTCCCTGGAAGTGGAACCTCTGGAACTTCCTGGGGGGGACCCCAATGTGCATGTATGCATCTTGCATGTCTAGGGAGCAGAGCCAGTCTCCTTGATGCAGCAGAGGAAGAAGCCCTGGAAGAGTCACCACCCGGAACACACTGTATTCGATACAATAGTTTAAAGAACTGAGATCAAGAATGGGAAGAAAATCTCGAGTATTCTTTGGGACAAGGAAGAAATGGGAGTAATATCCCTTTCCCCGCTGCTGCAGAGGGACTGGTTCTATCGCCCTTTTCCGCAAGAGGGACTGAATCTCTCCTATGAGAGGAATGTGGAAAGGAGGATATCTTGAGGACCTTGGTGGGATCTCAGTGAACTGCAGCGTATGTCCCCTTCTTATAATATTGAGGACCCACTGGTCTGCAGTTATTGAGCTCCAGCCCTTCAGATGAAAGGAAAAGCGAACCCCCTACTGCCTCCCTGGTACCTCCTCCGGGGCGGAAGGAGTCATTGAGCTTGATCCGGGAGTGGGCAGAGAGGCTTGGGAGGACTTGAGGCCATGAAAAGGAGCGCCTCCAGGCTGCTGGTTGCCGGCTCTCCTTTTAAACCCACCCCTCTGGCCCTGTTGGTTGCCACAGGCTTGGGCACCTGAGGGCTTCCGAAATGGCAGTTTCTTCACTCTCCTCTGACAGATGTACAGACAGACCAGATGGCTTTCCCCAGACTCCTGGAGACGAGAGATGAGTGACTGTCTCCTGCCCAAATATGACGGAACCCTGGAACGGGAGGTCCCGGATTCCAGACTGCAGATCTTGGTGAAAGCGGAAGACTCTCAACCAAGCATGGCACCAAAGACAGACCCCTGACACTGACACTCTGGCCACCATGTCTACAGTGTCATATGAGGCACGGAGAACGTGCGTGCCTACATCAGAGCCAGACTTGAGGGCATACAGAATCTCCATCTTCTGTGCGGAGTCTGACAAGGCATTAACAAGCTCCTGTCCTTTCCCAGAGTGCATTCTGGTACTGAACCATGCTTGAGGAAATTAAGGGACCTAATGAAGCAGGTGGAAGCAGAATAAACCTTCTTGCACACCTGGTCCAAACAGCGAAACTCTGGGTCAGGAGGCTGGGAGCCAAGGTGTTTTGGCTGCTTGGACTTATCATGGGAAGCTGTAATCACAGAAGAGTCCACCTGAGGGTGCACTGCCAAGAAAGGGTCATCCCTCGGCCCTGTACAGCCTGTCTGACTTCTTGGGAACTGGCAGGATTGAAGCTGGATGTCTCCAGGTGATTCTGGTAAGGTCCTGGAAGATGTCCACTAAGAGGCACCATCAGAGGCTTGGGCTCCTTGTGCCTCAGGTACTTGGCTAGTAGACAGCATTCCGGATCCAGGTCCTCCGTATCCCATTCACTGGAGGCCTGGATATGCCTCATGACGTCCATAAAGATTCGATCATCAGGAGGTGAGCTGGGTTGGTCCTTTTCTCCTGAGGAACCCCTGATCCCCGAGAGGGAAGAGGACAGACTACTGAGTGAAGAGTAGCTAGACCCGTCCCTAGGACTGGCCCCGCTTGAACGTCGGTGGCTCTGACCGACAACAGAGCAATGACAAGAGTCGGTTCTGGGTCAGACGTCAGGAGCAGGCCCACCCATCGGAGCAGGAAAGGCTCCTTGAGTGTGACCTGATCCTGTGTCGGCCACCTGACCGAGGTGAGTGCTGGTGTCGGTCTGGAGACAGAGATCGAGAATGGACCCTGGAGGATAAGCAAGGCAGGGGCCTCTCAGGGGTCTTCTTAGGTGAGGGCACAGGGACATCCTCCAGTCATGGTTTTCCCGAAGGGCCTGGAACTGGTGACAGGCCTGGCTTGGGAGGGGGGGGGCCCTTTCTGGACTTGACCACACCAAAAAAAAAAAAAAAAAAAAAGTTCCTGGACCTCCTCCCTATAAAACACAGAGTCCACTGTCCCCAGAAAGGGGACTGTGGGATCCAAAAAATCCAGCAGCCCCTAGGTGGAGCCTCCTGGAGAGCACCATGGGGAGGAGGACTTGGAAGACGCAGACGCTACCCCTTCCTCGGTAGCGTCAGTCACCTCTGCCCCTTCTACCGGCATCTGTGCGGGACAGACAACTGTTTCTCTCAGGGGGGCACTGGAGTGTCCTCTGGTTCCAGAGGCTTACCCTTATCAGGTGAAGCCAGGACCTTAGTGGGCAAGGCTGAAGCTTGTGCCCCAGAGGTCATAGGGGTGACCCTAAGCGGCGTCACTTTAGGCTTGGCAGGTTTCTCCCGACTTACCTGCTTTAGCCTGGGCCTTCTTGGTAGGCGCGAAATCCTTTTGGGAATGATGCTCTCTGGAGCCCGAGGAAGAGAGAGGCTTCTTCGAGGAGGACAGAGAACGAGACCGGGACCTAGACCGGTGGCAGGACAGACTACGGTCCTTGTCCCAGGAGTACTTGGATTTGTCATGGTGTTTGGCCTTCTCCCCGGAGGTGTGCAGGACGTCCATCTTCTGTTCCAAAAGGAACGCCTTTAGTCGATGAATCCTAGTCCTGCTGGTGAAGTCCTGGGAGTTGGAACAGGCCACAGTGTCGTGGTTAGGCCCCAGGCAGAAGACACACTTAGTGTGGCCATCTTTCGATATCTGGCGGCCGCAACTGCACTTGTTCCTTTGAGACCAGGAGGATGAAACCGATGACTGGGTCGACATACTGTATGTCAGCTGGATTCAGTGAAAAAAACATTAAACTAGAAGGGAAAAAAAGATAGAAAAAAATGAAGTTTTGCTGGCAACTGGCAAGCCAAGATCTTCCCAAACGTGAGCGGGTCACGGCGGTAAAATAATTGGGGTGGAGCTGGGTCTGCCCCCTTTTACACCATGTTCAACATCTGAGTGGAGCTGGCATCTGGGGTGGGGCGGTCCCTGCTGGGTACTGCTAGCTGAGAATTTTTACGGTGGGTCCAAATGCCTGCGGCATTAGTCCCAACGGTTACAGCCTATTGCAAGAGCTCCCACTCGAAGTAAGATCTCTTAGCAGATGTAGTGTCCAAGGTGGCATTGGACTGCTCAATGTACTGAAGGTGACCGGCCACTCCTGGGCCAAACAAGTCCGTCCCAAGGATGGGCACATTGTCAACTTATGCTGGGTATCCGCCGGGAAGGAGGAAAGCCTCAGCCAAGCCCTGCAACAGGAGGCAACTGCAGCAGCCAATGAATGGGCACAGGAATCCCCAAGGTCTAGACACGTCTGGAGCTGCTGTTTGGCAACAGCTCGGCCCTGATCACGGACCTGCTTAACCGTGGTCTGCATGTCCGTGGGGAGATGTGGGAGGAGCTTGTGTAATGACCCAAGAAGGGCGTGAGAGAAGAAGTGTGCCATGACAGCCGAACTTGCCTGAAGGTGGCCCAAGGAGGAAGCCGCATAGACCCTCCTGGCTGAATGGTCCAAGAGCTTGGACTCTATCAGGAGGTCGGTCAGTGTTGGCAGAACTGCCAGTATGCCTGAACACAGAGGCAGTCACCAGGCTCTCTGCCGAAGGGTGCTCCATGAACCCCGCAAGGGATCCCATGGGCACCGCATACTTGCGGGCCCTGCGGGCAGATGGAGCTGTACAACAGGTAGGATGCTGCCAAAGTTCTAAGGCCAGTCCAAGCAATGGCCTCAGCCACAGGAAAGACCTCAGTTAGTGTATCACCTCTCTTCAGGATATCGGTGAGAGGGTACTCAACCTTTTTCTGGATGGGCTCCAGGGACATCCCTGTAGACTCAGATGAGGCGGAGGATCCCTTGGAAGGATGAAGGACTTTCCTCAGTCTCTAGACCAGCGGTCCAATCATCGACTGGATGTGAATGAAGACTGGTGACGTCCGAATCCAAAGAATCCAGATACAACAGCCTACCGCCCACGTCACCTTCAACTTGTTGGGGGCGGTCTGGGGTGACCGTGGCTGACTAACAGAACGGAGAAGCTCCGGAAAGAGCAAGCCGCTTCTTCCTTGAACGCTTGCATGCGTTCCAATTGCTCGGCGGATCCAGAGCCGTGGAAACCGCCCACCTAGCCTCTTTTGATTTCACCAGAGGGTTCCTCTTGTCTGGTCTCCCCAGTTGCAAATGTACAAGATGGTCGTCCACGACTTTGGGATGGAAGGTCAAGCAGAAACTGCAGGACAAGGTGTCATGGCAGACACCGAAGCAGTAGAAGCATGCGGAGTGGGGATTGGTAAGTGATATCTTTTGGCCGCAGGAGCACCAACGAAATCCTCAGGAAGATTTTTCTTCCATAATCGAGGCTGTGAAAAGGCAATCGCCAAATCGAAATATACGAATTTTTGGTAAAACCAAAGGTTTGAAAGCCAGGGCCTACAAAATGCGTGAGCATGAAGGAGGCAACCTGAATCTTTCAGCAGATAGGAAGCTCTGGCATCATGGGGTGGAGCAGAGATATACCACCCGGGTGGGTGGGAGGAGACAGCTTGAAGGCTTCCAGTGATCCTTAAAGGGAAAGGGACATGCCAAAGAGTGTGGATGAACAACATAGCCATGCTCCTAGAAAAACAGGTTACCCACTTCTAACAGTAGTTCTAGAAGTGGTATATGTTGTTCATCCACACTTCTTGGCATGTCCCTTTCCCCTTTAAATCTGCTGGAAAGTCTTCAAGCTGGCACCTCCCACCCACCCAGGTGGTACAACCCTCGGCTCCACCCCATATCTTAGCCCACTGGAAGCCAGGTGTGTGCGTCCGTAGCCAAGTAGGTTGGGTGGGTCCGTGTGGATGAACAACATATACCATGCCTAGAAAGTGCAGTTACACAAAGACTTTTGCTGTAACAGTAGATCTTCTAGGAATGTCTCTTGCAGCAAGTAAATACTTTTGGGAGTTCCCGAAAGGTGGCGCTCCAGCACAGAAGTCTCTTCCAGCAGTCTATACTAGGGACCACCCACACTACCTCACTTCCTGGGCTGTACCTATAAAAGTGGGTGGTCCCTGGTAAGCTCCGTTCCCCGCCGGTTTCAGCTCGGAAGTGAGGGACTGAGGGGAACCAAGGTACCAAAGCTTCCCACCCTTAAATTGTTTTTCCTATTACATAAGGCATGGGAATGGAGGAAGGGAAAATGGAAATTACGTACCTAATGTAACTCTTGATCTTCTTGGACAAAGTCTCCACCACTCATTCACACTAATGGGAACTACGCCGGAGGCGCTAGGACCCAGCAGGAGCAAACTTTTTTGCAGGAGGGCCGACGCCAGAGATGGAGCTGCGAGGAGCGGCGCCGCGAGCCTCTGCTCGTGTGGCAATGTCCATTTCGGAGTCTACCTTCCAACTGCCTCAGTACCTTTTTTCTCCGAGGAGGTGCAGTGTAACTAACCTAGAAGGATAGCCTAACCAAAAACCAGACATAAGATAGCCCGAAGACCTGTATAAGAAGGATGAAGAAAGAAGTCTTCACAGCCTAAAGATTGAGGGAGTGAAGACCAACAACAGAGGTGAGCTCGGGGGATGGTGGGTGAGCATGTGAATGAGTGGTGGAGACTTCGTCCAAGAAGATCAAGAATTACACTAGGTACGCAATTTCCATATCTTCCTGGACTTCCTGGACATAAAGTCTCCACCACTCATTCACAGTAATGGGAGAGTACTGAGCTAATAATCCCCCGAGAGGGCGGCAAGAGAGACCAAGAGCTCACAGATTTAGGACAGAAGTCCATTAAGAATGGTTCTGCCAAATGAAACAGGTCGTCTGGCATGGACATCCAGGGCATAGTGTTTGAAGAAAGTATGCACTGAGCTCCAGGTGGCCGCACTGCAAATATCTGCAATGGGCACGTTGTGGATTTCCACTAGGGATGCTGCGACCGCTCTAGCAGAGTGAGTGTACACTCTGCCTTCCAGCTTAACCTGCACCATGGAATAACAGCGGCGAAGGCATGCCACCAGCCATGCTGAAATGCATCAGACAGCGACAGGTTGACCTAGCCGGGTCTCGCTGAAGGAAACAAACAGTTGTTCAGCTTTGCAAAAATCTTTTGTCCTATCTATATAGAAATGCAAAGCTCTTTTGATGTCCAAAGAATGGAGAGAATGCTCTCCTTAATTTTGGAAGTTCGCAAAAGTAAGTAGGAAGGATAAAAGGTTGGTTTAGATGGAATTCTGAAACAACCCTGGGGAGAAACTTAGGATGGGTCCCAAGAACTACTTGTCTTTATGAAACACAGTATACGGAGGGTCTGTGGCCAAGGCATGTATCTCAGAGACCCTGCAGGCCAAGGTAATGGCCACCAGGAAGGCCGTTTTCCAAGTGAGGAATTTCAACTCACAGGTAGCTAGAGGCTCGAAAGATTTGAGTGAGCATGTCTAGCACAAGATTAATGTCCCAGACTGCAACTGGACATCTGATAGGAGGTCTGGTACACAGAATTCCCTTAAGAAACCTCTTAACCACGGGTAACTGAGCCAGTGACAAGGAAAGTACTTGCTCATGATAAGCTGAAATGGCACAAAAGTGAACCCTGACTGTAGAGTATTGCAGACCTGAATTTGAGACGTCCAAAAGGTATTCTAGAACTTTATTTGGTGGGCAGAAAAAAGGATTCAAAGAGGATTTTGCACACCAGAGCGAAAAACGCTTCCATTTGGCTGTGTAAGTTTTCCTAGTGGCTGGCTTGCGCACAGCCAGAAGAATATCTGACTCTGCAGGAGACATTGAACCTGTTCACTTCTATCTCTTCAGGAGCCAAGCATGAAGGTGAAGCGATCTCAGATTGGGATGGACCACAGGCCCCAGAGTCAGAAGGTTCGTCTGAAGGGGAAGCGGTTTCAGAGGGGTTTCCGACATAGTTGAGTAACAGAAACCACATCGGAGGCCAGATAGGAGCAATGAGAATCATTTTGCTCCCCTGGGACGCAAACTCTAGAAGTACCCTCTGAATTAGAGGAAGAGGAGGAATGGCGTATAGAAAGCGTTTTGCCCACTGCAGCCTGAACGCATCCTGGCAGAAAATGCTAGGCCCTGCATTTCTGGAGCAGAAGAGAGGCAGTTTTGTGTTGAGTGGGGATGCAAAAAGGTCCAGGTCTGGAGTTCCCCACTCTGCGAATAGTGACTGAACTACAGTTGAGTCGAGAGACCATTCGTGAGGATATGTCTCTGTTCTGCTGAGACGGTCTGCCAGTTCGTTCTGCACTCCCGGCAGGTAGGCCGCTTGAATTAGAGCCTTGTGCTACAAGCATCATTCCCACACTCTCATCGCTTCCCTGCATAAGTGGTAAGAGTGAGCCCAGCCTTGCTTGTTAATGTAATACATCACTGCTTTGTTGTCCATTTGAAGGAGAATGTTCTTGTGACAGAGAATGTACTTCAAAGCCCAGACTGCATAAAGGACGGCTCTCA
Organism: Neoceratodus forsteri; assembly: GCA_016271365.2. NCBI lineage: Eukaryota > Metazoa > Chordata > Ceratodontiformes > Ceratodontidae > Neoceratodus > Neoceratodus forsteri. The sequence continues at coordinate 356,948,061 of CM028137.1, read as the reverse complement.
TTTCTAAGACATTTATGTGAAGCTGGGACTCATCCCGAGTCCACGTACCTTGAGTGTGGAGAGTCGGACAGTGAGCTCCCCACCCCATCAGGGACGTGTCCATGGTAATGGAAATCTGATGATCCAGAGCAGCAAAGTGATACCCTTCCAGAAGATTGTCCTCTTGCAACCACCAGGTGAGTGACAACTTCAGAGGTTCTGTCACCTTGATGAGAAAGGACTGAGGGTGAGTGGATGAGGACCGCTGAATACTGAGCATCCATTGAGAGGTTCTCTTGTGAAGGCATGCTAGTGGTACAGTGAACACCAAGGATGCCATGAGACCGAGCATCCGTTGCATCGAGATAGCTCGAACCGAGCTGTTCTGTCTGATGCATCGGGCCATCTGTAAGATATCGCTCCTTCTGTCCCCTGGTAGAAAGGCTTTTGCACAGGTGGTGTCCAGAACAGTTCCTATGAAAAGGAGTCTCTGGGAGGGCTGCAGCTTCCTGAGATTTAGCACGACTCCCATGGACGTGAGAAAGTCTGAGGCCATGGCAACGGCGTCGAAAGTTCCTTGCCTGGAAGGGCTTGCTAGAAGCCAGTCGTCCAGATATGGGAAGACTTGTATTCAGACTTTTCTAAGATGTGCTGCGAGAATTGCACAACACTTTGTAAAAACTTGCGGCGCCAAGGATAGCCCAAAGGGCAGGACTCTGAACTGATAATGCTGGCCCAAAGCCACAAACCTTAGGTATTTGTGATGCTTTGGATGAATAGGAATATGTTGGTAAGCATCCTGCTTGTCCAGGAAAGCTAACCAGTCGTGTTGATGAAGCAAGGGTAACAGGGTCCCTAGCGATATCATCTTGAATTTCTCTTTGGGAAGAAACTTGTTACTTTTCTGAGGTCCAAAATGGGGCGCATGCCCCCAGTTTTCTTTGGAACTAGAAAGTAATGGCAGTAGAACTCTGTGTTCCGTTGATCCAGTGGAACTACTTCCACTGCCCTGTTCAGAAGGACTTGCATTTCGGAGGCGAGAAGCTCTGACTGAAGAATTGATAGCTTTGGCTGCCATTGGGGAGACAATCCGGAGAGTTCTCCAAAAAAAATTGAGGGAATATCCCTCGCAGATTACCCGAAGGACCCATTTGTCCGAAGTTATGGACTTCCACTGGTTGTAGAATTGAGTCAGACGACCTCCCACCACTAAAGAGTCCCCCTCTGGCAGCGGAGGTGGGACTTGGGCCAGAAACTCAGAAGGTGGCACTGGGCGCTTTGGGTCCTTGCGCCTTCTGTTGCGTTTTCTTTTGAGGCTGAGGGGTTTGATTTTTATTAAAACCTCCCCTGCCTTTGCCTGGAACGGACTGACTGTCATGAAACTGGCATTTGATAACACCCCCTCGAGAGGGGGCAGGAGGAGATCAAGCCAATTTAATGGCTGACCTAGTTTTGTGTGGCCTCCAGAGCCTGTTCTACTTGAGGGCCGAAGAGATGCACACCATCGAAGGGCAACGCCATGACCAGTTGCTGGGCATCATTTGTGAAACCTGAAGTGCGCAGCCAGGAATGGCGGTGGGTACAAATGCCCGCCGCCACTCGGGAGACAGTATCGAAGGTGTCCATAGCTGCTTTAACCTGTTGGTTGTTGGACTCAATGCCCCTGGTTATGGTTTGAAGAAGCTTTGAATTAGTGTCAGATTCTAGCAGAGTGTCAACCATTTGTTTGAGCGAATGCCAAAGAATATACTCATATTGAGGGAAATAGCCCTGGTAGCTGGCGATCCGCATACCCAGGGTAGATGCAGCAAAGTCCCTCTTACCTAAAGTATCTATCTCACGAGGTTCTTTGTTTATAGGTCGAGCTGTAGTAGTCTGAGGAAGGACGACGTTATTCTCTGCCAAGACTGCAACAGGATCCACAAAGGCTTGGGAGGCCAAAATGGGTCGATCCTTGGGAGCAGCATACTTCCTATCTATGGATTTAGCCACAGAAGGAATGAGAGTAGGATTATTCCATACCATTTGAGAAAGCATCTCAAAGGAGGGTTGTACCAGGGGAGTTAAATCCATACGGATGTCCTGAACATAAAGGTATTGGAGTCGTAAACGTTTCCCAGGATCGATGTCCATAGTCTGAAGAGAAAGAGTGGAATTCAAATTTTTCAGCAGAGACTTAAATGACAGGTCCTCGACCACAGGTTCTGTAACAGGATTATATCCTGCTCCTTCCACGTCAGCCAGTCTAAGATCTGAGTCACACTCAGTATCATCTCCTGACAGTCCAGGAGGGACTGCATGGACAGGAGAGGATTGAAAATCTGCAGGAAAAGAAATCTGAGAGGAGACGCCCTGAAAATTGGCAGAAGAAAAGCCCGACCTCGGCACCGAAGAGCACAGCTCCGAAAGGCCACACGATGCTGACAAAGCAGACAGCGCTGAAGAAGAACACGGCGCGGAAAGGCCACACAGCGCCAAGAAATTTAATGGCGCCGAAAAGCATCGACAGGTGCAACAGCACAGAGGACGGCGCCGAGGGCACCCCAGAAACTGCGCCAAGTGACCCACCGATGCAGACTGTGCAGAAACCAACCCAGGGCTCCGAAAATAGAATTTGAGGGAAAGTAGTAAGAAAACCAGGAGATAGAGGCATCAGTGTGGCCCCCTGCACTGCAGCCATGTGAGGGGGAAAAAACACCTGAATGCAGAGTCAACTGCACCGAAGAGGGCGCCACACGACTAGGGAGGCTCAATCGCCCTGCCCGATCCCCCGAAGAGCCCAAGGGCCTCTGAGGGACTGGACCAGGCAGCTGGACGAGCCTCAGAGCCCACTGCTCCATAAGAGCGGCCTACATGAAACTGCTAATTGGAAGCCCTACCAGAAGGCGGCAAAGGGCTCTGAGGTCAAAGAGATCGGAGACAAGAACCAGAAACCGGCGACTCCGAACGAGGAGACCAGCAACTGACCCCAATGATCGATCGTCAACGTGCAGACATATCAGAGGGCGACCTCAAGTGATGCCTTCTCTTTGTTGACCTATGGGTCAAAGAAGAGCTCAAGGCCGAACAGTGCTGAGAATGGGACCAGTTACTTTTATGTTTCCGGGGAGACCGCCCATCCTCGGGCATTGGATCGTCCGTTGTCATACCCCCCCTTCCGGAGAAGGCGGCGGACCGGACCCAGCCCGGTTGACTGAACAGCTTTCAGACGAAGTCTCCCTACCGTCAGCTGACCCGTTCATGGTCGACTCCGTCAATGTAGGCTGAGACTTCTTTCTTTGATAAGAATAAATTATTGTAAGCGGTACTTTATTCGAAAAACACTACAAAATAAAACTGAAAACTATGCTGCTAGTTTGAAGCTAGACTCCCGTCGGGCGAGCGACATCGTCACTGAAGTGCACTCAACGGCAGGAAAAAAGGAACAGAGGCTGTTGGAGGGTCGACTCAGAGATAGTCACTGCTGCACGAGCAGAGGGTCGTGGCTCCATCTCTGGCAGCGGCCCTCCTGCAAAAAAGTTTGCTCCCGCTAGGTCCTAGCACCTCCGGTGTAATTCCCATTAGTGTGAATGAGTGGTGGAGACTATGTCCAGGAAGATCTACTTACTGCAAGAAACATTCCTAGAAGATCTACTGTTACAGCAAAAACCTTTGTTTCACAGAATGGTCTCTTGCAACAAGTAATTACTTCTGGGAGATTCCCAAGCAGTTATATGGCAGTGGGTGGCCACAGATGGCATTCTGCCATAGGTACAATGTGGTCATGGGACCAATGAATGCTAAAATAGCATAGCAGTGGAATAAAAGGGATACATGATTCACTGTGAAGCACCGTTTAAAACAAAAAAACTAGAAGGAATATGTTAAGAGCACTGAGCAATTACGGAGCGTCAGTGATCAGCTGTAGAAGCACAATCTGAGGCAAAGGCAACTTTGTTACAAATTGTAACAGTAGCTAGAATAAGAAAAAAGTACTTACCAAAGTAATCTTATTTCTTCCCAGTGATGCTCAGATATTCATAACTTTATGCAGTAAGCCTGGAGGGTTGGACTGCCCAGAGAGAGATAGAACACATGCAGATGAATAGAATTCTTCGCACGTGAGCATCTTTCAAATACTGCCTCTACCACCTGTAGTATTCTAACCTCTTCAGATTTGTGAGAAGCCTGGAAGCAAGGCATTACGAAACTAATGTAACTATAAAAGAAGGATTGCCCCCAATTAATAAAAGCACAGAATTTAGAAAAAAACTCCAGAGGATAACATTGACAAAACCACATCAATAAAACTTTAAAAGGAAAACATTGAAAATTCCAGTTTAAAAATTATTAAAACAGAGAAAATGCAATAAATAATATGGCTTGGTGGCACCAGCATGCGGAGTGCAAAGGATGAAGTTCTGGAAGGAAGGGAAGTTATGAATATCTGAGCATCACTAGGAAGAAATAAGATTACTATGCTAAATTTTCTTCTAACCCCTGTAATGCTCAGGATATTCATAACTTTATGCAGAGTATCAAGCAGTACCACTGGAGGTGGGCAGAGAAATGAAAATTATATACCATAATTATGATCTTTCTGTGTATCTTCACCATTCATCACCTTTGGGTATATGGCCGGAGGTCATGACCTCACAGGAGCTCCCCCCCCCTTTAGATGGGTGGAGTAGACGCACCATCGTCGACGCCCTCGAGGCAGAGGCACTGCGTGGCGCTCGCAGGTTGGCCATTAGAACTGGCGGGAGGGCGGAGTCGACAGCACCTGAGTTGCCGGAGAGGTGAGGAAAGGGTTGGGAGGGTGGGACAAGAAAGTCCAAGGGACAGATAAAGGAAAGGATATATAACAAAGGAGAAATAAATAACAGAGGACAGAATAAGATGGAAGTCTAAGGGGATTGGGTAGGGGCCCCAATCTCTGGAAATAGGAAAAGGAGAGAGGAAGGATTTAGGATAAGCGTGAGAGGAGGAGGAGGAAGGCAACAACCATACCCTGGACCTTGCCCTATCTCCAGATTGTATAGGAACTGCAAGGAGTAGCCAAAAGGCTCATTGTCAGAATTAAAGGCACGGAATCACTGGTAACTCCAAAAGCAGAAAACTGCTATTCTGGAAGAAAGACAGGATACAGAGAATTCTCACCATCTCAGGGGAAAAGATTTTGGTGAAAGATTTTTTTTTTTTTGTTTATTTAAAAAAAAAAAAAAAAAAACGGTATGTCCAACAGACAAAAAATTAAAGATGGACGGGAACAAGGAGGGAAGAGAATGGAGGGCAACTGCAACTCCCACCCCACAGGGGGTGGAGCTAGAGCACTGAAGAAGGAGTGCCCCCCATGCTGGCCACTCTCCCCTTAGAAACATCATCCCCCATGTGCCCCTGTCTACCCCACTCCTGACAAAGAAAGGAGGGGGTGAGGCTGGTGAATGGTGAAGATACACAGAAAGATCATAATTACGGTAGCTACCTAATTTTCATATCTTATCTGTGTCAATCTTCACCATTCAATCACCTTTGGGTGAGTGCCGCGCCACCCAAAAGGGGTTTTTCTTTTAAACCCTAAGGGACAGAGTCCCTTAGCTCTCAGAGGGTGACACATTAAGAGGGAGAACCTTCAGGGCCCAGAGAGGCCCAAGAGTGGGGAGAGTGAGATGGGGACCTCCGGAGGGGGGGGAAGGAAGTTGCCCCGACAAACGCCATCTCGCTCTACGGGAGAAGAGATAGGTTCTCTGGTGAGAGTGGTGTTAATCACCCTAAGCCGGGCCAAGGGTGACAACCGGGGAAAGACACAGCCATGCCGTCCACCTAGTGCAGATCGCTGTCCCTACGATCCTGGTAGCTACCTCGCTGGCATCGTAGGATGCCCTCACTTGGTGCCTTGCTAGCTCCAGGCCACGTGCACAGAGTGCAACGGCTTGTCTGGTTTGCTCCGTGTCAGGCACTGAGGCTAGGAGCTGACCAAGCCTGGACCACAGGAACCTGTCCTAGGTTGCGTAGTGGGCCTGATGTGCTGCGATAGAGAGCAGCAACCGTGGCGAGTAGAAGTCAAAATCTGAGGAGTCTTTATCTGGGGGCCGGTCACGGTGAAGGGCGCGAAGCCCATCAGGAGTGTCCAGTTGCATCAATCATGACAGAGGATGAGGCATGGAACCTGCAGACTCCGGGAGGGGCGCACTACAGCAGGCTGAGATCCCTGGGGGCAGGAACTCCAGAAAAAGGTCTCTGCCAGGAACATAAAGACACCTCCGGAAAGGGAGTAGGCCGAGGGGCACCACAAGGGTGTCCTCATTGAAATCGCCCAACAAAGCATGCGCCGAGTGCTCTGGACTGCTTTGAGTGGGAGGGGTGATATGCAGGTCCTCCAACATCCTCATGAGGAATCACTGATACTCATCAAGATCAGCAGCTGCAGAAATGTGAACAAATGTTTCCTCTCCTCCAGAAGAGGGGGATGCGGAGTCAGAGGACCTTGGCTGTTCAGAGAGCAGCTGCTCAGGGGGAGGTTGAAAAACCTGTCTGTCCATGGCCCTGATGTAAGCAGGGAAATGAGCAGCCACGGTTCTGAACTGCTCCCAGGAGAGAGAGGAACGGAAGGACCAAGAATACCTGGGAGCACAGGAGAATGCAGCAGAGAGATGGGGACAGAGACGAGAAGAGAAGTCAACTGGCCTCCGCCTGGGGTAGGAAGCGGACCAAGAGCTCCAGAAGAAGGAGCTCCAGAAGACTTCACAGCCGACAGCGAACAACCATATCGGAACTGCCTTGGCTGCACCCAGAAGATTCCCCCCCTGTGAGGTGACCGGGGCCATGTAGATGCAGAAGGAGGTCCCCTATCTCCAAAGAATAATGGCCTCTCAAAGAAACTGAGGGGGAAGAGTGGAGATCCGCACTACGGCTCCTCCCAAAGCCCGGGTGGGTTCCGGAAAAAGGCCACCGAACAGAACTCACACCCCTCAACCCCTCGGAATCAGAGAGTGCCCTCCTCTTTGAGAGAGCCAGCCTAGGCAGCTGGCAACCCTGGTTGGCCCCTGAAGGAGCTATCCAAGGAGCACTACCTTCCCCTCCTGTGGCTGCTCCAAGCGGCCCCAAAGTTGGGTGATCTAGGCACACCACTCGAGGGAGTACCACCACTGAGAGGTCAGCGAACCCTCTGAGGCCAGGCTATAGAGCAATGGTGACCTGTACCACTGCCCGCTGGTCATCATCCCTGACCCTGGCCACGGCAGTTGCTGTCTGGTCCTCAGAGGGGGGGCTGGTCGAGGCCTGTCGAGGAAACTACTAGAGTGCCAACCTGGGCAACTAGCTCCAAAGAACCAGACTGCCTATCCAACTCAGACTCCTCCTCCGAAGAAGTGGAGACCGAAGTCCTGTGCCAGACAGTGGGTGGGCGCTCTCTGCCATCTTGATCAAAGAGGGCATCAGAAAAGGAGACTGCACCCAAGATGGTTCTAGTGCCCCCCTCAGCACTGCGAATGGTGGCAGAAGGTGGCATGGCTCCAACAAGGGCAGCAATCCTAGTGTCAGAACCTGACACGGCGCTGTCCGGCCCCAAGGCGCCACAAACGACTCCAGGGACAGAGACTGCATAGACGTTGGCTCTGACAGCCCCATCGGTACAGAGAACGGTGCCGCCTGGCACCAGAGAGGGCAGAGATGGCGCCAATGACAGGGCTGACAGCGGTCTCTGTGCAGAGATCCAGAACCCCCACGGCGCCGTGAGCTCGCTCAGAGCCGCAAACAACCTGGGAGGAAGACACAGCGCCATGCTCAACCTTGGCAAGATAGAAAGACGAAGATGGTGCTGTAGATACTCCAATGGCGCTGCTAGCACTATAGATGCCGCGAACGGCGCAGATAGCAGCCACAGTGCCGAGCGACTGGCCGGCGCCGGTGCCGTCAGGGACCACAGCACCGCAAACTGCACCGAAGCCCAAAACAGTGCCGACTGATGGCGTTGAGGATGGCGCCAACCCAGGTCTTCCGAGCCGTGGGTCCGACACCAGGGGAGCCTTCACCCCCGAGTGAGCGATTGCCATAACGGCACCTCCCGTCCGTCCCCCGGATGGAACAGACTGGGCCTCCTGCACCATGGGAGAAGCCTCGGCCATGGCTAGGCTGGGAAAAGCAGAGGCTCCCTCCCTTGATTCGTATAGAACCGGGAGGACCGGAGGAAAGGCCAAGCAAACATGGCAGCACGGCAATGAACCCCGACACCCGAAAGTGGGCGGAGCCCACCCCACTTTCCATGCGCGTTGTTTAAGATTACTCTCTGATCCATGGAGAAACAGGTGTCGCACAAAATGTGTAAGTCGTGAACAGGCCAAGACACGCAAGACAACAGTCGTGCTGGAAAATTTTCAACACATGGGCACCGCCGATGGGGCGCCCTGCCCTGAAGATTTCTTTGCCCCTGACCGAGACATAACCTACAGAGAAGAGAAAAAAAAAAAAACAAACACACCAAAAACAGACTGGACGTCGCAGAAAACAGAATAATTGGAAAGGTCTTACCGGGTGACGTAGAATATAGCAAACAGAACCGGCAGGAGGAACCGACTAACTACGGCACCGAAACTGAAAACGGATTCAAACTGCGAAGCAGGTAGGCCTCGAACTCTTCTAGCTTCCCACGAGGTGACCTCCATGGCGGGAGACTAAGAACTGGCGTGAGGGCGGAGCTGACAGCACCTGTGCCAACCCACGAGGCTCCACGCAGTCGTGACCTTGAGGGCAGTGCCGTCAGTGCGTCGACTCCGCACATCCAAAAAAAAAAAAAACTCCCACTGGGTCATGACCTCCGGCCATATAAGCAAAGGTGATGAATGGTGAAGACTGCCACAGATAAGATCAGTGTTTGTCATGGTTCTGGTTTTATGCGCACAGTTCTGTACAGTTCACTTCATAGCGTCACTGATTTGGAGTTTTAATTATGTCATGGTTTATGAACAGACCTCTGAGCATTTCTGGGATAGGTCAACAGCTCATGCTTTGAGCTCTATACACAAGCACATGAGGAAATTGTTTTTGACAGAATAGATGCTGAATGAATGGAAGAAATTACCCAATGAGGTAGTCTGTGCAAAGTCCATGATTGGGTCCAAACACAGGCAGGACAAACATGTAAGCAATAATGCTCGCCAGGGTGAGCGGTATTGGACAATACCGGAACAGCCAGGGGCGTAATGAGGCCCGACGCCACAGGCAGAGGGCCTTATAGCCCTTGGCGAGTCCAGTATTGCCCATACCACCCACCCCTGAGGGCATTGTTGCACTTAGAAATTGGGCACTGTGGCTTTTTCCTATGGGATTTTAAAAAGTCAAGAAAAACAGTTAAAAGGTATATTAATAAAGTTTAAATGTTTGAATAGTAAAGTAGTCCCAATTTCTGTGCTGTTACATCTGTTGTCCACCCCCCCCCCGACACAGTTTGTACTTACTGTGTCAACAGCAGTGCCTCTGCTTTATATGGGGGGTTGAAAAATGTATACTGTGTGATGTTAATTATTTAGAGATGCAGCGTTACTTCGGCGTGCTTGATGACATCATTCCCGGAAGTAAAAGGGGCATTTGAATGAAAAACTAATTTCTTTCTTTATTCATTTCTGTATGCAGTTTTGTACTGTTTTCTTTATTGGAAGGACATGTCAGTCAGCGATTGATGTGTGGTGTTGGAGAGGGCAGGAAGGAGAAATGAGACAGGTGGCACCACGGACGAGTGAGGAGAAGTGACTGGCGACCGTGGATCTGTTTAGAAAGTAGAGATTGCAAAGTACCATTGGAGCTGTGAGCCCTGGCACAGTGTAGGTAGACTGCAGAAGTTTTTATTCATGAGGAAGTTTCTTTTGGTCATAAGGCAATAAATGTGAGAATGATTGGGCCGGGGGGGAGGAGATATCCAGCAGTGTAAGTGAAGCCGAAGTGGAACATAACGGAATGGAGCAGGGCTTCCGTTCCGTTTAATCACGCACAAAAAAACCTTTCGGGAAACCAGATTCATGAGTTGCTATATGCTCAGAATTTAGAAAAATTACACTGTTGTGTGTGGCTTTGCTTAACAGTTGGCGCTAAAGTAGGGTGTTGGGGGCCAACCTCTCTCGCTCAGCAAGAAAAAAAATGGTGGCTGATTCAAACTGAGTGCCCAGTGCTTCAACCAATGGTGAAGCAGGCTGAGCACAATGTTTCCTGGCTGGGCATCAGGCAGGTGTGGGCTGGCACTTTTTATTTCCTGGGCATCTACTGAAAGTTAATATACCCCCCCAGGCAAAGGTACTAGCCAATCAGATGCCAGGAAATAAAAAGCCCATTTTCTAAAAGGGAATAGTGTGACCCACAACAGGGGGGAGGACAGGCAACCTTGGGATGCAGTGATGAGACACCAGTAGGACTGTTAGCAAAAATTTCCAGTATGGCAATCAGTTGGGCAGTCTGGCACGGATTCAGGTAGGGACATGGGCTGACTGGAAGGACCTCGAGGTTTTTTTTCCTCCTGTCAGATTCTAGGTTTCTATGCAACCCATGACACAATAAAAACTCTGAAGTACTGGTTCCGAGAAAAGTTTAGCATGTCATCCACAAAACGACACTACAGAATAGCTTTTGATCAGTTTTTAATCAGCTAGGTTAAGGGGGTTGAAGCTGGGTCGGGGGAGTGGGGGTATACACCATTAAGACTAACAGCTGATCTGGGCTCATGTGGGGGCTGAAAGCAGCGCTCTTATTTAAATGTGCCCATATGCTATACCGTTGCATACCCCCATAATAGTGCACATTCACAATCTTAAAATGCCAACAGCATAGATTTCTAATTACTGATGGGAAGGGGTCCACTGGGATTTCTCACTGGGCCCAGTCTGTGGTGTCCATCCCAGGCTTTAAGATGCTGTGGTCATGCGACATAGCATTATCACCTCCAGTCACTGTAGAAAGGGGCCACTGGCAGCCTCGCGAGTACCAGACTGCACAGGTCAGACACACTCTGAAGGATTCCCAAGATATTTTTCATACCTCCAACCCACCAGATGTATCCAACTAGCTCAATTCTGTGCCCCCCCCCAAAAAAAAAAACAACCTTGAATATCAGAAGGAATGAAAATTACATACCCATCGTAATTCTTGATCTTTCTACGTATCTTCACCATTCATCACTGGTTGGTATAAGCCACAGTACCTAGCGGGGACTTTTTTTTTTTTTTTTTTTTTTTTAAGGGGAAGCAGTCAGTGCTGCCCTCGAGGCCAACGTATTACATGGTGTTCAATGCCAGGCCAGTAACAGACGCCGATTCCTCCTCCACCTCAGTTCTACACGCCAGAAAGTGGAAAGGAGAAGCCAGAGGAGAGGAAGGCAGCAAGGTCAGCTCCTAGTGTGGGGGCTGACCAAACGAGCAGACACGGAAGACCGTTGGGCCTATTCTGCTGACATTTTAGTATGTTGGACAGAGGAAAGACAAGGGCACGGCAAAGGAGCCCAAGGGACAGCCAAAAGGAAATGATATAATCAGAAAAAGGAATAAAGCTGGACAGAGGAGAAAACCTAGGGGTCAGAGCAATGGGCCCCAACCTCTGAGCAGAAAGAGAGATATGATGAAGCAAGATAGGGAGATAAAGGATAGGGGGGGAGGGAGTGAGAGACCCCACCACACTAACAGGGGCCAACAGCCTTCCAGAGGACCAGGGAAAGAAAAAAAAAAAAAAAAAAAAAAGAGTAAGAGAGGGTACTGCTGCTCTAAGACGGCCCCTTACTTGAGAGCTGTTAATACAGTATTTCCTTTAAGGTGTACCCCATACTCCTTGGCTGGATCAGCAGGCAAGGTAAGCCACTTTGGGCACTGGTCCAGCAGGGCAGGCTTATTCAGTTGCCAAGCCTAACTATTTCTTCTCCCTGGATGGAGACTGAGATGTGGCAAGGATCTCCCCTCTCTGCCCTTGAACTCCAGGGTAGGAAGACAGAACCACCCGGGGACAAGATCTTCTCGGATTCCAGCCTCCTAGTTAAAGTCCAAGATGACCAGTATCCTTGAGAAGAACAAGAGGCATGATGTCACAGAAGGACAGACCCCTGTAAGGATCAAGAGGGGATCCTGTCCCAAGAACCCCCCCCCCCCAAGGAACAGAGGGGAGAGGTTATGACCCCATAGGAAAAAGCAGAGTGGGAGTCCCCAAGGGCCCTCTTTACGACAGGAACCCTCCCCGCATGAAAATGCAATTGGTCAGGCAGACCTAGGAAAGGTCCAGACCAAGTCAAGGGAGAATCCCCACTACGGTGCCGAGAAGAGGACCCGGGGGAGTCCCAGTGATAGAGAGGGACGAGGTGCCCTACTCGCCCTCCCCCACAGGAGGGGCCCTGTCACTTCACTGAAGGAGCAGAGGGCCTGGAGGCACCAGTGGGACTCAACAATTAGCCTCAACGTGAGGAGGGCAAGCAGGGAGGAGGCATCACTCAGACGGAGGCTCAAGAGGGGATGGAGGGTGGGAAACAGTGATGAATTGTGAAAATGCACAGGAAGATCAAGAATTACAACAGGTATGTAATTTTCAAATCTTCCCTGTGTCTGTCTTCACCATTCATCACTGGTGGGCACGTACCAAGTCCCTCGAAGGGGACATGGCACCTCCCTGAGGGACACAGTCCCTAAACACAGAGGGAGGGTACCCTCACTGGCCAGTTAGGCCTGTGACTCGTCAGGGCGAGTCGGGGTTTCCCTTTGCCTGGGAGAAGGAAGTCACCCCGAAGTTCCCGCCTCACCCTGCTGGAGACAAGGCAGGTCCCCCGGAAGGAGGAGACAAGCAACCTTCGCCAGGCTATGGGACTCAACCTTGAAAGACAAAACCACACCATCTGCCTGATGCAGAGCTCAGTCCCCGCTAGCCTGGATGCCACCTCATTGGTGTCATAAGACGCTCTTGCCTGGTGCCATCACAAGCACCAGGCCCCATACGGAGGGAGCAATGGCTTGCCTGGTTGCCTCCGAAATCAGGCAGGGATGCAAGCACTTGGCTTAGCATTGACCATAGGTGCCTGCTGTAGGCGGCATAATGGACCTGATGCAAAGCCATGCACAACATCAAATGCGCCGAGGAGAAAACTCAACTCCCCCACTGGTCAAACTCCACAAAATCTGCCTCTGGGAGTTGGTCGCGCCTTGAGCTTCTATGCCCAGTACAGGTGTCCAGGAGATTCACTCCTGAAGTAGGGTTAGGCAAAGCCCCTGGAGACCCCTGGGGTGTGCAATACCTGTACTGGTAGTCCATCAGGGCTGGGGAAAGGACAGATGTTTGCTGCCAGGTGCGGTATGGCACTTCCTGGAATGGAACCGGCCAGGCAGAGACCACCAAGTGGTCAGCACTAAATTCGCTCATAAAGGAGTGCATCGCCCATGCAGGATTGCGTCTTGCCACCCTGGAGATGTGGAGCTCATCAACCAACCCCGAAACGAAACGCTGATAGGTTTGATCGTCTGAGGATAGGTGGACAGAGGGATCCTCTTCCATGTTGGAGGAAGTTGAGAAGGCTGACAAGTCCGAAGACTCAGAGTCCGGCTGTTGCTGTGGTGACTGAAGAAAGACCTGTTCGTTCATGGCTCTTACATATCTGGGAAAGGCAGCAGCAGTGGCACTGAACTGTTCCCAGGTAGGGGGCCCCGGAGGGCCCAAATGGCCTGGGAAGTGAAGGGGCGGTGGCAGAGGTAAAGGGGAGTCACACCTCAGAGCCTGAGAAAGACCTCTGCCAGGGCTAGCCGACCATGCAAGAGACCCAGCACCAAGGAAGGATCCACCAGACTGTACAGTGACTGGCCGCTCAACCAGACTGAAGCGGTCAGACTGAGCCCTCAAAGGGAACCCCCGCCAGGCAACTGGTGCCACACAGGTCCAGATAGGTGGCTCCTAACCCCACACAAGGCCTCCCTCTAAGGGGACGAGGGAGAGAAGGAAGGCTCAGCACTTCAGCTCCTCTCCAAGCCCCGAAGGGCCCCCAGGGAAGGCCGCTGCCACTGGCCCCCACCAACTCTGAGAGGGACCTCTTCCTCGTACCCAATTGCAGAGACTCTTCCACTCCCATGGGCCCCACAGGGGAAGCTGCAGGAGTGGTAGCCCCCTTCCTGGGCCCCAGGAGACTGAAAGGCACCAGAAACTGTGCCAGCCCAGGCTCCAGAGGCCGAAGTCTCAATTCCCCAGGCCAAATGAACTGGTGGCCCCCCCCAGCACCATTAGTGGCCCCAGAGGGGCTCCCAGTGCCACAAACGGCGCTGGAGCTTGTGCCAACTGCAACAGTCAGCCCCAAAGGCAGACGACTGGGAGGGCGCTGAGGTACTGGGCATAGGAGAGTCCCGGTACTCCAAGGAGTCGGGCAGCCAATCTGGGTCAGCCTCCCGATCATCCTCTTCCAAGGAAGAGGAGATCAGGGAGATCGGCAGAGAGACCATCCCCACAGCTCACCCACCCGTGGCACTGCGAGCGGCATCGCAAGTAGGCCCAGTACCGCCTGCGGCGCCGCCCCGATCACCGGAGCTGCAAACTGGTCCAGGACGACACAGACGGCTGGCACTGAGGGGAGACCACTGAGCCACACCCAGCAAGCGTAGGCTGCAGCAAATGGGGAGCCTGCAACTCCAAAGAGGCAACAGCTAGAACGTTGCTCCTGGCCCACTCCCCGAAAGAACTGGACTGTGCATCCGGCACAATGGTAACGACCTCTGTCCTGGCGAGGCTCGACAAGGCAGAGGCCCCCTCCTCCCCGTTCAGTTAGAACCAGGAGGGGACCTGGAGATAGGGTCAAGACACCTGCTTCTGGCGTCCCTAGTGCGATGTCGTCCTCCGAAGGTCGGCAGAGCACGGCCAACCTTAAACTCGTGGTTTTCAAGAGTGTGACGATTCATGGAGAAACAGGCATCGCAGTTGTCCATATCGTGGTTTGGACCCAGGTAGGTAAGACAATGATCATGTCGGTCTGAGATGGAAATTTGCCAGCCACAGGGACACTGATTAATAGGAGGATGGCCCGCCTTAGATTTGTTTTTGTCCCCAGACACGCTGACAAAACAATAATAATTACAATAAACAGACTCTGCAACGAAACAGAAAGAAAATAGCATGATCTTACTGGTTCAAAGATAAGAAATGGCACAGAGCAACAACGGCGACAGCAGAATGGACAGTGACTGAGTCGAATACGAGTAGGCCACAATGGCATTTCTTCTTTTCCTTCTGCACACGAGGTAGCTGCACACTTGACGCCGGGAAAAGTAGAACTGAGGTGAAGGAGGAATTTGCGTCAGTTACTAGCCCACCCTCAAGCGCCATGTAATACGTCTGCCTTGAGGGTGGGGATGCCCCCGGCGTCGACTCCTCCCCTTAAAAAAAAGCTCCGCTGGGTACTGCATCTCCAGCTTATACCCACCAGTGATGAATGGTTAAGACTGACACAGGGAAGTTCTGGCTCCCTTCTATGCAAGCCTTAATGACTACCCCTTCCCCCACCTGGCACCCCATGCATGCCTTATAACTCACCATCCGCGATGCCAGCTCTAGCAGTACTTTCTTGGCCTCCTGGACCCCCTGGGGATCCCCCTCAATCCGGATAAGGTTGCTCTTCTCGTTGTCTGGTGGAATCCGCACAGAGACCTTGTGCTGCTCCTTGATCCGGTTAACTAGGGATAAGAGAAAATGCAGAGACTCATGACAGAGTGCTGCTCAACCGTATAATCAAGGCCCCCTGACAGGTCACCTGCTTTTTATTAAACCAAAAATACCACTTCAAGTTTGCAAAGTGTCAAAACTCTAGTACTAGAATGGACTGTGGATAGTTTGAATACACTAACATGGGTTAACAACATGCCATGCATTTCTAACCTTCCCCTCAGTGAAAGCCTTTCAGGCTTGAGTGAGGCTTGCAGCTAACGTGGCAGCGTTGGTGGTCACAGCACTGGGCCCCGCAATATAACTCCCCAAGCTTACCTCATCTCATTCATGAGTTAGTAAGATCTCCGTGGATAGAACTTTGAAGAGAAACACATGGAAGTGTAAATATTTTAGATAAAAGCAAGCCAGTCCATCTAGTTTGTCTGCTACTATCTCAGTGAATAGTAACCCTCCATGCCCTCAACATTTGGAAATTGATCTAAATTCCTTTTGAACCATGTTAGTGTCTTACTACCCACCACCTCATGGGGAAAGTGCATTTCAAGCCTTCACCACCACCCCTTTGCAAGAACCACTTCTCTATTTTGCTTTCAGTCTTCCGAACATGCGAATGTTGGAGAATCCAATGAAACTGATAAAATAAACTGAAGTGCCTGCCAAAGCAGATGCGTCTCCCAGTTGTGCGACAGCCTGTGACAAAGGTGCTTGGGAAGAGGGCAGTCCCTACAAGCTCTTTAGCTTTTCAGCCCATGTCTGGCTCTACCAAGGACACATCCATCTTCAACCAGACCACAGCAGCCACTATACATAAGCTTTCCTAAATATTACATACAAATGTTTTAGTAAGCAAACAAAAGGCTACATAGGTTCCCTTGTTAGATGTACAAGGAACTTGTGTGGTCCTGAGAGTTTGTGCACTGTAAGATCCATCCCTTTATCCAGCCACACGTGTGGAATAGAAAGCATCCTCTAGAACAGATGACCACGTTCCAAAGAGTATAAAATCCAACAAGAAAGAACAAAGAGCACAGTGTACAACTGTCCGTAGTTACCATAGATTCTAGAGGCTATAGCTATCAGTTTTAGTAGAATGATCATACACAGTAAATAGTAGGTATCTGTGCGAGATGCATAGAGTTGTCATTACAGATAAAATAGGTTACTAGTATTCAGTTCACATCCACACTTCAGTTTTCCACCAAGCACACTCAAAACAGTCTTAAAGCTCGACTCTTCTTGCTGCCCAATCATGTGGTCCAACAGTTACATGCAACTGCTCAAATCTACCGCTGGAAGCGGGTATCTATACCAAACCTTGCCAGAGGAGGTTGGGTGGGCAATGTGGATAGGAACTGAATACTAGTAGTAGAAAGCACAGTTCCACAGGAATGTGACAACAGTAGATCTTAGAATCTCTTTCGTCAGACCACACCTTTGGAATATATAGTTGTCAGGCAGCAGGACCACACAGAAACTTCTGCAAGCAGTGCCTCCAGGGGCTGCCCATAACCTCAGACATCAGCACGCGTGCAAAAGTAGGCGGCCCCTCCTCCCTCAGTTCCTCGCCAGAGATCATATTTGGAGGACAGTCTCTGAGGGAACCAGGAGAGTATGAAGTCCTCTGTGAGGCAGACAGAGGGACAAAGAGTTATGGAAATTGCATCTGAAGCAGTGTCTAGAAGGGAGAATGAAGGAGGGACAGTATGGCCAGATGAAAGGGATTCTTTCAAAGATCTACTGTTATGGTAAGTTCCCACATAACTGTAATATATAAATATATATTTTTAATTATATTTTATTGTTTTGGTAGCAAAACAATTACAATACAATCATCTCATGCAAGAGAGCAACAGAGTGTCAGACGATACAGTCAATGTAAAACAGGAGAGGTAGTCTATACAATCAGCTGTTCAGATATGGGGAAATATTTAATATTAAAATTCTAAAAGAAAATCCCAAATAAGCTGCACCCTACATACTATGGGTGGGCTATCCAGTTAAAAATATTTAGCCAAACAAATTACTCAACCTCCTGTGTTGATGTGCCCCCCAATCAACATGAATATTTATTTATTTGTCGTACAAAGAGGAGATTAGTGAAAAAAATAAAATAACCCTTAACCTGTTAGCTTAAGAAATTCCAAAATCAACTTGAGGAATCCAAACCTGGTTACTATTAACAGTAATCTACAAACCAAAGCAGTCCCTTAACACCATTAAGAAATGTGTTACTCTTCTTCCCCTGGATCGGTATAATTAAATTAACCCGAGGATTCCTCCAACGTGTATACCAACATGTATTAGACCATTAACTTTGCATCGTGTTAACATTGCCCCCCACAGAGGATAAATTTATGTGCTACGATTTGTACTGCCTAAAACATTAAGCCTAATTCGATTCATTTTAGTGAACTTCAAAGTAGTTATGCTTTTACAACTGAGATATGCTTTTAGTGTCCAAAAAAAAGTCTTAAGGCAGGCAGTCTAATGTAGCAGATTACGTGTTATTCCGGTCCAGATTCTCCTTTTCAAGAATCCTGGTCGGAATCAGATTCTTCAGCAGTTGCCCGAGCAAATTTTCTGCTGAAACATTTAACCTTTTTACCTGCCTCATCTGGATCCGTAAACCGATATGCTTTCCCTCCATGGAAAATGCGAAGTCAAGCTGGCCTCAATAAGGAATGTGCAATACCAAGGCTCCCAAGTTTCACCCGGATGCCGGAAAAACGCTTGCGCCTAGCACTTGTTACAAGAGAAAGGTCAGGGAAAAGATGCGTTTTCTGTCCATGGTAGGACAGTGCTCCCAAACCTCTGGCGGCCTGCAAAATAAGATCCCTCGTCGTTGCTCTGGTGGTAACCAGGAGGATGGTTCTCGGCACTTCATTTAGAATCCCTGCAGCCCTGGAAGACTCTCAGTAAGCCCTCAAAAGACTAGTCTGGGAAAGTTGCTTTCAAGTTTAGGGTGGATGGAAAGAAAAAATTACTCACCTTAGTAATGTTGTTTCTTCTAATGGAGTCTTGCTATATTATGACATATGCAGTGAGTCCCAACCTTCGAACTGCTCCAGAGGTGAAAGAGTTAACTTTCCATGCCAGGCATGGAACTTCGAGCACGAGCTCGGTTGAAAACTCTGTCTGTTAATCAAACTCAAACTGTCAGATCTTTACGAGCAAAACTCACTAATGTTCTGTGTGGAAACCGTAAACCTACACTAGCCAACTGGCTACTAAATATAAGAACACATTTTTCTTGGTCCCAAAACAAAGACTCAAGTCAGGGGATCCAAAAATTTAAAAACATAACACCAAAACACCCCAAAAAGGAGGGGTGAAAAAATAAGGTGGGCATCTACTAAGTGCCAATACTACACTGCCCACCCACATCCCAAAAGTAGAGTTTCTGAGAGGGGCAGGCGGGGGGGAGGTCATAATATAGGAAGACTCCATTAGAAGAAACAACATTACTAAGGTGAGTAATTTTTTCTTCAAACAACATGAAGTCTTGCTATATTATGACATATGCAGACTACACAGCAGTACCTCCATGGAGGAGGGACAGAACCTACTTTGGAAATAGGCTCTGAAGCACAGCTGTGCCAAACCGAGCATCACTCCTAGCCTGGATGTCCAGGGAGTAATGCTTGGTAAAAGTGTGAACTGTTTTCCAGGTAGCTGCTTGACATATCTCTAGGATAGGGATGTCCCTGGCAGCAGCCAGAGACGCAGCTGTACCTCTGGTAGAGTGAGCCCTCAGGCCTGAGGGAGGAACCTTACCCAGTTTTTCATAGCAAAATTGGATACAAGAGACAATCCACCTGGCAATGGATCTTTTAGTGGCAGGTTTCCCTTTACCAACCTCACCATAAGTGAGGAACAGTTGGAGGGAGTCAAACCTGTGACCTTTGGTATGTTCTATGTAGTAACTAAGGGCTCTTTTGACATCTAAACTGTGCAGTCTCCTCTCGCCAGAAGAGGAATGGTCAGTGAAGTACACAGGGAGAGACAGATTGATTAAGGTGGAAGTCTGAAACCACCTTAGGCAAGAACTTTCCGTTAGTCCTGAGGACCACCTTATCTCTATGAAAGGAGATAAAAATCAGGCTCCACTGACAATGCTTGTAATTCACTTGTGCGCCTGGCAGAAGTGATGGCTACCTAAAACACAGTTTTCCAAGTCAAGTACTTAAGCTCTGCTGAAGACAAGGGCTCAAAAGGAGGTTGCATAAGCTGGGCAATGGAAATATTAAGATCCCAGGCAGGGGCAGGATCCCGAAAGGGGGGTTGGTGTGAAGCAAACCCTTGAAAAACTTGGAGAATACAGGGTGAGCTCAAAGAGAAGAGGGTTTACCTGCTGATAAGAAAGCAGACACGGCTGCCAGGTGCACTTTTAGGGTAGCTGGTCTCAGCCCCAGAGTATTCAAATGCACCATATAATCCAGGACTGTGGGTAAGTCGGCAGATTCTGGGGAAATATGCCTGCCAGAGCACCAAATGGAAAATCTCTTCCATTTGGAATTATAAGTAGCTCTGGTGGATGGCTTCCTAGAAGCCTTCAATATATCCAATACACCTTGGGAGAGGTGTAGGTCAGCAAACTCCAACTCTTCAAGAGCCAGGCCTTGAGATTGAGAGATTTGAGATTTGGGTACCAAACCCTCCCCTGAGCGCAGGTTAACAGGTTGCGATTCCTGGGAAGATGGACTGCTAAGGACATAAGGAGTGGGTACCAGGGCTGTCTGGCCCAATCTGGAGCAATCAGGATCATCTTGCAGGGTAGAGAGCCGATTTTGACTAGCACCTTGAACAGAAGGGGGGGGGGGAAGCATAGAGAAACTTCCCTTCCCAACTGAGAAGGAAGGCATCCAGAGGGACTGAGCCCAACACTGGGGGCCTGACGCAAAAAAGTGGAAGTTGGTGATTGCCTGGGGCTGCAAAAAGATCTATCTGCAGGGTGCCCCATCTGGCAAATACTACCTCCAATACTAGGGGATCCAGTGACCATTCGTGATGGCCCTGGAAAATCCTGCTGAGAGCATCTGCTAGGACATTGTCCTTGCCTGGGAGGTGAACTGCCGTAAGGGAGGTGTTCAGGGAGTACGCCAGAGACCACAACTTCATTGCTTCGGTGCACAAGGCCGTAGACAGAGTGCCTCCTTGCTTGTTGATGTACCACATTGTAGTGGTGTTGTCTGTTTAACTTTGTTCTGAACAGAGGTGGAAAAAGCTTTAAGTGCTAGAAAAACTGCTCTGAGTTCCAACAGATTGATGTGGAGCAGAGATTCCTGAGGGGACCACAATCCCTGGGTAGTGAGATCACCCATGTGAGCTCCCACCCCAAGAGGATGCATCTGTAGTAAGGATTAAGGAGTGAGACTGAGGGGTGAAGGGGACCCCCTGTCTCAGATTGCTCTGGTCCTGCCACCACTGAAGGGCTTGGATCAGGGTTCGAGTCACTGGGATCAATTTGGTTAGAGGGTCTCTCCTTTGAGACCAAAAGACTCTCAAATGGAACTGGATGTCCCTCATCTGAAATCTTGCTCCCTGCACAACTGCTGTAGAAGCAGCCATGTGCCCCAGGAGCTGCAGAAAATGCCTTGCTGGTCGAGAGACCTGCAGGGTGAAAGAGGAGGCCAGAGAGACCAAGGTCCTTGCCCTTTCCAAAGGAAGGAAGGCTCTGGCCTCTTTTGTGTTCAGTTCTGCACCTATGAAGGTGAGAAGCTGGACAGGCTCTAGAACTGACTTTGGGAGATTGAGAAGGAAACCTAGAGATGTGAGCAGTTGCTGAGTTACCTGAAGGTGTAGTTTGACTTGGTCTGGAGACTGGCCTACTATGAGCCAGTCGTCCAGGTAAGGAAAGATGGCAATCTTTGCCTTCTTAAGTGGGCTCACCCACTGCAAGGCATTTTGTGAATACCCTCGGGCAGAGGTGAGGCCGGGCATTGCTCTGAACTGGTAATGGCCCGAGGCAGTTCGAATCTGAGGTACTTTCGATGGGAGCTTCTGATAAGAACATGGAAGTAGGTATCCTTGAGGTCCAGGGACGCTAGCCAGTCCCCTGGCCTTACAGAGGGTAGAATAATTCCCAGAGTCAGCATTTTGAATTTTGGTTTTAAAAGGTGCTTGTTTAAGTATCTGAGATCCGGGATGGGCCGCCATTCTCCTGTCTTTTTTGGGGTAAGGAAGTACCTGGAGTACAACCCTTTGCCCTGGTGTAGGGGTGGAACCCTTTCCACAGCTCTGAGAGCCAAGAGGGTAGAAACTTCTGTCTCTAGGGCAAGTGCCTCTGATGGATTTGCAGGTGGAAAGGACCTGGCTCTTATCTTTGGAAATTTTTTTGAAGCTGAGAACCAGTCCCTGGCTTACTACTTCCAGGACCCCTTTGTCTGATGTTAAAGACTTCCAGTCCTGGACAAAGTAAGCCAGCCTGCCCCCTACAGGTAGTGGAGAATCGGCCCTGGCCACCCCGTCAGGGTGTCTGCTTGGCAGGGGCTTTGGGCTGAGGGGTAGAAGCAGGCTTGCTTGTACCCAGTCTGCCTCTCCTCTAAAGAACCCCTCTGGGCATAAGCAGAAGAGGAGGCCTGACTTGGTAAAGGCCTATGAAAAGGCCTGCCCCTGCCCCTGGGATGCTGCCTTTGAGGAGTGGCCTGCCTTTCCTTGGCCTGTGCACTCCTATAGGTAGTCCTATATTCATCCATTTTCTTCATGTAATTCTCTGTCTGTTCCCCAAACAGAGAATTGCCCACAACAGGAAAATCCATGGCCTTAGACTGGGTATCCTGTGACAGGGCAGTACACCTGAGCCAAGCCATTCTGCGAAGTGCCACAGATGTAGCCATGACCCTTGATGACACATCATTAGAGTCTAATGCAGCATGAAATTGCACCTTGGATGCCTCAATACCATCCGCAGCCACCTGCTGCAGCTCCCTGGCAAGCTGGTCAGGGACCCGTTTTGCCAGGGCCAGCACAGTATCCCATCTGGATTTCTGGTACCTAGCAGCATAAGCCATATAATTTGCCTGTCTGAGTCCCAAAGATGCTGCCATGTACTGTTTCTTTGCCATGGCATCGATCCTCCTGGAGTCCTTTTCAGGAGGGTCCGAAGCTAGGGGAATATTTGCCTTGTCACAGGCTGCAGCCTGCACTACCCCCACATGGCTGCACTGCTGTGTGAGGAACTCTGTATCAGAGCCTGATAATGTATACCTCTTGTCCATCCTTTCATCAACAGGAGGTATAGTGTGAGGGGTTTTTAGAATTTTTACTGTCTGTTTCCTAAAAGATTTATGCAAAGGAATGGACAGTCTCCTAGACTCTGGAATATCCATCATTTCTACATAATCAGGCTCCTCTTGGTCATCAACAGCTTCCTCAACAGGGAGCTGGAGAGTTTCAGCAACTTTCTTATAGAACATAAAATGAGAAGGGGACTCAGAAAGCCTGGGGGGAGAAACCCCTGACGGTCTGTCTGGAGAGATGTCCGGTTCAATGGGCACATCCAGACCTTCAAAACCACATTCATTCTCCTCATAGTCCTCTTCCCCCTCCTCCGGTTCATAAAAATCCTCAAAATCATAATCTTGAACCAGTGGAACCGGCCGAACTGAGCACTTCCCTGATGGTGTCGGTTCGGTCGGAACCGGGGAAAGTGACTGGACAATTTGAATTGCTTTAGCCATTTCCTCAGCGGTTGGAGAAAGAACCAAACTAGCTGACTTTCTAGTTCTTTTAGTTGGAACCGGCTCCTCGGAGCTGGCTCTTCGTTTGCCCGAGGAAGTATCGCCCTGGTCAGAGGGCACTCCCTCCGGTTCGGTTGGAACCGAACCGGGCTGGCCATCCGGGTCAGCGGACTTTTTGGCCTCCCTTTCCCTGAGCCTACCAACTCTTTTCTATGGTGGCAGGAAGAAAATTCTTACAAATCTGGCAGTCTGCATTGAGGTGGTCAAACCCCAGACAATACACACGGGTGGTGTGTGGGTCAGCCTTAGCAAAGGCTTCCCCACAAACACTACACAGTGCTGAAACCCAGTGGGCCCGGTTTTTCTTTTGTGTTTCTCAGACATAGTGCCAGCCTAACCAAACTTGCCCGTTTATGGCAATCTGCCAAGCAAGACTCTTATCGGTTCCCAACCGTGTCACGGGTCGTGGAAAAAACCGTAATGAAATCCATTTTTTTTTTTTTTTTTTTAGAACCGATAAGAACCGGGAACCGCACTCTAAATAAGGACTAGTAAAGTTTGAGAGTAACCTAATCGGTTCAAACCAAACCGAAAAGCGTTTCTAAGTTCACACAGAATAAAATAAATGTAAGCCTATCTATTACTTAGAATACCACAGACAGAGCTTGAACCGACCGGTTATGCGTTTAATTTCGTCAAAACGAAAATAATACTTTTTAACCGACAAACGAATCCGAGCAGAAGGAGAAATCTCCGGAGCGACTGTTCAGTGAGGCGGAGTAAAGAATCTGACAGTTTGAGTTTGATTAACAACAGACAGAGTTTTCAACCGAGCTCGCGCTCAAAGTTCCATGCCTGGCATGGAAAGTTAACTCTTTCACCTCCGGAGCAGTTCGAAGGTTGGGACTCACTGCATATGTCATAATATAGCAAGACTTCATGTTGTTTGAACCATTCTTTCAGAAATGCCAACAAATCCTCACCTTCATAATTTTCAGCTAGCCCCACAATGTGCACATTTGAAGCCCTTTGAGCATTTTCCATCGCCTCCAATCTATATCGGAGTTGCGAGTTCTCCTGGGTGAGTTCAGAGGTTGAGGCTACGACTTTAGTCACCACTGACTCTGCGACCCCTGCTGTTTTCATCGCATTTTCTATTTTTATATCTTGATCCGCCATCCGCGTTAATGCAAGCTCAATTTTCTGATCAACAGCCTGCATGGATTTCTGAAGGGCCTTCCACGGAGGCTCCGACCCAGATTGTAGTGGAGTTTCTGTTGATGTTGTAGGGGGTCTATTGACCGTGTTTTTTTTGCCACAGCTCCCGTTTTGTTTGTCCGACCCATGGTATAAGTTTGGTATCTATGTATTCCTCTTAATAGAAGGCATAGAGTTCTGGGAGGCAAATGCCAACCAAAAAAAAAAAAACAACATTTTAAATTTCTAAGTTATAAAGTTGTGGAATAGAGAGCTCTCCTTTTGTACGTCTAGTTGGTAGGTGTGCTCCACAGTGCCCCCATACTATATTTCTAAGGATATTTCTTTCATCAGGCCACACCTCTGGAATGAGTAACCATGCAATATCAAAAGGACCCCTGCGGGGGGTGCGGGGGATTAGGAGAGGAGTCCTTGGAGAACTGCACAGCCAAAATCTGCATATTTACGAGAGTGGAATTCCACACTAATGTTTGGCGAAGGTGTGGATAGCAAATGTCAGCGTTAGATACACTGTAGAAACAAGCAGTAGAGGTGGCTATCCCCCTTGCCGAGTGGCCACGAACCAGACCAAGAAGGTCCTTGCCATACTTCCGGTAACAAAATAAATACAATTTGCTAGCACTTGGACAAGCACTGTTTAGACATAGGGTGCCCTCTTTCCGAGGGCAAACCAAATGAAAAGCGGAGAGGCTTAAGGCCTTGGTGTAACTGAGGTAGCAACTCAGGATTCTATGTACATCTGAAGTGTGGAGCAGTGCGTCCCCTGGATTGGTGAACTCTGGGTAGTAAACTAAAGTGGATGGTTTGGTTCAAAGTAAACTCAAGACACCACCTTTGGAAGAAACTTGGGATTAGTGTGCAAAGACACCCAGATCTTTGAAATACGAAATGAGGAGGCTCACACATGAAAGCCTGCAACTCAAATTCTTTTAAGTGGAAGTAATGGCAACTGAAAATAAACACTTTCCAACAGAGAAAGCGTAGCCTACAGCTTGCGGCAGGCTCAGAAGGAGCCAACATAAGCTTTTTCCAAAATAAAATTAAGGTCGCAAGAGGGTACCCATTTCGTATAGGGGACTTTAAGTGTAGAATGCCCGTGAGGAACATCCATGCCACCTCCAGCCGAGCCACCAGACACCCAGCAACAGATGCATGAAATACCATCCCCGAGGCACTCCATCCCCCACCACCCCGGTCTGGATCTGTTCTGGTGATCTGAGTTCGGTGGGGGCTCCAAACTCACCCTGGAACAGAGGGTAAGCTGTGAGGATAATGGGGAAGTCAGTCTGAGATCGGGGTGCAGGCCAGGACAACGGTCGGTATGTACAGCCAACCAGGAGCCAGGGGGAGAAAGTAGAAACAAAAAAAAAAAAAAAAAAAAAACGCATGAAAGGTTGACATAGCCGACAGATGTACCTTAGAGATAGAGTACTGGAGGCTGCATCCAATAGTGTGAACGAACAGGTATTCCAAAAATCTGATTACCTGGACATGTGAAAGGGGTTGAGATGGCACTAAGCATCCCACAAGGTAAACTACTTCAATTGGAGGGCATAGGTGCGTCTGGCAGAGGGTTTCCTAGTGGCCACCAGAACATCTGCCACTTGTTGGGAGACTCCAAAGCAAGCGATGGCTACGTTTTCAGGAGTCAGGCGTGAAGATGAAGGGACTTGAGGTCGGGATAAACCAGAGTACCTTGGTTCTGGGCGAGAAGATTATGTTGGAGTGGTAATGGGACTGGGTTCCATTGCTAGTTGATGCAGAAGTGGGAACCAAATCTGTCGAGGCCAGAAGGGAGCTATGAGTATTAGTGTTGCAGTCTCTTGTTCCTGTTTTTTTTTTGTTTGTTTATTGAAATGTTTCACCAGGAAGGCACACTGAGCAACAAGTTGCTAGTCTCCTGGTGCGAACGGGGACATGAGGATAGTATACAGAGACTTGGTACACAATAGAGATATATAATTTGATTGCATTCAATTGAGCAGACTATACAAAAAGTACTGAAAAGGAGTAATGTTAACAGGTATGAACTAGATAAATATGATGGCGCAAATATCTTTGGCAAACATTTGGTGGGACATATAGCTTTGTAGTTAGAAAATGGCTGGATAGAATACAAGGAGGTTGAACTAGGGCAAGACTGAGAAGACAGACAGATGGAACAAAATTTGCAATGTGTAACGAAAGTGCAAGGTTGACTATATAGTTACTGGATGAGCAACTATTCACAACCTGTGTGTTCTGCCACACAGGGGTTCTGATTCCTTCTGACCTCAAACGCGAAGCTCGAGGTCCATGGGAATCAGAACCCCGAAGTGACAGAACACACAGGTTGTGCACAAAGTTGCTTATCCTGTATTTTTGATAGTGTATAGTAGTATTATGTGAAATGTGTGCATTGTGGTTTTTTTTTCTCTTTCATAATGAAACTGACTTGTGTAGTCTCTAGAGGTTCTAGAATACTGTCACCACAGAATTAAATGGAGAAAAGCAACAATGTGCCAGCATTCCAAGTGGTTCTGCTGCAGTAGTGACATCACTACTGCAGCAGAACATAATGACATCACTACTGCAGCAGAACAAGCATATTCCAGGCATGGAATTTCATGCATAACAGCATTCCACTATACACTGTACATGCATTAGGGATTAGGGGTTAGCCAATAACTACGGCTAAGGAGGAGGGGGGGAAGGTGGGTGGGTGAGGGGCATATAGGCAGAGAGCAGAGGGGGTGGAAAGGGGTGGGATTTGGAGGAGGGGACGGCAAAGGGTGGAGAAGGGTCTGCCAGGGCCTGACCCCCTCCAGAATGCTGGGGATCCTGCCTGCACCAGGCAGGGTCAAGCATGAACAGGATAGAAGCAGGTTGTAGGCAGTGGGAGTTGGAGCACATCAGGAAGAAAAGGGTCTGCCAGGGCCAGGACCCTCCAGTATACCGTGGACCCTACCTGCACAAGGCAGAGGTGATGCCGACAGAGAAGCGGGTTGTGGTGGCAAGTAAAGCACGACAGGAGAGTAGGCATTAATGGGAGTAGGCTTCAGAAGGACTGAGAGGAGTACAGGAGAAGAGGGCAGAGACCCAGCCTTTCAGTAAAAGAATGGGGTGGGAGTAGGAGGCGAGAAAGTGTTTGCCCTGGGTTCTGGACGCACCTGATGCAGAGAATCCTGCCAGGGCCTAGGCCATGCAACGCGAGTGGGTAGTGAGGGTAAGCTGGTGTACAGAGGAAGGAATGGAGGGTGGGGAGTAAGGTGGACAAGGAAGGGGTGCTGGAAGGGGTGGATGTGGGGGGAGGGTTTTGCAGGAATAAGGTGGGCATGAAGCTGAAAAAGGCTCATAGGGGAACAAGTTAAGGAGGATTGTAGCAGGAGCAGCTAGCAGAGAGAAAGTTATGTAAGGCAGAGGCGAGGAGGAGGAGGAGTGTCGTTCTTGAAGTGGGAGGGAGTTCCAGATTCTGGGGAAGCGACGGGAGAATCCAGATCGGCCGATGAGGGTGGTACAATGGGGGACTAGCAGGGTGCGAGTGTTCAAGGATCTGAAGGAGTGGGAGGAAGGCCGGGGGGAAAGCATGAGAGATAGGAAGGAAGCACACCAAGCCAAAGTTTGGAAGTTAGCTTAGCACAGTGAGCCAGGCATCTGCTTGAGAAGCACTTTCTGAATGAGAGGAAAGGGAGGAAACTTATACAGAAACCTCCCTGACCAGCAGAGGGAGGATGCACCTTAACAAAAAACTTCAGGCCCTGACTTGAGTGAGCAGAAACTCAGCAGTTGTGTGTTTGGAGACACAAGGAGCTTCAGGTCTGGTCGGCCCCACTTTGTGAAAAGGTCTTCTACCATGGAGGTCAGGAGTTCTCACTCTTGCATTACTGATTGGGAATCTGCTGAGGTTGTCTGCCAAGTCGTTTCGAACATCTGGAACATCAACATTGGGGAGGGTGGAGCACTGTTCTATGGCGCAATACCAGTCTCATGAATGTTCTGCATAGCGGTTAAAAATGAGTCGTCTTCCCCCAGCCCCATTTGTTGATGTAATGCATCACAATGGTGTTGGTCTATAACAGAGAACTTGGAGACAGCAATGGAAGGAATGCACAAAGGGCATTCAGGACAGCACAGAGTTCTAGCACTCTGATGTGTAAGGTGCATTTCAGCAGGGTCCAGGTGCCCTGTGTGGACAGCCCAGGTATGCACCCCAGCCCATGCCTAAAGCATCTGTAGTCAGAATATGTAAAGGGGGAGAAGGAAGGAATGGTATGCCTTTGAGAAGGCTGCCACGATCCATCCACCATAACAATGTTTTGTATAGAGGTGTAATGATGAGGAATTGTCTGGTCCAAGTCGGCTGTCATTTGGTGCCACTGAACCCAGAGAGTCCATTGGGGGATATGCACGTGCAGTTTGGCTACAAGAACTGTGACAATGGATGCAGCCATTTAATCTGGAAGGCGTAGGAATGACCAAGAACTGAAAGAATGACTGGCATAAATAGAGCAGGCTTGAGCAATGCGGAGATCGGCCTGGTCCACTGGTAGAAAGACCACTCGCAGAGAGGTATCTAAACACCACCCCAGTGTATTGGAGGCATTGACAAGGTGTCAGTACCAATTTGATACACCGATTATAATACCCAGAGTGTTGAACATTTGCCAGGTTTGAGTTGCAGTGTGCAAGGGCCAATCCCAGGAGTGGTCTTTGAGGTGCCAGTTGTCCAGGCAGGGAAAACACAGAGGCCTTCCCTGTGAAGAGCAGCTACCACTATGGCAAAGCATTTGGTAAAAACACGTGGTACCAATGATAAGCCAAAGGGCTATACTCTGAACTCGTAATTGTTCCCTTGAAGGAGGAAATATACAGGTTACTCACCTGTAACAGGAGTTCTAGGAATGGTATATGTTGTTCATCCACACTCATTGGCAGGTATCCTTGCCGCTTTAAATCTTGCCGGAAGGTCTTCAAGCTTGCTCCTCCCACCCACCGGGTGGGCCTCAACTCGGCCCCCATGGCGCCAGATCTGGCCCGCTGGAAAGCTCAGGCTGTGCTGCCGGCTCGGGAGGTTTGGTATCGTAGGATGAACAACATATACCATTCCTAGAACTCCTGTTACAGGTGAGTAACCTGTATTTCTAGGACATGGATATGTTGTTCATCCACACCTGGCAGACTCCTAGCAGTTCTCCGAGAGGAGGCAGACGACAATTCCCCAATACTTACTTGGGAAAAGAGACTGGAGAACCGAGGCCCCAAAACCAGCATCCCGCGTGACTCAAGGTCGATGTGGTAATGGGTAATAGAAGGTGTTTGCTGACTCCGGTAGCAGCCCTGCAGATTTCCTGGATAGGGCGTCCCTGGAAGCAGCCACCCGTTGCAGCAGTATGGCGAGTAGAATGAGCTCTTATCCCTCTGGGAGGCCCATGCCCGCCAATCCTATAGTAGAGATCTATGCAGGAGGTTACCCACCTGCTTATCAGTCCACGGCTGCAGGTCTCATGATGCGGCTTCAGCGTAGGTGACAAACAGCTGGCGAACCCTCTCGCGAATTTCAGCCGCGCCCTTATAATAGCGAGCGCCTTCTAGGGTCCAGAGTATGGAGCCTATATTCGGCCTCCGAGGTGTGATTGGGGTAGAACACCGGCAGAGTCAACACCTGTTAAGGTGAAACTCCGGACCACCTTCGGAAGGAATTTCGGTGGGGGCCCAGGACAACCTGTCCCTGTGGAAGACCAGGTAAGGAGACTCGATGGAAAGCGCCCTGAGCTCTCCCATCTTTCTGGCTGACGTGATAGCCACCAAGAAGGCGGTCTTACCCACAGGTGAGAGAGAGACACCACCTGTGCATAGAGTTCAATGGCTTGCCCATGAGCTTGCCAGTACCAGGGTGTAGATCCCACGGAGGTGGTTCCCGACTGAGGGAAATGATCAAGGCCTTTGAAAGCGCCCAGACCACCTTCTCCTGCGCCACCGACTGCTTCCGGCCCGTGCCCGGTAGCAAGAGATGGCTGCCAGAGTGCCTGTCAGGGTCATGGCAGCCTAAGCCCTTGACTAGAAAGGGACCATAAATAGTCCAAGATGCTTGCCAGGAACAGGAGGAAGGGTCCAAGCCGCGCCCTGACACCAAATGGAAAACCTTTTCACTTGAAGGTATAGCATTTTCTGGTCGATCTTCACGGACGCCTCAACTACATTGAGGACCTCGTCGAAAGACCCAAGGCCTGGAACTCTGGCAGCTCAGGAACCAGGCCGGCCAGGTGCAGGGATTGAAGGTCCGGATGGAACACCTCCCCTGATTGACTGAGAGCAGGTCAGGCGAGCTGGAAGCTGCTGCCTGCGGAGTCCTGGGCTGAGACTGAGGAGATCTGGTACCAGAACTCGCGAAGGCCAGTCTAGAGCTATCAGAATCACCTGCGCCTTCTCCTCCTCGCTTGAGAAGCACCTTGGTGGATCAAGGAAATGGGGAAGGCGAAAAGAGGCCGGGGTCCACTGCCTCGAAGGCATCCCCTGCAGCGAGCCCTGCTGAGGGCGGGCATGGAACAGACTCAGCCAGCTGTTCTCCCTGGAGGCAAACAGGTCCACCTGAGGTGTGCCCAATGGGAGAACAGATGCTGTACCTCCGCAGGACAGACCACTTGTGGGATGCAGCCCATCCGGCTCAGGGCATCGGCCAGGGTGTTGAGGCTCCTGCCACGTGAATAGCTAGAGATCCGCCTCCAGGCTGCGCCGCAGTGACCAAATCTGGAGAGCTTCCTTGCATAGAAGCATGGGCGCTCCGCCTGGCGAGTTTAGATGATACATGGTCGTGGTATTGTCCGTCTGGACTCTGACCACTTGACCCCAGAGGACGGAGCAAAGGCTGAGAGCTAGACGGACCGCCGCAGCTCCAGCAGGTTGATTGGCATCGACTCCTGGAGACCAGAGGCCAGAGTCTGTGGCCCAGATGGGCACCCCAACCCATCAGAGAGGCATCGGGTCGATGAGAGACCGTCGGCTCACGGGCGAAGGCGGATGCCTCCTGCAATGATCTGGAACAGTCCACCACTGGAAGCGTTCCACATCCCTGTGTCACCGACTAAGCTGGTCAAGGATCGCAGGCTTGTGACCACTGGCTGGCCGTCCCCACTGAAGGGGACGCATGTTCCAGCGGCCCATCGGACCCACGCCAGCAGGCCATGAGACCCAGGAGGCGAGGAAGTCCCGGCAGGGGGAAGGAATTGCCCAACCAGAAACACCGGGCAAAGGGAGGAAAGAACCTCGCCCTGTCCGCCGAGCCGCGGCTTGGCTCGAGAAGAGAGTCGAGCTGCGCCAGATAGAATAGAATCACCTGCTTGACTCGGTTCCGACTTGGCCTCGTTGATAAGAGGCCCAGTTGAGAGCAAGACCTGGAGCCAGATCTCTGGACCACTCTGCCTCCTTCCTGGAGGAGCGCTATCAGCCAGTCGCCCAGGTAAGGGTACACCGGACCCTCGGCGCCGAAGATACTGTCACCACTGCCATGCATTTGGTGAAGACCCTGGAGCTGGAGACAAGCCAGAGGCATGGCTTGAACTCGGCAGGGATCCTTCCGCCGGAAGCGAGCGAATTCTGGTAGACGGACGGATAGGGACGGAAAACGCGCCCCGTAAGTCCAGAGAGCAGAACTCACGCCATGCGTCCAAGGATGGTATTATCTGAGCCAGAGTGACCATCCTGAAGGTTGAGACCTTAGAACTTGTTTAGGTCGTATGGAGGTCGAGAATGGGCGCCAGCCCCGTCCGCTCGAACCAGGAAGTACCTGGACCAGAGCCTGGGTCTGAAGGAGGGTCCATCACCTCTCTTATCACCTCCTTCTGGAGGAGGGAGAGCGACGTCGGCTCGACGAGCAGCCAGTGAGGCTGGGGATCCGAAGCCCCCGAGGGACACTGCTCTGAAGGGTGGTGCCTGCTCAATTCCAGAGGCAGGCCTCTTCCCACCACCTCCAAGACCCACCTGTCCCTGGGAAACAGCGGACCAGGCGGAACGGAAGCAGCTGGAGCCGTCTCTCAAAGGGGACCCAGGGTAAGGTGATGGGAATGGGGCGACACCTCAGCCAGTCACTGGGCAGGCTTGGAGGACCGGCCAGGACCTCCTGGGCCTTTTCCTCCCCTGCCTCCTGTTAGAGGAGCCAAGGCGTTGGGTTTGGGATGCCAAGGCCGAGCCTGCTGGCCCTGACGTTGCTGGGCCGGCGCGCGGGGCACAGAAGACTTGAAGTGGGTTTAGCCATGGTTTTTATGGCCTTGTCCTTCTGAGCGAAGAACGAGTCAAGGTAGCATTGGACCCTCGATCTCTGCAGGTGACCTTCCACCCAGGGCCGAAGAGGTCAGTCCCAAAAAGGAACATCCGCCAACTTGCTGGGTATCCGAAGTAAAGGTGGATATCCTCAGCAAAGCCACGTCAACGCATAACCACTCGCGGCCGCCACCCGATCTGGCACTGAGTCCCCTATATCCAGCAGTCTGGAGCTGCTGTTTGGCCACTGCCCTGGTCCCGCACCTGCTTAACCGTAGTCTGCAGATCGGCGGGAAGATGAGGGATGACCTCATCCAGGGAGCCCAACAGGGCATGAGAAAAATGTGCCATGAGGACGGCCAGATCTGGCCTGACGAAGACGAGAGAGGACGAGCGTAGACACTTCGCCCAACATAGTCCAATTTCTTGGACTCCTTGTCAGAGGTTTGTCCACATCCTGGGCGTTGCGGCCTTGCGCAACTTGATCGGTAACCAACCCCTCAACAGAGGTGTTCAGAAACGGACAAGGAACCAGTAGGGACCATATACTTCCTGGCCATCCTGGCCGGGCGGGGGCAGGAAGCAGAGGCGCTGCCAAAGCTCCAGTGCGGACCCACTATGGCCTCGGCCACGGAAAGGCCTCCGTCGGAGAATCCCTCGGTCCAGAATCTCGTGGAGGATACCTGGCCCGTTGGAAGCAGGTTCGAGCTCCATCCGGTGGACTCGAGATGAGCCGAGTAGTCCTAGGAAGGACGGCAAGCTATGAGTCCATTGACTGACCTCCTGAAGACTCCAAGTCCAGTCGCTTGGAGAAAAGGAGGAATCATCTTCGGACTGGAAGAGTCCTCGAGAACTGCCTCTGGCCTGAGCCACCTTCACCTGCAGAGGTGGTCGGGAGTGAGGGTAACTGACAGCCCGATGGGTAGACCTTAGCCGACCGAGAATCCTTGGTCGGAGCCCCATTGGTGGCTGTGGGCAGAGGTTCCACAGGAATCGAGTGGAGCAGCTGGGTTTTGGCGAACAACCGGCCTGGGTATAGGCTCCTCGGATAAGTGAGGGGTTGTGTTGGCCGCTCGGTGACAACCACATAATGGCGGGGGAAGGCGGCGGGGTGGCTTACTCGGCCGGAGAGCTGTTGCAACATAAGGTCCTCGTACCGTCCCGGTAATTTCACGCAAGCCTCCCTCATCGAGGAGGAGGGGCGAGGCCGCAGCGACACCCGCTTACATGATGCGAGACCGCCTATGGCAGTGGGGATCGGCTGGACCGTGAGAGGTCAGGACCGAAACGAGAGTCCCGGAATTTCCGAGGTCGGTGCGGGGAGGTGTCGGCCGGAACCGGCACTCCCTTCGGCTCGGATGGTGCATCCGAGGGCTCCGGAACCGGAGGCACAGGCGAGCCCACGGGATCCTCAACTCCTCCCGGGGGAACCGGGGAGAGGGGAATCTCGGCTGCTAAAGGCGACAGCCCGTCCAATGGGTCGAGAAAAATCTCGACTTCATCGGTGGGAGTCTCGGTCAACTGACCTGACGGGGACACCATGAGGCCAGTGGCCGAAGCCGAGCGGTCGACCGAAGCCGACGGTCGACGGCCCGGGGAGAGGGACCTTTCCCGCTCCCAAGAGCGTCGACGGAGGGACTTACCCCTGTCCCTCTCTTTGGACCGAGAATAAGGTCCAGAAGACGCAGGCCCTTCTCCCTTAGTGGAGAGGAACAGACAAAGCTCCTTAAAAGAAGCCGTGTAGGAAGAACCCAGAGAGAGCGGGATAAATGCCGCGGCCGAGGAAGATACGGCCCGCGCCGCCTCCTCTTCGAGGGCGACCATCCGACCAGTCTCAAACGCAGAGCGTTAAGGAGGGAACCTGAGCTTCCAAGCGGTAAGGAAGATCTGGCGTCATGGGGCGGAGCCGAGAGTTATACCACCCGGGTGGGTGAGAGGAGCAAGCTTGAAGACCTTCCGGCAAGATTTAAAGCGGCAAGGATACCTGCCAATGAGTATGGATGAACAACATATCCATGTCCCTAGAACAAGGTATTTTCAGTGAGATTTCTCGATTCTGATATGGAGATACATGTAGGCATGGCTGTGCTGATGTGGAGATACAGTACGCATTGATGTGGAGATGCATGTAGGTCCTTCCAGAGTCCTTGCTGCAGTAATGGAAGGAGCCCCCTGGAGGGTAACCATTCTGAACTTTTTGTACTCTATTAAGTGGTTGAGACCCCTGGGATCTAGTAAGGGGCACAGATTGCCTGTCCACTTGGGGACTAAGGAAGTACCTGGGAAAAAATGGCGCTCCTTTGCTCTAGAGAAACTGGTTGGATGGCTCACTTTTTGAGGAGGGACTAAACTTCCTCCAGTAACAGAACAGATGTTCTGCTGAGTAATTTGAATAGGTGTATGGTCTGGAGGATTGTCAAGGAGTTCCAGAGCATGGCCTTTGTTTAGAATTTCTAAAACTCTGGCATCTGAGGCAATCTTCCCCCACTGGTATGGGTGGAGGGAGATCCGACCCCCTACAGGCACTCCTGGAGTGGCAAGTGGCTGGGGGAGGTCAGGGGAGTCGGCTATAGCAGTAGGGGCTGCTCCCCCTGCCCTACTGCCTCTAGGAGCTTTGGAGTGAACACCTGGAGTGTGGGTTAGAGCTATTAATGCTGTTCCCTTTCCCTTTACTTTGCTGCCTGGAAGGGGACGTTGACCTCTTACCCCTGCAGGACGGTAGGAGCCCTGAAACCTACTTCTAGGATAGGTGGTAGACAGTGAACAGATTTTAAGGTTCCACACGAAGACTGTAGATCCCTTGAAGTATCCTGCACATCAGGGCCAAACAATTTAGGGCCCTCAAAAGCAGCGTTTAGTACAGCCTGATGATCAGAAGCAAAACCTGCCACTCTGAGCCATGAGCATCTTCTAAGGCACATCCCTGAAGCAGCTGCTCTTGCAGAGGCATCAGAGATATCCAAAGCTGCTCAAAGTAGATGTTTGCCCACACCAGTACCTGTAGTGAACCGTTTAAATAATTCTTGCTCCTCTGCACTGTCAGGCAAGGTCTGAGCAATAGTTTCGACCTTGGAGTTTTGATATTTCATCATGTGGGCCTGGTAGTTTGCAATGCATAGGCACAAAGATGCAGAGACACACACACACACACACACACACACACACACACACACACACACACACACACACACACACACTTGCCTAGGACATCCAGCTTCCGAGACTCTTGTCAGGAGGGAGGGAGTTAAGGTGTCTGGGTGCCCTAGACCGGTCATTGACTGCTTTAATAAAGTACAGTTATGCAAGAACTTACCGTAACAGTAGATCTTAGAACAGCTCTTGCAGCAGGTTACACCATTAGGAATGAAGCGGTTAGGCACCAGGACCCCACGGAAATTTTCGAGCTGGCAGTAACCAGAGGGGAGCACCGCCAACTTCAGCCCTGCCCCCAACGTCAGGCATCATATAAAGGGGGCGGTCCACTAGAATCCCCAGTTCTCCCTCTGGAGACTCCCAGCCGCTAGATGACATCTGAAGTGGAAATTGAGGATCCACCTTCAATGAAGGTATGCAACAGGGAGGTGCTGTAAAACACTGAAGCCTAGGTAATAATTTACTCTACCTCCAGAGGGGATGGTGGGAAGGAAACTACCTGCTGCAAGAGCTGTTCTCGAAGATCTACTGTTACGCTAAGTTCTTACGTAACTGTACTATCTTACTTTGAGAAACAGCTCTTGCAGCAGGTTACACCATTATGACCGATTCCCAATCAATTTTGGAACTCCCTCTCAGACGGGAGGAGGCTAGGGAACGATCACGAGTTGAACCGGAGCCTAGGACAGTAGTCCCTGAAGGACTGCGAGACCAAAACCAGCTCTTCGCCTTGAGGCAACGTCCAGGGTACAATGCCTAATGAAGGTGTGCACGGTGCTCCAAGTAGCTGCTGCACAGACGGCGGAAGTGGAAACGTTCTTCAAAGTAGCAAAAGAGGTAGCAACCCCATTGTGGAATGTCCCTTGACTGAGCCTGGCAGGGACTTATTACGCTTTTGGTAACAGAACAAAATGCACTGAATGAGCCATCTGGAAAGAGATTGCTTAGAGACCGGAGCACCCAGCATCCTGTGGGCGAAGGAGACAGAGCTGATCACCTTTACGGTGTTGTCTGGTTTTGGTCAGATAGTATCTAAGACACCTATGCACATAGAGAGTGTGCAGCAGGGCCTCTCCTCTATTGGAGTACTTAGGGAAGTACACCAGGAGGTCGATATCCTGGTTAAGAGTAAGGGCTGAGACCACCTTGGGAAGAAATTTTTGATTTGTCCTTAAGGACACCCTGTCCTGGTGAAAAACTAAATGAGGTTCTTTGCACATGAGTGCATGGAGCTCAGAAATCCTTCTGGCAGAAGTAACAGCAACTAAAAATAACGTCTTCCATGTGAGGAGACTTGGCTCACAATCCACGCCTGGTTCAAAAGGAGGCAGCGTAAGCTGCTCAAGGACGAAGGGTAAGTCCCAAGCTGGAATGGGATCCTTAACCGGAGGTCTGAGATGGAGAACGCCATGCAAAAAAGCACGTGCGGCTTCAGAATGGGATATGGACCATAGGCCTATGGGAGCATGACAGGCCGAGATGGCACACAGGTGTACCTTTGAGGAGTAGGCCAAGCCTGCCTGGAAGAGGGACAAGAGGTAGTCTAATACCAAACCCTCACAACAATCCAGTGGAGAAAGTCCCTGTGCTTGAGCCCAGAGACAGAATCTGCGCCATTTCATGGCGTACGTGGCATGAGTGGCCAGTTTTCTAGCAGCCGCTAGAGCATCTGGTACCTCGTGCGAGACTCCATATCACATGACTGCTATGTCCTTAGGAGCCAAGCACGCAGGCTCAGAGAGCGTAGGTCCGGGTGAACCAAGGAGCCTGCCTCCTGGGACAGTAAGTGAGAGCTGAGTGGCAGAGGCACTGACGGTTCCTGAGAAAGTTGGTACAGCAGGGGGAACCAAATCTGCCTGGGCCAAAAAGGGTGCGACTAAGACCAGAGTCACCTGCTCTCTGCAGAGTTTCAGAAGAACCCTCTGGATCAATGGGAAGGGAGGGAAGGCATAGAGGAATCTGCCTGCCAAAGAGAGGGACAACACGTCTTGCCAGAAAACAGCAGGCTCTGGATCTAGCGAGCAGAAATTGGGCAGGTTTGCGTTGGATGGGGACGCGAAAAGGTCCAACTCTGGTGTCCCCCATCTGTGAAACAAATCCTCCACGACCTCTTGGAGTAGTTTCCATTCGTGGACTCTGGCCTGAGAGTGGCTCAGAATGTCTGCGACAACGTTGTCCACTCCTGGAACATGAGCAGCAATAAGATCTGCGCCGTGTTGAAGTACCCAATACCACACCCTCATGGCCTCCCTGCAAAGAGGGTAGGAATGAGTGCCTCCTTGTTTGTTGATGTAGTACATCACCACGCTACTGTCTGTTTGCAGCAGAAGAGTACCCGGTGGAATTTCAGATTGGAAGGCCTGTAGGGCATATAGGACCCCTCTCATCTCTAAAATGTTTATGTGATGGTGAGATTCCTGGGTCATCCATGAGCCCTGACACCTTTGAAGTGTGCTCCCCAACCGGACCCCGAAGTGTCCGTGGAGAGCATCACAACCGGAGACGGCGCAACAAAGGGGACTCCTGTCGAAAGGTGCTCTGGGATGAGCCACCATTGCCAATCCCGGATGACGGCCTGCGCGATCCGGACTGGATGCTGCAGATGGTCTTGCTTCTGATCCTACTGCACCTGTAACATCCACTGGGTCACCCGCATGTGGAGACGGGCTGAAGGGACTGTTGCAATGGCCGCAGCCATGTGTCCGAGCAGGCAAAGGACCAATCTTGCCAGAACAGTCTTCCTCACCAAGATATCCCTTATAGGGGATCTGATGTACTCCACTCTGTCCTGGGGCAAAAACGCTTTTCCCCCAAACGGTGTCCAGGACTGCGTCTATGAACTGCAGTCCGAGACGGAACCAGGTGCAACTTCTCCCAATTGATGGTGATGCTCAACGATATGAAGAGGGAACGAGTACAATGGATCGCAGACATCAGGGCCTCCCGAGAGGGGGCCATAAGGAGCCATTCATCCAGGTAGGGGAACACATAGTGGCCTTATCTCCTGAGAGCTGCCTCTATGACTGCCATGCACTTTGTGAACACCCGAGGTGCCAAGGACAGTCCGAAGGGGAGGGCTCGGAACTGATAATGGTGACCCAGAAACCCGATTTTCTGTGCGCCCATGCTATCGGAATTTGCAGGCAGGCACTCTGCATATCCAGTGAAGCTAAGAAGGCGCCCTGCTTGAGCATGGGAATTAGTCCTGGAAGAGTCACCATGCGGAAGCGTTTGTATAGCACTGAAGCACTGAGGTCGCTGAGGTGTAGGATCGGACGGAGGTCCCCTGTCTTTCTGGGAATCAGAAAGAAGTGGGAATAATATCCTGCGCCTCGCTGGCTCCGTGGTACGTGCTCTATGGCCTCTTTGTCCAGAAGCGCTAGCGCCTCCTGCTGAATGAGCAGGGCATGCTGACCCGAGTAATGGGAAAGCAGGGAAGGTCTTGAAGGTGGGTGGTAGAGGAATTCTATAGAGTGTCCTCTCTCTACCAATTGTAGAACCCACCAGTCTGTGGTTATCTGCCACCCTGCAAGGTGGCGGGAGATGCAACCCCCGACCTTTTCTTTCCAATGATCCAGAGGAGGGGCAGGGACCGGGAAGGAGTCATGCTGTGGCGGCGTTGATCCCACGGGCTGGGTCAGTTTAGTGCATCTCCGACCTTGGTCTGGGGAAGGCTCAGACTGAGCCTTGTGACGGAAGTTGCCCCTTTGCTGCTGGCCGGAACGTGGCTATTGCCATTGTTGCCGGCCGCGAAAGCGATTCTGGTTCCTACGAAAGGAACCAATCTTGGGCCTGTACATGGCCTGCACAGTCCTCACCGCCTTCCCAGCATCCTGTAACTTGGTGATTACCTTTTGGATTCTTCACCAAACAGGACATCTCCATTGTAGGGGACGTCCAGGATATTTTGGGACGTCCAGAGTAAATCAGGGCGAGAAGCCATAGGCATCTCCTGAGACAGGCGCCGAGAAGCTGCTTCCTGGCCTTGAGTCTGCCAAATCATAAGCGACTCTCAAACTCTCAGTACCCTTAGCAGCAAGGGAAAGGCATACAGAACCTCCCTGTCCATTCCAACGGCAGTGTGTCCAGAGGGACTGTGCCCTTGACAGGAGGTTTGCAGCAGAACTGCAGTGGTGGATTGTCTGAAGCTGCAAAGAGGTCCACTTCTGGAGTGCCCCACCGCATGAAGACAACCTCCAGGATCTGCCTGTTCCGGGATCACTCATGGTGGTCCCGATTGATTATGCTGAGGCATCTGCTAAGATATCATGGTATATTCATTTTAGGAAGGTCATTTTTCATTTATATATGTAATCAGTATTCATTCATGTTTTACTTATTCTCAAACAGTATTAACTTAAAATGTGTTTGAAAGTGTTATCTTTCTTACATTTGAAGCAACAAGCATCTATTTTTGTTATTTTTTAGATTTTTTATTGTTTAATTGTTTTTATTTTATTTAGTTTTTGTTGACCGGGTAAGTGCACTAGACAAATCCTGCCTATTTTCAGGCACGACCCGGGGAAGGAGGATACAGATGAATGTCAACTGACCTTGAACCAGATGAAGCTGTTGGTATTTTTTTTAGTGAATGAGGGAAATTTGGCCAGGACACCAGGGAAACTCCCCTTCTCTTTTCAATAAGTGCCACGGGATCTTTAACATCCACCTGAACTACCACCAATCCAGGCAGATGGGACCTTGGTTTAACGTCTCATCCGAAGGACGGCACCTCAGATGTGCAGCACCCCTCTCATGCTGCACTACAGTGTCAGTACTGGGATAGTAACCCAAGTACCAGATGCGAGAACTGAACCCACAGCCCTCTGATCTCCCGGCCTCAGAGGAGAGTGTGCTACCTACTGAGCCACTGACACTGCACTGCACACAGAGAGTTTGTTTTCATTATGTTTTCGACTTATGTAATGTTATCTGTTCTTTGCCCAATTTTAACTACTGTTTCACATGATAAAAAAGATAGTTTTCAGTTGTCATGCTCTTGCCCATATAGCACAAATCAGGAAAATGGATTCCTCAGTAAGGATCCGTTTGATTTTTTGTTTCCCCATGTTATTTTTCCTTTTATGAAGTTTGCCCATTTTATAATTTTCAACCTAGTAAGTTTATTCATAGATTGATTACTACTACAACAAAAAGTGAAAGACAACTAGAGAATAGGATTAACCTAAAAAGATTACTAATGCTGCTTTTACTCATGTCTGGATCAGTGCATCCACATCCTGGGCCTAATTTTCCATTAATGGGAAATTACGCATCAATTTCAGTTAGTGTCAACAAGGGCCCAGTTTCCCCCAACACTTAATACTGTTCACTTTAATATACAGAGTTTGTTATCTAAATGGACCCAATTTGTTGCTTGGTCCCAACTCCACTCATTTGATGTTATTACCCTCTGAAACGTGGTTACATGATAAATCTCTGAGTCCAGTATACTATCTCCCTAATTATAACCTAATTAGGGAAGTCAGAGGAGGAAAAAAGGGGAGGTGGAGTCTTAATGTACATTCTTTGCAAATCTGATTACATTGTTCTTGACCATTCTCTTGAGAAATTCAGGATGCAATATGATTTCTTTTGATTTGATTCTTGGACAAAATAAACATTTGACCCTTAGTACAATTTATTTTCCCCCCTGGTAAAATATCCAATGGTTTTGAATTGCTGACCTCATTTCGTGAGGTTTTACCCTCTAATAGAGGGTGGATCACTCTTGGTGATTTTAACTGCAGTTGGGACAAAAGTTTGAAAGGTGAAAGAGAAATTTTGGTTGATCTGGGTGTTACGCAACTAACAGAAGAAACTACTAGGCCCAATTATAAAACAGGTGGAGGAACCGTTCTTGATTGGATTATGGTCACTCATGTTGACAGGGTTACTAGCTGTGAAGTTATGCCTGATATCATGAGCGACCATCATCCCATCAATAGTGAATCATCCGTAAAAGTGTTTAAAAGTCCTCCCAGATATGTTGAATGTCGAAGTTTGGCTAATTTGACTCCCCACAGAATTGAAGCTTTGTTCAACGAAATTGATTGGTCTCCCTTGGTATCTTGCACCAATACTGATGCAACGTGGGAATTTTTCTGCATAGCTTATAATGCAATCATAAATGCAGCCTCTCCTTTAAAGAAAATAAGAATTGGATCCTCCAAACAAGAATGGGTCACTAGGGACCTTATTCACTTAATTAGAAAACGTGACAAATGCTGGAAGCTATATAAGGTATCCAGAACCCCCGCTCTTCTCCAAGAGTATAAGACACTCAGAAGTAAGTGTAAATCCAAAATTAGGAAAGCTAGGGTCGCCTATTGCCTAAATGACCAAAGGAACTCCAGGGCTAATCCTTTAAAAAAAAAAAAAAAAAAAAAAACCTGGAACTTCCTAAACAAAATCATGGGAAGAGGGAAACCAGTTTCTGTCCCAACCATTCTTCAAAATGGACAAAGTATATGCGATCATTCTGAAGTATCCAACATCTTCAGTCACTTTGGGAACCTTGGTTCCTATAGAACCCCCATAACTTTGGATGGCGTGACTGATTTCAAAGATACCCACAATGATACCAAACTAACGTTTTATTTTAAACTTCTAACCCCTTTTTCAGTGAAAAAAAATATATATATTTTTGGAAAAATAACCCAAATCCCCTTCAGGGCCAAGATGGAGTCGACATTAGGGTTATTAAATTAGGTATAGATTGTTTTGCCTATCCGTTAGCACATATTTTTAATTTTTCTTTATCTCATAATGTTTTCCCAGAGTAGCTGGAAACAGGCAATCATAAAACCTATCCTGAAGAATGGTAATCCCTCTTTTGTTGTCCACTACCGTCCAATTTCTCTTCGCTTATATCAAAAATGCTGGAAAGGATTGTGATGGACCAAACCTTAGGTTTTCTTGGGAAATATTCCTTACTCTCTGGGAACCAGCATGGGTTCAAGCCAGGATTTAACACCGAAACAGCCTTGGTGGGGGTTCATGGGCAGTGTACATGGCACACTTGGAGGGCACGTGTGCGGCACTGTTCATGGACCTCACCAAGGCTTTTGACCTGGTTGAATTTGATCATCTTCCAAGTGTCCTTCGTGGTCTTCACTTTTCTGAGGGATGTAGTTATGTGGTATCAAAACTTTTTACATAATAAATCCTTTAGAACCATTATTGGTTCTTCTCTATCCCATTCCCTTCCATTAGTTTGTGGTGTATCCCAGGGTTCAATTCCGGGGCCACTTATTTTTTTCCTTATTTATGAATTCTGCCCCAAAGATTTGTACTAAAACAGAGATGATCTTATATACGGACGGCACCATTATATTTTGTACTAATCCCAGATCTGACACTGCCCTTTCCCACCTTCAAACTGATTTTTATTATCTGCAAGATTGGCCATCATTAAATCACCTGGGTTTTGAATTCTAAAAAAACAAAGGTAATGTTTTTTTCCAGGAATAAGAATGCATCTTGACTCTCCTTCAATTACTGACAGAAAGGGCAATACAATCGAATTTGTTTCAGTTTTCAAATATTTAGGCATAACTTTGGACAATCAGTTTTCTTTTCAACCTCATACTGAAACTTAGGAAAATCCTCCATCAAAGATTGGGTATCCTTTATCGAGCCAAATCCCTTTTGACTTTTGAATCAAGAAAGCTCTTGGTTCATAGTTTGCTTTCTGTACTCGATTACAGAATACATACACACACACACACACACACACACACACACACACACATACTATATATATATATATATATATATATATATAGATATAGATATATATACACACACACACACACACACACACACACTCACACACACACACCCACCCCTCCTCGTGTCATAATGTTCTGAATCCGCTTAGAGTAATAGATCACTCAGCCTTGAGATTTTGGCTAGCTCTATCTTTTCAAACTCATTGTTCTGATCTGTATAGACAGTCTTATTCCTTATCTTTTGATAAGTTCTTTTCAAAATGGATACTTTTTTATTTAAAGTAAAACGTAATTTTCTCCCCCTGTCTACTTCTATAATGTTTCCCAGGGTAACAAATGTATTATTTACTAGGTGCCAGTCTAATTATAAATTTAAAACACGATTTTTAAGACCTCTTTTAGGCAAAGATCTTTACTATTTAGAGACCCTACTTTTTTCAATAAAATACCGTCTAATTTTTTGAGAGTAGTCTCATTCAGTGTTTTAAGAAAAAGTGAAAATATTGGCTTTCCTCAAAAACAATGTTTCTGCTTCTGCACTGCACTTTGATTAGTCTGCTCCTATGTTGTACGTTGTACTTTTTATATTGCGTTTTTAGTCTGAACTTGTCACCAGCGAAA
Source organism: Neoceratodus forsteri (assembly GCA_016271365.2). Taxonomy (NCBI): domain Eukaryota; kingdom Metazoa; phylum Chordata; order Ceratodontiformes; family Ceratodontidae; genus Neoceratodus; species Neoceratodus forsteri. Next base: position 356,903,810 of record CM028137.1, on the reverse strand, counting down.
ACTGGCAATCTTGCTCATCTGGATTTACAAGTATAAAAAATAAAAATGAAGAGTGAAAAATAAAAGACGTTGTCCTTCTCTGGGAGATGGACTGCAGAGAGGGAGACTTCCAGAGAATATGCCAGGCTCCAGATTTTCACGGCCTCTCTACACAATGGGTTTGACCGTGTGCTTCCTCGTTTATGTAGTACATGGTGGTTGTATTGCCTGTCCTGCACCACCTTGCTCTTTACTAGGCTGGTGACGGACTGGATTCCCAGAAGAACTGCCCCAAGTTCCAACAGGATGATGTGCAGCAGTGACTCCTGCTTTTGCCATGTGCTCCCCCAGATGTGCTCCCAACCCAGGAGAGACGCATCTGTGGTTAGTACCAGTGAAGGGGGTTGCTGCAAGAATGGCACCCCTTGTCTGAGGTTGGCCTTGTCCTGCCACCACTGCAGTGCTTGTAAGAATGCTGCAGTGACAGGCTCGAGCTTTGACAGAGAGACTTTTTTTTTTTTTTTTAAGCCAGTGGGCTCTGCGGTGGAAAGTACAGTTACGCAAGAACTTACCGTAACAGTAGATCTTTCAGAACAGCTCTTGCATCAGGTTACACCATTAGGACTGAAGCAGTCAGGCACCAGGACCCCATGGAAATTTTTTTAACTAGCAGTCTTCAGCGGGGACCGCCTTAGACGCCGGTCCCGCCCTCAACGTCAGGCGTAGTATATAAAAGGCGGTCCCCCATAATCCTCAGTTCTCCATCGGAGACTCCCGGACGCTGGATGACATCAGAAGTGGAGACAGAGGATCCGCCACCAGATGGCAAAGACTAAAAAGAACTTCCCATCCGTAAGATGGATGTTTGGCTACTACCTACCTCCACAAGAGGGGATGGTGGGCGGGAAGGTACCTGCTGCAAGAGCTGTTCTCGAAGATCTACTGTTACTGTAAGTTCTTACATAACTGTACTATCTTACTTCGAGATACAGCTCTTGCAGCAGGTTACACCATAGAGACTGATTTCCAAGCAGTAGTGGCAATCTCACGCCACAGGGAGGAGGAAGGTAGGGATCACAGCCCTACTCGGAGCCTAGGACAGAAGTCCCTGAAGGACAGGCAAGGCCGAACCTGCTCTTCGCCTCGATGCAATGTCCAGGCTGTAATGCCTAATAAAGGTATGCACCGAGCTCCAAGTGGCTGCAGCGCAAATAGCTGAGGTGGAGACATTCCTTAACGCCACAAAGGAAGTGGCCACTCCTCTAGTGGAATGACCCTTCACCACGCCTGGTAAGGGTTTATTGCGCTTATAACCGAAAGAGGTGCACTGGATAAGCCACCTCAAGAGAGACTGTTTAGAGACAGGAGCTCCTTTCATTCTAACAGTGAAGGAGACAAACAGTTGATCCGCCTTTCGAAACTGTTTGGTTCTGGTCAGATAATATCTGAGGGCATCGATGCACATCGAGGTGTTCAGAAGGGCTTCTCCTGGTTGGTGTACCTTGGAAATACACTGGTAAGTCAATATCTCTTATTAAGGGTGAGGGCTGAAACCACCTTAGGCAGAAACTTTGGGTTTGTCCTCAGGTACCCTGTCCTGATGGAAAACTAAATAAGGCTCTTTGCACATAAGTGCATGCAATTCGGAGATTCTTCTTGCCGAAGTAACCGCAACTAAAAATAACGTTTTCCATGACAGAAAACATAGCTCGCAATCCGCGGCTGGTTCAAAAGGTGGCAGCGTAAGCTGCTCCAGGACGAAGGGTAAGTCCCAAGGAGGAATCAGATCCTTGATGGGTGGCCTAAGGTGGAGGACTCCCCTTAAAAAGGCACGAGTAGTGTCCAACTGGGCCACCGTCCGATGGCCTATGGGGGCATGGTAAGCAGAAATTGCACAAAGGTGCACCTTAATCGAGGAGTACGCCAGTCCGGAATGAAAAAGAGAAAGCAGGTAATCCAGAATTGAAAATTACGTACCTACCATAATTCTTGATCTTCTTGGACAAGTCTCCACCATTCATTCACACTATTGGGATCTGCGCCGGAGGCAGCAGGACCCATCGGGAGCAAGCTTTTTGCTGGAGGGTTGGCGCCAGAGATGGCGCCACGGTGTCTTCCGCGACCTCAGCTTGCGCTGTAATGACTATCTCGGCGTCGACCCTCCAACCGCCTCAGTACCTTTTTTTACCGAGGAGGTGCAGCGTAACTAACCTAGAAGGATAGCCTAACCTAAAAACCGGACATAAGATAGTCTGGACGACCCGTATAAGAAGGGTCAACAAAGAAATCTTCACAGCCTAAAGATTTGAGGGAGTGAAGACCAACAACAGAGGTGAGCTCGGGGGATGGAGGGTGGGCATGTGAATGAGTGGTGGAGACTCGTCCAAGAAGATCAAGAATTACGGTAGGTACGTAATTTTCATATCTTCCTGGACATAAGTCTCCACCACTCATTCACACTAATGGGAGAGTACCGAGCTAATAATCCCCCGAGAGGGCGGCAGGAGAGACCAAGAGCTCACGTTTCTAGGACAGAAGTCCATTAAGGATGGCTCTGCCAAAGGAAGAATGTCGTCTGGCATGGACATCCAGTGCATAATGTTTAACGAAAATATGCACTGAGCTCCAGGTGGCCACGTTGCAAATATCTGCAATGGGCACGTTGCGAATTTCCGCTAGGGATGCCGCGACCGCTCTAGTAGAGTGAGCGTAAACCCTGCCCTCCAACAACCTGCGCCATGGAATAGCAGTGGCAAGGCATGCCACTAGCCATGCTGAGATGCATCTGATAGTGACAGGTTGACACAGCCGGGTCTCGCTGAAGGAAACAAACGGCTGTTGAGCTTTGCGAAAGTCTTTCGTTCTATCTAGATAGAAATGCAAAGCTCTCTTGACATCCAAGGAATGAAGAGATTGTTCTTCATTTTGGAAGTCCGCAAAGTAAGAGGGAAGGACCAAAGGTTGGTTTAGATGAAATTCCGACAACCTTAGAAGAAATTTAGGATGGGTTCTAAGGACTACTTTGTCTTTGTGGAACACAGTATACGGAGGGTCTGTGACCAGGGCATGCATCTCCGAGACCCTGCGGGCTGAGGTAATGGCCGCCAGGAAAGTCAGTCTTCCAGGTGAGAATTTTAGCTCATAGGTAGTCAGAGGTTGAAGGTTTCAGTGAGCATATCTAGCACAAGATTGATGTCCCAGGCTGCAACTGGACGTCTTGTAGGAGGTCTGGTATGCAGAATTCCTTTAAGAAATCTCTTAACCACAGGTAACTGAGCCAGTGACAAGGAAAGTATCGGATCATGATAAGCTGAAATGGCACATAAGGTGAACTTTGACTGTAGAGTACTGCAGACCTGAATTTGAGAGGTCTAAGAGGTACTCCAGAACTTTATCTGGTGGGCAGGAAAAGGGTTCAAAGAGGATTTTACACAAGCAGGCAAAACTTCCATTTGGCTGTGTAAGTCTTCCTAGTGGCTGGTTCCATGCAGCCAGAAGAATATCTGAAACTCTCGAGACACATTGAACCTGTTTACTTCTACCTCTTCAGGAGCCAAGCGTGAAGGTGAAGCAACCACAGGTTGGGATGAACAGGCCCCTGAGTCAAGAGGTTCATCTGAAGGGAAGTGGTCTGGGAGGAACTGCCAACATATTGTTGAGTAGTGGAAACCACAGCTGTCGAGGCCAAAGGGAGCAATGAGATCATCTTGTCCCCTGGGATTCGAACTTGAGAAGTACCCTCTGAATTAGAGGAAAGGTGGAAAGAATAGAAAGCTTTTGCCCATGCAGCCTGAGCATCCTGACAGAAAATGCCAGGCCCTGGATTTCTGGAGCAGAAGAGAGGCAGTTTTGTGTTGAGTGGGGATGCAAAAAGGTCCAGGTCTGAAGTTCCCCACTCTTTGAATAGTGACTGAACTATGGTTAAGTCAAGAGACCATTTGTGAGGATCTGTCTCTGTTCTGCTGAGACGGTCTGCCAATTCGTTCTGTACTCCCAGCAGGTAGACCGCTTGAATTAGAGCCTTGTGCTCCAAGCACCATTCCCATATCCTCATCGCTTCCCTGCATAAGGGGTAAGAGTGAGCACCGCCCTGCTTGTTGTTGTAATACATCACTGCTTTGTTGTCCATTTGAAGGAAAATGTTCTTGTGACAGAGAATGTCCTTCAACGCCCGGACCGCATAAAGGACGGCTCTCATTTCTAAGACATTTATGTGAAGCTGGGACTCTACCTGAGTCCACGCATCCTTGAGTGTGGAGAACCTGACAGTGAGCTCCCCACCCCATCAGGGGCAGCGTCTTGGTAATGGAAATCTGATGATCCAGAGGAGCAAAGGATATCCTTCAGGAGATTGCTCTCTTGAGACCACCAGGTGGTGACCTCTTTAGAGGTTCTGTCACCTTGATGAGATAGGACTGCGGGTGAGTGGTTGGGGACCACTGAGTACTGAGCATCCACTGAGTGGTTCTCATGTGCAGGCATGCTGGGGTACAGTGAACACTGAGGATGCCATGAGGCCTAGCATCCGTTGCATCGAGAGCTGTAACAGGGAGTTCTCCCGATGTGACGGGCCATTTGAGAGATATTGTTCCTTCTGTCTTCTGGAAGAAAAGCCTTCACAGGAGGTGTCCAGAAGATTTCTATAAAAGGAGCCTCTAGGAGGTCTGCAACTGCGATTTTTGAGGTTGCGGGACTCCCATGGACATGAAGAGCGAAGCCATGTCTCTGAGCGTCCAGAGTTCCCTGCCTGGAAGGACTTGCCAGAAGCCAACCATCCAGATTAAGGGAACACCTGTATTCCGATCTTTCTGATATGCACTGCGAGAACTGCACAACACTTTGTAAAAACTTGCGGCGCCAAGGATAGCCCAAAGGGCAGGACTCTGAATTGATAATGCTGTCCCAGAGCCACAAACCTCAGGAATTTGTGATGCTTTGGGTGAATAGGAATGTGCTGGTAAGTATCCTGCATGTCTAGGGAGGGTAGCCAGTCGTGTTGATGAAGCAAGGGTAACAAGGTTCCTAGAGAAATCATTTTGAATTTCTCCTTGGGCAGAAATTTGTTTAGTCTTCTGAGATCCTAAATGGGGCGCATGCCCCCAGTTTTCTTTGGAACCAGAAAGTAATGGGAGTAGAACCCCGTGTTCCATTGATGCAGTGGCACCGCTTCTACTGCCCTGTTGTCCAGAAGGCCCTGAATCTCGGCGGCGAGAAGGTTTGACTGAAGGGTTGACAGTCTGGGTTGATGTCTGGGGGGACGATCCGGAGGGGTCTCCACAAGATTGAGTGAATACCCTCTCGGATTATCCGAGGACCCATTTGTCTGAGGTTATGGACTTCCACTGATTGTAGAAGTGCATCAGACGACCTCCACCGCTGAGGAAGAAGTCCACCTAGGGCAGCTGAGATGGGACTTGGGCCAAGCAACTCATAAGGTGGCTGGGCGCTTTAGGCCCTTGCGCCTTGTGCTGCATTTTCTTTTGAGGCTGGGGAGTTTGATTTTTATGAAAACTTCCTCTGCCTCGAAAGGACCGACTGTTGTGAAACTGTGGTTTATTAACACTCCCTCGAGAGGGGACAGGAGGAGGTCGAGCCAACTTAATGGCTGACCTAGTCTTTTGTGTAGCTTCTAGAGCCTGTTCTACCTGAGGGCCGAAAAGATACACACCATCAAAAACAGCGCCATTACCTGTTGCTGTCGTCATTCATGAAGCCTGAAGTGCGCAACCAGGAATGACGGTGCAAATACCAGCTGCCGCCCGCTCGGAAGCAGTGTCGAAAGCATCCATAGCTGTTTTAACCTGCTGATTGTTAGATTCGATACCCCTGGTAATGGTCTGAAGAAGTTCTGGCTTTGTATCCGATTCCGGTAGAGCTTCAATCATCTGTTTGAGAGAGTGCCAAAGGGCATACTCATATTGAGAGAAATAGCCTTGGTAGCTGGCAATACGCATACCCAGGGTGGAAGCAGCAAAGACTCTTACCTAAAGTGTCTATCTTACGAGATTCTTTGTTAATAGATCGAGCTGTAGTAGTTTGGAGAAGGACGACCTTATTCTTTGCCAATACTACAATAGGATCCGCAAAGGCTTGAGATGCCAAAATGGGTCAATCCTTGGGGGCTGAGTATTTCCTATCTATGGATTTAGTCACTGAAGGGATGAGAGCAGGATTATTCCATACCATTTGAGACAGCATCTCAAAGGAGGGCTGAACCGGAGGAGTCAAATCCGTAGGGATCTCCGGAACATGGAGGTGATGGACTCTTAGCAATTTCCCCGGATCGATGTCTGTAGTTTGGAGTGAAAGAGTGGAAATCAAGTTTTTCAGCAGAGACTTAAAGGACAGGTCCTCGACCACAGGCTCTGTAGCAGGAATAAATCCTGGTTCATCCACTTCATCACCCAGTCTAAGGTCTGGGTCAGGCTCAATGTCATCTCCCAACAGTCCAGGAGGGATTGTATGGACAGGAAAGGAGTGAAAATCAGAGAAAAAAGATGGAGGAAGAGAGTTAAAGGAGGAGTCCTGAAAAGAGGAAGACACCCCAAGAACCCCTGGCGCCAGAGGCGCCAGAAAGCACTACGGCACCAAGAAGCCACAGGCGCGAAGGCAGCTGGGCGGACGCACCGCAATGCCACGCAGTGCCGAGGCCAACACCGAAGACATCCTGGAGCCGAGCGTGCCACCGAGCGCTGAAAACATCTCAGACTCCAAAAACAGGATTTGAGGGGAGGAAGGAAGAGCAGGAGATAAAGGCATCGGTGTGGCCCCTCGCGCGCAGCCATGGGGGAAGACACCTAAGCATGGAGTCAATGGAACCGAAGACAGCGCCGCGCAACCAGGAAGGCTCAACCGCCCTACCTGGTCTCCCAAGAAGCCTGAAGGCCCCTGAGTGACCGAGCCAGGCAGCTGAACCAACCTCCGAGCCCATTGCTCCATAAGTGCGGCCCACTGATGAAACTGCTCATCTGAAGACCTACCAGAGGGCAGGCTAGGGCTCAGATGTCGAAGACTCTGGCTACCTGAAACAGGAGCAGGCGACTCCGAAGGAGGAGACTGGCAACTAGCCCCAATAACTGACCGTCTACACACAGACATATCAGAGGGCGACCTCGAGTGATGCCTTCTCTTTTTTGACCTGTGGGTCGAAGAAGAGCTCGAGGCAACAGCGTCAAAATGTGACAATTTTTATGCTTCGAGGGACCCCGTCCCCAGGCACTGGACTGACCGTTGTCAGACCCCCCTTCCGGAGAAGGCAGCGGATCGGACCGAGCCAGACTGACTGAACAGCTTTCATACAAAGTCTCCCTACCGTCACCTGACCTGCTCATGGTCGACTCAGTCAAGTAGGCCGAGACTTCTTTGCAACCAACAATAAACTTAAGCGATACTTATTCGAGATTACTACCAAAAAACAAAACTGAAAACTATGCTGCTAGTTTGAAGTTTGACTCCTGGCGGGCGAGCGACAGTCACTGAAGCGCACTCGACGGCGGGAAAAGGAACTGAGGCGGTTGGAGGGTCACGCTGAGATAGTCATTACCGCTCGCGCTGGGGCTCGCGGTGCCGGTCCTCGCGGCTTCATCTCTGGCGCCGGCCCTCCAGCAAAAAGTTTGCTCCCGCTGGGTCCTAGTGCCTCCGGCGCAGATCCCATTAGTGTGAATGAGTGGTGGAGACTTATGTCCAGGAAGATCCAGCTTTTCAGGACAATCTAACGGCGAAAAGCCGTGTGCTTGAGCCCGCAAACAGAATCTACACTGCGTGGGTTGCCGTTTTTCTGGCGGCAGAGTGTACATCTGCCACTTCTTGCAAGACCCCGTATCGCAACATGGCTATGTCTCTAGGAGCCAAGCGTGCAGGTTCAAAGGACACAAGTCTGGATGGACTACTGAACCCTCCACCTGAGACAGCAGATGGGAGCTGATTGGCAAAGGAAGTGGAGGTTCCCAGGATAGCTGATACAGAAGAGGGAACCAAATTTGTCTGGGCCAGAAAGGTGCTATCAAAATGAGCGTCACCTGCTCCTTGAGAAGTTTTAAGAGAACTCTCTGGATCAACAGGAAAGGCGTAGAGGAATCCGCCCACCCAGGAGAGGGACAACGCGTCTCGCCAGAAAACACCAGGCCCTGGATCTAGCGAGCAAAAATTGGGCAGTTTTGCGTTGGACGGGGACGCGAAAAGGTCAAACTCTGGAGTGCCCCATCTGTGAAACAGATCCTGCCACCTCCTGTAGAAGTTCCCACTCGTGGACTCTGGCCTGAGAGCGACTCAGACGGTCTGCGATGGTGTTGTCCACTCCCGGAACCTGTACTGCAATTAGATTTGCGCTGTGTTGCAATATCCACTCCCACACTCATGGCCTCCCTGCAAAGTGGGTAGGAGTGGGTGCCTCCTTGTTTGTTGAGGTAATACAACACCGCGGTATTGTTTGTCTGTAACAGGAGTGTACCCGGTGGAATCTCCGACTGGAAGGCCTGCAGAGCGTAAAGGACTGCCCTCATTTCCAAAATGCTGATGTGAAGATGAGACTCCTGGACTGTCCAAAGGCCCTGGGATCGAACACCATCCAGGTGTGCTCCCCACCCGAGCCCTGAGGCGTCTGTGGAGAGACTCACGGTTGGAGACTACTCTACAAAGGGAACCCCCACGGAGAGGTTCCCCGGATCTAGCCACCATTGCCAATCCCGAATCGCGGCATTCGTGATTTGAATTGGCTGCTGCAGATGGTCTTGCCTTTGGTCCCATTGCACCTTTAGCATCCACTGGGTTACCCGCATGTGGAGCCGTGCCATCAGGACTGTTGCAATGGCCGCAGCCATGTGTCTGAGCAGGTGAAGGACCAATCTGGCCAGGATGGTCTTCACAGACAGGTCCCCGATGAGGGATCTGATGTGTTCCGCTCTGTCCGTGGGAAGAAAAGCTTTCCCTCTGACGGTGTCCAGAACTGCTCCTATAAACTGCAGTTTCTGGGATGGCACCAGGAGTGACTTCTCCTAGTTGATAAGAATACACAGTGATTGAAAAAGGGACTGGGTACGATGAATGGCCGTCATCAGTGCTTCCTTGGAGGGAGCCATGAGAAGCCTGCCATCCAGGTACGGTAACACGTAGTGGCCTTGTCTCCTCAGAGATGCCGCTACAACCGCCATGCGCCAGTAAGCAGGTGCGTGACAGCCGAAAGAGCGCTCTGAACTGATAGTGATGGCTCTGAAACTCGAAGCGCAGGAACCTCCTGTGCGCTTGAGCAACTGGGATGTGCAGGTAGGCATCCTGCATGTCTAACGATGCCAAAAAGGCATCCCGCTTCAGCATGGGGATTAGGCTCGAAAGGGTCACCATGCGGAAGCATTTGTAAACTACCGACAGATTGAGGTCGCAGAGGTCCAGAATTGGACGGAGGTACCCTGTTTTCTTTGGAACCAGGAAGAAGTGTGAATACCACCCTAGCCCTCTCTGGTTCTCTGGAACGTGCTCTAAGGCTTCTTTCTCCAGAAGCGCGAGCACTTCCTGCTGTATAAGCAAGGCGTGCTGACCTGACTAGCGGGAAAGCAGGGGAGGCCTTGTAGGTGGGCTGCCTACAAATTCTATATAGTGGCCTTTTTCGACCAATTGCAGCACCCACCTGTTGGTGGTGATCGACCGCCACTGGCAGGTGACGTGCGTTGCGACCCCCGACCTTCATTTCCCGTTGATCCTGAGGAGGGGCCGGGCCGGGAAGGAGTCATGCTGTGGCAGCGTTAGATCCTGCAGGTTGGGCTGACTTTGCGACTCGGTGGCCCATGCCTGGGGATGACTTGGCCTGAGCTTTTCGGGTAAAGGAGCCCCTCTGCTGTTGGCCAGAACACGGTTGTTGCCTTTGAGTCCAGCCATGAAAGCGACTCTGGTTCCTACGAAAGGAACTAGGTCGAGATCTGTACATGGCCTGGACAGATCTAACTGCCTTCCCTGCGTCCTGAAGTTTGGTGATCACCTTCTCGAAGGCTTCACCAAAAAGGACTTCCCCATTGTAAGGGACGTCCAGAATGTTCTTCTGGACATCCGGGGTAAAACCGGAGATGTGGAGCCAAGAGCGTCTCCGGAGACACACACCCAAGGATACAGCTCTGGCCGAAGAGTCCGCAGAGTCGTATGCGGCTCTGAGCACCTGGGTCCCCACATCCAAACCCGTACGGAGAAGGTTTAAAAGCTCCTCCTTTGACCACTGTCAGGCATCTTCTCAACCAGGTCCTGTCCCTGTTCCCACAGTACGCTCTAAAATTGAACTATGTGGGTGAGGTAATTTAGATACCAGATGACGCAAGTCGCAGCTGCGTCGTACACCTACAGGACATCAATTGCCCAGATTCTGGGTCCGGCCCTGTGTGCTCAAGTGCTGAGTCTCAGGGCCGGTCATGCGAGCCATGATGACCAGGGAATCAGCCAGAGGATGGTTACGCGGATACTGAATCCTCCTCGGGGCCTTGTATGGCGGTCCAGCCTTCTTGGCACTGCAGGTCGAGATACAGCCTGGTGATGTCCATAAGGTGTCCACCAAGGATGGCACTACCACAGGCTTTGGGTCTTTTTGCGAAGGTAGCAGGCAAGGCACTGTCTCTCGGGGTCTAGCTCTTCAGCATCCCACCCCATATTCTCCTTAATGTGCCTCATGATCTCAGCGAAAGAGGGGTCATCCGGAGGAGACCTGGGAAGGTCGTGTGGGTCTGGGGAGGGAATGCTGATGGGAGAAGGAGATCTGGAGCACCCTGAGGTGTCAGATCTAGAGTCCTCCGTGGACGAGGTATACCGGCATCGTCTGGGTCTCTTAGGGCTGGGTGACCCTGAAGTGGATCTTGACGGAGGACTTCTATCGGAGGATCTGCCCCTAGGAGGAGGTGTTGATGACTGTCCTACGGGCCCCTTGGGTGGAGGAGGAGGCGTAGGCGCTGTAGGAGTAGGTGGAGGCGGAGCGACCACATCCTTCCTGATGGTGTCCCACCAGAAGGTGAAGAGCTCCTTCACCTCTGCCAAATTCAGGCCCGACAACAGGCCAGGTACTGGTGGCCTGTCGCTGGGGTCAGGCGTCAGGTCCTGGGGTCTCCCGCTCCGGGGAGGGTTTCTGTGAGAGCCCGACGGCTCCGGAGTCACCCGCCTGGTCCTCGGGCTGAGTGGTGTCCTCCTCCGATGATACCTTCCGACCGACTGTAGGAGACGGTGGTGCGGTCCTCCTCTCTGGGGTAGCTGATGTCAGTCCCCCGGCCGACGCCCTGGGAGGCGAACGCCTGGACGGCGATGGGTGTCTTACTGTAGCTGGCTCCTGGGAGTGCCTGTGATGTTTAACAGACGTCGGGTCCAGCGTCCGTTTTAGGGACGTCAGGTCCTTAGTCTTACGTGAGACCGGGTCCGACCCACGCGGAGGCTGGGACACTGACCTGGCGTCGGAGTCCCGATGGCGGGAGGAAGACTTGTGGTGCTCCCCAGACTTGGACAAGACCTTAGAAGGAGGGGATAAAGCCGATGGCCTAGAAGTCTTGATAGGCTGCAGGGAGGAGTCGCCGCTGGAGGATCTGACCTGAACCGGGGGAGGCTGAGACTGAGCCGTGGAAGGAGAGCTGTCTGACTGAGAGCCGGAGCTTCGGGAGTCAGAGGCCCTTGACGGGGACCCAGGCCTTTCCTTCTCCCGGTGTTTTTCCCAGTGTTTGTGGGTCTTCCCCGACAACTCCCCCCTGGAGGAAGGTTCCCTATCCATGGCCTTGAGTTTCTCCTCCAAGAGAAACGCTTGAAGGGCCTTTTGGCGGCGGATCCTGGTGCGACTGTTGAAGCCCTGACAGAAGGAGCAGGCCTTGGTGTCGTGTTCCGGGCCTAGACAACGCACGCAGGCTGAGTGAAGATCCTTGAAGGGGATCAGTTTGCCGAAGGCACACTTAGATGGGTGACTTTCCAGAGAGGTGTTTGGAGAGGACATCAGATGAATCCAAGTTCGTATGAGGAAGAGACAACGTCGTAGATCCTAGTCGTCTCATGCTAGAAAGTGACAGAGAGGCTGATGCTTGCGATGTCGACGGCAGGAAAAGAACTGGGGATTGTGAGGGGACCGCCTCCTTATGTACTACGCCTGACGTCTGGGGCGGGACCAACATCGGAGGCGGTCCCCGCTGAAGACTGCTAGCTAGAAAATTTCCGTGCTGACAGCTTCAGTCCTAATGGTGTAACCTGCTACAGAGCGTATCTTGCAGTAAGATCAGCTCTTGCAGCAAGATTACACCAATAGAACTAAGCCAACTGCCAGACCCATTGGAAATTTTCTAATTAGCAGTATCCAGCGGGACCCGACCCTGATATGGCCCCGCCGCTGACATCAGGCATCTTATAAAAGGGGGCGGTCCCCCAGAATCCCCAGTTCTCCCGCCAGAGACTCACGGCTGTTAGATGACATCAGAACTGGAGACTGAGGATCCGCCATCAAAATGTATTCAGAACGGTGTCAGAAACACCTAATCCTAGAAAAGAGATATCGGAACAACTCTACCTCCAGAGGGGATGGTGGGAGGGAAACTACCTGCTGCAAGAGCTGTTCTCGAAGATCTACTGTTACAGTAAGTTCTTACGTAACTGTACTATCTTACTTCAAGAAACAGCTCTTGCAGTAGATTACAGCATTAGGACCGATTCCCAGGCAATACTGGAACTCCCTTTGCAGGTGGGAGGAGGCTAGGTAGAGATCGCGAGTTGGACCAAAGCCTAAGACAGAAGTCCCTGAAGGACTGCTAGACCAAAACCAGCTCTTCGCCGTGATGCAATATCCAGGCTATAATGCCTGATAAAGGTGTGCACGGTGCTCCAAATAGCTGCTGCACAGATGGCTGCGGTGGACACGTTCTTCGTGGCCGCAAAAGAGGTAGCAACCCCCTTTGTGGAATGACCCTTAACCGCACCCGGTAAAGGTTTGTTACGTTTCTGGCAACAGAACGTGATACAATGGATGAGCCACCTGGACAGTGATTGTTTAGAAACCGGAGCTCCCATCATCTTGTGGGCGAAGGAGACGAAAAGCTGATCAGATTTACGGTGGTGCCTGGTTCTGGTCAGGTAGTATCTTACACACCTATGCACCTCTAGAGTGCGCAACAGGGCTTCTCCTCTACTAGATTATTTAGGAAAATACACTGGTAAGTCGATGTCCTGATTGAGGGTCAGAGCTAAGACCACCTTAGGCAGAAACTTTGGATTTGTTCTTAGGACACCCTGTCCTGGTGAAAAACCAAATAAGGTTCTTTGTACATCAGTGCATGAAGTTCAGAAATCCTTCTGGCCAAGTATGTTAACTAAAATAACGTCTTCCATGTTAGGAGACATAGCTGGCAATCGTGTTCAGCTGTTCAAAAAGCTGCAGCGTGAGCTGCCCCAGGACAAAGGGTAAATCCCATGGAGGAATAGGATCCTCAATCGGAGGTCTAACGTGGAGAACACCTCTCAGGAAGGCTTGTGCTGTGTCCAACTGAGTTATGGGACGTCGGCCTATAGGTGTATGATAGGCTGAGATGGCACAAAGGTGTACTTTAACAGAGGAGTAGGCCAAGTCTTCCTGGAAGAGAGACAGGAGGTAGTCCAGGACCGACCTTTCCGGACAATCCATCGGGGAAAGTCCTCATGCTTGAGCCCAAAGGCAAAATCTGCACCATTTCACGGCATATGTGGCGTGAGTGGCCGGTTTTCTAGCAGCCACTAGAACATCTGCTACCTCTTGCGAGACCCCGTACCGCATGATAGCTATGTCTCTAGGAGCCAGGCATGCAGGTTCAGAGAGCGAAGGTTTGGATGGACCAAAGAACCTGCCTCCTGGGACAATAAGTGAGAGCTGATTGGCAGAGGCACTGGAGGTTCCTGGGACAGCTGCAGCAGAGGGAACCAAATCTGTCTGGGCCAAAAAGGCGCAATAAATATCAGCGTTGCCTGCTCTCTGCGGAGTTTCAAAAGGACCCTCTGGATCAACGGGAAGGGAGGAAACGCATACCGGAATCTGCCCGTCCAGGAGACTGATGACGCGTTTAGCCAGAAAACACCAGGCCCTGGATCTAGCGAGATGAAATTGGGCAGTTTTGCGTTGGATGGTGACGCGAAAAGATCTAACCCTGGTGTGCCCCATCTGTGAAATGCATCCTCTACTACATCCTCGAGTAGTTCCCACTCATGGACTCTGGCCTGAGAGCGGCTCTGGTAGTCTGCAATGACGCTGTCCACTACTGAGACATGAACAGCAGTGAGGTTTGCGCAGTGTTATAGAACCCCATCCCACACCCTCATGGCCTCTCTGCAAAGTGGGTAGGAATGGGTGCCTCCTTGTTTGTTGACGTAATACATCACCGTGGTATTGTCTGTTTGTAACAGGAGAGTACCTGGCAGGATCTCAGACAGGAAGGCCTGCAGGGCATAAAGAACTGCTCTCATTTCCAAAATATTGATATGGAGATGAGCTTCCTGGGGTGTCCACAAGCCCTGACCCCGGCGAGGTGTACTCCCCAACCGAAACCTGAGGCGTCAGTGGGGAGGGTCACAATCTGAAATGGCGCAATCAAGGGGACCCCCGCTGACAAGTTCCTTGAATCTAGCCACCATTGCCAATCCTGGATTATGGCATTTGTGATCCGAACTGGAAGCTGCAAATGGTCTTGCTTCTGATCCCATTGAACCTGCAACATCCACTGAGTCACCCACATGTGGAGACGGGCTAGCGGGACTGTTGCAATAGCCACGGCCATGTGTCCGAGCAGGCAAAGGACCAGTCCAGCTGGGACAGTCTTCTTTGCCAAGATGTCCCTGATGAGGGATCTGATGTGTTCCGCTCGGTTCTGGGGCAGAAAAGCTCTCCCCTGGACGGTGTCCAGAACTGCGCCTATGAACTGCAGATTCTGTGACAGAACCAGGTGTGACTTCTCCTGATTGGCAATGATGCCCAACGTCCTGAACAGGGACTGAATACAATAAATTGCGGACAGAGCCTCCCGAGAGGGTGCCATGAGGAGCCAGTCGTCCAGGTAGGGGAACACGTAGTGGTCTTGTCTCCTTAGAGCCGCTGCTACAACTGCCGTGCACTTCGTAAACACCCGAGGTGCCGATGACTGTCCAAAAGGGAGGGCTTGGAACTGATAATGGCGACCTAGAAATTCAAAGCGCAAGAACTTCTGTGCGCTCGAGCACTGGGTATGTGCAGGTAGGCATCCTGCATGTCCAATGATGCTAGGAAGGTGCCCTGCTTGAGCATGGGCATCAGACCAGGAAGGGTCACCATGCCGAAGCGTTTGTAGAGGACCGAAGCGTTCAGATCGCTGAGATCCAGTATCGGACAGAGGTCCCCTGTCTTTTTGGGAACCAGAAAGAAGTGGGAATAGTAACCTGCACGTCTCTGGTTCCTCGGTACATGCTCTATAGACTTCTTTCCTAGAAGCGCGAGCACCTCCTGCTGTATGAGCAGTGTGTGCTGACCCAAACAGGAAAGCAGGGGAGGTCTCGACGGTGGATGGTCCAGGAATTCTATAAAGTGACCTCTCGACCATTTGAAATACCCACCAGTCTGTGGTAATCAACTGCCACCCTGAAAAGTAGCGCAGGCGTCACTTGCCCACCTTTCTGCCTGCTGATCCAGAGGAGTGGTGGGGCTGGGAAGGAGTCATGTCTGATGGTAGCTGGTTCCACAGGTGGGCTGGTTTATATACCGCTGACCTCTTGCCTGGGGAAGATTTAGGTTGGGTCTTACGAAGAAGGTGCCCCTTTGTTGCTGGCCTGAATGTGGCTGCTGTCGCTAGGTCGCAAAAAACAGTTCTGGTTCTCACGAAAGGAACCAAATTTGGATCTGTACATTGCCTGTACAGACCTTACTGCCTTCCCGGTGTCCTGAAACTTGGTGATGACCTTTTCAGAGGGTTCATCAAACAGGACCTCTCCGTAAGGGATGTCGAGAATACTCTTCTGTACGTACAGGACAAAGCCAGACACACGGAGCCAGGAGTGTCTCTGGAGACTGACGCCTGAAGCTGCGCCCCTGGTGGAAGAGTCTGTAGAATCATATGTGGCTCGTAACACTTGGGTCCCCACATCTGACCCTGTGTGGAGGAAGTTCAAGAGCTCCACCTTCTGCTCGCCATCCGGTAGTTTATCAACTAGGTCCTGACCCTGTTCCCACAGGGCATTCTGAAACTGAACCATACGAGACTGATAGTTCAGGGACCTGATTAAGCATGTAGCAGCCGCATACATGCGTCCTCCCCAGGGCATCCAACCGCTTGGATTCCTGGTCCGGTGGCTGTGTGCTCAGATGCTGTGGTCGTCGGGACCTGTCATGAGAGGCCATAATGACCAGGGAATCAGCCAGAGGTTGTTCCGCCAAGTACTGGTCCTCTGTCAGGGCCCTGTACAGACAGTCAGCTTTCTTTTGCACCGTGGGGGTGGAATGTGGACGCTTCCACGCAGCCTTGGTGACGTCCACGAAGGTGTCCAACAAGGGTGGCACCACCACAGGCT
The DNA here is from genome assembly GCA_016271365.2 of Neoceratodus forsteri. Taxonomy (NCBI): domain Eukaryota; kingdom Metazoa; phylum Chordata; order Ceratodontiformes; family Ceratodontidae; genus Neoceratodus; species Neoceratodus forsteri. The sequence goes on along the minus strand of CM028137.1, from coordinate 356,887,337 downwards.
TAGGGTCCTTCTGCCGAAGGTAATGAACTAAGCGCCGTCTCTCGGGGCAGAGATCTTCCGAATCCCATCCCATGTTCTCCTGGATGTGCCTCATGATCTCAGAAAAGGAAGGATCATCCGGAGGTGACCTGGGCAGGTCGTGTGGGTCAGGTGATGGGATGCCAATTGGAGGAGACCTGGAGGTATCTGAAGTGTCAGATCTGGAATCCTCCCCTGGCGGAGTGGATCGTCTACACCTGGGTCGCTTAGGACTGGGAGACCCTGAGGGAGATCCTGAAGGGGGCCTTCTCCGTTCTTTGGATCTTCCCCTAGGAGGTGGAGTGTGCCCTTGGGGGTCGGTGGTCTTCCTGCTGGCCCCTGCGGTGGAGGAGGAGGGGGTGTAGGAGGTGAAGGAGTAGGAGGAGGAGGTTTGACTGGGATCACATCCTTCTTTATTGTGTCCCACCAAAAAGGTAGAGAGATCTTTGACCTCTTGAATATTCATACCAGACAACGGACCTGGCGCCAGTGGTCTGTCGTCGGTATCGGGCATCTGGTTCGAGGGAGTCTTAGTGATTGGCGAAGGCTCCTGTGGAAGCCCGACGTCCTCAGTGTCACCTGCCTGGACATCAGGCAATGTCAGGTCCTCCTCTGTAGAATCCCAGCGACCAGTGTCCACCGGTGACAGGGAGGCAGTCTTCGGCTCTGGCGAACATCTCACAGATGTCGGGTGCTTAGCAGACGTCTAGTCCGACAGGCGTTTGTCCGATGAAGGGTCAAAAGCCCGCTTCGGGTCAGTCGTTCGTTTTAGGGACGACAGGTCTTTAGTCTTCCTGAGAGGGGGATCCGGACCCCTGGGAGGCTGGGAGACCTATCTGGCGTCGGGATCCTGGTATCTCTCTAAAGAAGCTTTGGAAGAAGACTTGGACTGATGAAGGTCTGAAGACTTCGATGAGGCCCAGGAAGGTGTTGAGGAAGCCGAAGGCCTGGAAGTCTTAATGGGATGCAGAGAAGCCAAAGTGCTGCCTGAAGACTTGACCTTTACTGGAGGGGGCTGAGAGCGAGCCCTGGAAGGAGAACGGTAAGAGCGCGTGGAGCCTGAGCTGGTGCGCAAGTCTGAGGCCCGGTTAGGGGATTTGGACCTGGCCTTCTCCCGATGCTTATCCCGGTGTTTATGAGACTTGGAGGTAGTCTCACCTCTGAGAAGGGTCTTTGTCCATACTTAACTTTTTCTTCCAAGAGGAACCCCTGAAGTGCCTTTCGTGGCCAGATCCTGGAAAGTACTATTGAACTTTGACAGAAGGAGTACGCCTTCGGTGTTTTTGAGCCAAGCACCGTAGGCAAGATGAACAGAGATCTTTGAAAGGGATCTGTTTGCCACAGACACACTTGGAGGGATGTCCTTCTGAAGAAGGAGTTGATGCCAACATTCACTAGTAAAACTTAAGTTCTAATCATCGTACGCTACAGCGGGACCATGAGGCCGATGCTGGCAAGTCGACAGCGGGAAAAGAACTGGGTATTCTGGGGGACCGCCCCCTTTTATACGATGCCCAACGTCAGGGGCGGGGCCAATGTTGGGGGCAGTCCCTGCATGATACTGCTAGCTAGAAAATTTCCGTGGGGTCCTGGTGCCTGCTGGCTTCAGTCCTAATGGTGTAATTTGCTGCAAGAGCTGTTTCTCTAAGTAAGATCTTTGCCCTCTCCGCCTGAAGCTTGAGGAGAACCCTCTGCAGAATGGGAAACTGAGGGAAAGCGTACCAAACTTTCCCTGTCCAAGATAGAGACAATGAGTCGCTCCAAAAAGCACCTTGCTCTGGAACGAGCGAGCAAAATTTGGGAAGTTTTGCGTTGGATTGGGAAACATAGAAAAGCACAGTATAGCACTAGAACTTACTAACAGTAGATCTTCGAGAACAGCTCTTGCAGCAGGTTACACCATTAGGACTGAAGCCGTCAGGGCATGGACCCTAAAAAACTCTAGCTAGCTAACTAAGTGGGACCGCTTCGACGTCGGTCCCGCCTCCGGCGTCAGGCGTGGTACAAAAAGGGGCGGTCCACCAGATTCTCCCAGTTCTCCTGCTGAGACTTCTTGCCACAGGCTGACATCAAATGGGAGACCTAGGATTCGCCGTCAGAAGACAGAAAGATAACACTTCCTGCTCAGAAAGACTGAGCCATGCCTCCTCCATTGGGGAAGGTGGGCAGGAAGGTACCAAGAGCTGTTCTCGAAGATCTACTGTTACGGTAAGTTCTTACGTAACTGTACTATCTTACTTCGAGACACAGCTCTTGCAGCAGGTTACACCATTAGGACTGATTCCCAAGCAGTAACGCTGTCACAAAATCCGGGAGGAGGAAAATAAAGGATAAATACTAGGTCCTGAACCTAGGACAGGAGACCCTGAAGCACGGGCCAAGCTAAAACCAGCCCCTTCCCGAGAGGCGATGTCCAGGCTATAATGCCTGATAAAGGTATGCACAGAACTCCAAGTGGCTGCAGCGCATATAGCAGAAGTGGAAACATTTTTGAGCGCTGCAAAGGAAGTAGCCACCCCTCTAGTGGAATGACCCCGGACTGTACCCGGGAGGGGCTTTGTTTGATACCATAACAGTGAGAAATACACTGGACAAGCCAGCGAAAGGGACTTTTGGATACTGGGTTGGCCCATCATTCTCTCAGAGAAGGAAATGAAAAGTTGCTCAGAACTACGAAAGGACTGAGTTCTGTTGAGGTAAAACCTCAGGCTGAGGTGAACATCCAGGGTATGGAGCAGAGCCTCTCTCTCTGTTTGAGTAGCTCGGGAAGTAGACGGAGGTCGATATCCTGGCTCAGAGTGAGTGAAGAAACCACCTTAGGCAAAAATTTAGGGTTCATCCTCAGGGATACTCTGTCCCGGTGGAAAACTAAATAAGGCTCTTTGCACATGAGAGCGTGAAGTTCAGAAATTCTTCTTGCCGAGGTAACAGCAACTAAAAACAACGTTTTCCACGACAGAAAACGTAGCTCGCAATTCGCGGCAGGTTCAAAGGGGGGGAGCGTGAGCTGTTCCAGGACAAAGAGCAAATCCCATGGAGGCACAGGGTCTCTAATAGGAGGCCTAAGGTGTAACACTCCCCTAAGAAATTCCCGAGAGGCGTCCACCTGAGCCACTGTACGATTTTCACCGGGGTGGTGTTTAAATGGCACAGAGGTGCACTTTAATAGAGGAGTAGGCTAGACCCGAATGAAAGAGGGAGAGCAAATATTCTGATATTACTCCCACAGGACAACCTAAAGGGGGAAAGGTCGCATGCTCGCTAATTACACACAAAAACGGCGCCATTTCATGGCGTGACGTCGAAAGGTTGTCGGCTTTCTGGCTGCAGAAAGGACTTCTGCAACCTCTTTACAGACCCCGTGGACGAAATGGCTATGTCTCTAGGAGCCAAGCATGCAGGTTCAAGGGAACGTGGTCCGGGTGGCAAGGAACCTTCTCCTGAGACAGTAAGTGGGAGCTGAGCGGCAACGGGAGCGGGGGTTCCCGAGATAGTTGAATCAACAAAGGGAACCAAATCTGTCTGGGCCAAAATGGGGCCACCAGGATCATTAGTGCGTGCTCCCTGCGCAGTTTGAGAAGAACTCTCTGGATCAACGGGAAAGGAGGGAAAGCGTAGAGGAATCTGTTCGCCCAGGAGAGGGATAACGCGTCTCGCCAGAAAACACCAGGCCCTGGATCTAGCGAGCAAAAATTGGGCAGTTTTGCGTTGGATGGGGAGGCGAACAAGTCTAGATCTGGAGTTCCCATCAAGAAACAGATCCTCTGCTACCTCTTGAAGAAGTTCCCATTCGTGGACTCTGGCCTGAGAACGACTCAGGCCGCCTGCAATCGTGTTGTCCACTCCGGGAACGTGCACAGTGATCAGATTCGCTACCGTGTTTGATTACCCAATCCCACACTCTCATGGCCTCCCTGCAAAGGGGGCAGTGTGCGCCCGTTTGTTGTTGAGGTAATATATCAACGCTGCGGTTGTCTGTCTGAAGTAGAAGAGTACACGTGGATAACTGACTGAAAGGGTCTGCAGGGCATAGAGGACCTTTCTCATTTCCAGCACGCTGATGTGAAGGTGAGCTTCCATCCTGGGTCCACGCGCTCTGGGACTTTACCCGTCCAGGTGTGCCCCCACCCAAGACCGGAAGCGTCCGTGGTGAGGGTGACCTCCGGGATCGGGCGCAATGAACGGGACGCCTGATGGAGCGAACTCTGGGCTAGCCACCACTGCCAGTCTTGAATCACTGAATTCGTGAGTCTGACCGGATGCTGCAAGTGGTCTTGCCTTTTGGTCCCATTGCACTTTGAGCATCCACTGAGTAATTCGTATGTGGAGTCTTGCGAAGGGACAGTAGAATGGCCGCACATGTGTCCGAGCAAGCAAAGGACCGACCTGGCAGGTACAACCTTGCTTAATGATAGGTCCCTTATGAGGGATCTGATGCGTCCGCTCTGTCGGCTGGAAGAAAGGCTCTTCCCAAACAGTGTCCAGAACTGCTCCTATGAACTGCAGTTTCTGCAGTGACGGTACCAGGAGAGTCTCTCGTAATTTATGAGAATGCCCAGGGATCTGAACAGATCCTGGGTGCTCTGATTGAAGAAGCACCTCTCTGGAGGCGCCATGAGAAGCCAGTCGTCCAGGTACTGGAACACGTAGTGGCTCTGTCTCCTCAGAGACGCTGCCACAACTGCCATGCACTTGGTAAAGACCCTTGGTGCGGAAGACAGTCCGAAAGGAAGGGCTCGGAACTGAAGGTGGTGGTCGAGAAACCTCAAGCGCAGGAACCCCATGTACGCCTGTGCCATAGGGATGTGCAGGTAGGCATCCAGCATGTCTAGAGACGCAAAAGGCGTGGCCCTGTTTGAGCATGGGGATAAGACCCGGAAGGGTCACCATGGAATCTCTTGTAAGGACCGACACATTGAGGTCGCTGAGGTCCAGGATTGGACGGAGGTCCCCTGTTTTCTTGGGAACCAGGAAGAAGTGGGAATAGTATCCTAGTCCTCTCTGGTTCTTTGGGATGTACTCTATCGCTCCCTTTCATAGTAGCGCGAGTACTTCTTGCCAGATCAAGGCTTTGTGCTGACCCTGATACCGGGAGAGCAAAGGAGGCCTCGAGGGTGGCTTTCCTGCGAATTCTATAAAGTGGCCTAGACTGACCAACTGAAGAACCCACCTGTCGGTGGTAATGGCCTGCCATCCCGGCAGGAAGTTGGCAATGCGACCCCCGACTATAAACTCCCGTTGATCCTGAGGGGCGGGGGCGAAAGGAGTCAGGCTGTGGCCAGATGGACCCGCTGGCTGGGCCTGCCTAGGAGAACGCTGGCCTCGGCTGGCGGGTGTTTGCCCTGGGCTCTCACGAAAACCAGAGCTCCTCTGAGGTGCAGCGGAGCGGGTCTGTTGCTGCCTGTCTGCACGTGCAACGGCTTTTGGTTCCTATGAGGAACATGCTTAGGTCGGCATGGCCTGAACCGACCTTACTGCCTTCCCGCCTCTTGGGAGTTTGGTAAGGATCTTTTCTGTGGGATTACCAAACAATACCTCTCCCTCAAAAGGAGCGTCCAAGATGTTCTTTGGACGTCCCTGCAAAACTGAGACGCGCGAACCAAGAGTGTCTCCGGGTATACGCCAGAAGCTGCTGCTCGGGCCGATGAGTCCGCTGGAGTCACATCGTGCTCTTAGCACTTGGGTCCCCATCGCTGAACCCGCGACGGAGAAGCTGAAGCATCTCCTCCTTCTGCTCACCTGGCATCTTTTCAGCCGCTTCCAGACCCTGTTCCCACAAAGCGTTCTGGAACTGAACCATGTGGGTTAAATAGTTTAAGATCTGATGGCGCAGGTAGCGGAAGCATACGTGCGCCACCCATGCGTCCAGTTGTTTGGACTCTGGGTCCGGTGGCAGGGTGCTCAAATGTTGTGGCCTCTGTGACCGGGTCATGTGAGGCTGTGATGACCAGAGAACGGCCTGAGGATGCTGCGTCAAGTACTGGTCGGTCTTAGGAGCCTTGACAGGCGATCAACTTTCTTCGGTCTCGCCGGGAGCAGTGTGAGGCACTTTCCGACTGGCCTTGGTGGCGTCACGAAAGTGTCAACCAAGGGTGGTACCACCACAGGCTTGGGGTCCTTTTGCCGAAGATATTTGGCGAGGCGTACCCTTTCGGGGTCTAAGTCTTCAGCATCCCATCCCATGTTCTCTTGTATATGTCTCATAATATCAAGGAACGAGGGATCATCCGGAGGAGATCTAGGCATCTCACGTGGGTCCGGAGAAGGGATGGAGAGTGGAGATGGGGATCTAGAGGTGGAGTAGTCTGATCCCATGTCCTCCGTTGAAGGCGATCGTCGGCGTCTCCTGGATCTCTTGGGGCTGGGTGATCCAGAAGAGGATTTCGACTGAGGTCTCCGTTTATCAGGTCTCCCCCTGGGAGGGGTTCTAGGCTCCCGGGGAGGAGGAACACGGCCTGCCGACCCCGATGGCGAGGGGGGGGGGCAGGAACCGGAGGAGGAGGAGGGGGGAAACCATGTCCTTTCTAATGGTATCCCACCAGGAGGTGAACAGATCTTTCACCTCCGCTAGAGAGAGGCCCGACGACGGCCCGGGAGCCGGTGGGCGGTCGTCGGGTCCTGGCGTCTGGTCCACAGGGGGCTCTGGTAATGGCGAGGGTTCCCTGGAAGTACCGACGGGACCGGGGTCGCCCGTCTGGTCCTCGGGCTGCTCTAGGTCCTCCTCCGATAGAGGCTCCTGACCGACGTCGGTCGGAGGCAACAGGGCCTTCTTTTTCTCACGAGGGAAGGGCGTCGGTCCCCCTACCGGCGTCCGCTGGAATGCAATGGCCGGCGTCGGTCGTCGGGCCGACGGCGGCTCCAGGGAAGCAGGGCGCACGGCTGACGGCTGTCGGGCCGGCGTCTGGGCTACAGGCCTTTTAAGGCGTGAGCTCCAGCGTCTTGCGTGGAGGCACCGACGAAGACCTGACGTCGGGTACCGAGGAGCGGGAACCCGACTTGCGGTGGTGATGGTGTCGTTCCCCGGACTTTGCCAAGGCCCTGGAAGGGGAGGAAGGCCTGGCGGATTTTTCCTGAGAGGAAGGCTTCCTCACTGCAGCGGGGAGATTCCGAACGAACTACGGGACTCGAACCCCTGGATGGGGACCTGGAAGGGCCTTCTCCCTTCTCTTCTCCGGCGTGCTTGTGGACCTTGGAGCTTTCCCCTTGGAGGACATGGTCTTCAGTTGTTCCTCCAGAAGAAGCATGCAAAGCCTTCCGGCGCCCGGATCCGAATGCGGCTGTTGAACCCTTGGCAGAAGGACAGGCCCGGGTATCATGGTCTGGGCCCAGGCACCGGACGCAGGCCGTGTGGGGGTCCTTGAATGGGATCTGCTTTCCACAAGCGCACTTCGATGGATGGCCAGAAGTTGGTGATGACATCAAGATCTTGCTTGAAGAGAATTCTGCAAAATTTGTCGAAAAAGGCATTATTCACGCGTCGCGCGCTAGACTGGTAACTGAAGGGGTCAGGTAGCTAAGTCGTCGGCGGGAAAAGAACTGGGGAATCTGGCGGGACCGCCCCCTTTTGTACCACGCCTGACGTCGGAGGCGGTACCGACGCCGGGGGCGGTCCCCGCTGTAGTTAGCTAGCTAGAGTTTTTCCGTGGGGTCCTGGCGCCTGACGGCTTCAGTCCTAATGGTGTAACCTGCTGCAAGAGCTGTGTCTCGAAGTAAGATCATAGAATTTGACGGCAGATAAGGACCGCTTGGCCCACCCAGTCTGCCCACTTCCCTACCTAATGGATAAGCTGCAGATCCTAGTTAACCAGCAGCCTACTTCTTTCTACCCCACCCCCTAGAATTGCCTTATGGCTGTCCCATGCATGCTTGAATTCAACCACTGTTTTTGACTCCACAACCTCCTCCGAAGGCCGCTCCATGCATCCACAACCTCTCTGTGAAAAATACTTCCCATTACCTCCTGAGCCGCCCCTCTATCTTCAAATTGTGCCCCTTGTTCTTGCACACCTCTTTTTTGAAAGATGCTACCCTCTTGGACTTTGTTGATTCCCTTGAGGTACTTGAAAGTTTCTATCATGTCCCCCTCTCCTCCTTTCCTCGGGCTATACATATTAAGCTCCTTTAGTCTCTCTCTTCATATGTGTTCGGTGCAGACCCTGCACCATTTTAGTTGCCCTCCTCTGGACAGCTTCCATCTTGTCTATGTCCTTTTGGAGATTAGGTCTCCAGAACTGTCACACAGTACTCAGATGGGGTGTCACCAGCTGTCTGTACAGAGGGATAACAACTTCCTGTTTTCTACTGGTGATGCCTCTCCCTCGCATCCCAGTATCCCCCAGCCCTCCTTACTGCCCTCTCACATTGCTTGCCCACCTTTAAGTCATCTGATATGACTACCCCAGGTCCCTTTCATTTTTGTTGTTAGTATCTCACCCCCCCCCATTGTGTACTCTTCCCCTGGGTTTTTGTTTCCCAGGTGCATTACTCTGCACTTCTTAGCATTAAATCTAAGCTGCCATACATTTGACCATTCCTCTAACCTTGACAAGTCCCTTCTCATCCTTTCCACCCCACCTTGTGCATCAACTCTGTTGCAGATCTTTGTGTCATCTGCAAAGAGACATACTTTTCCTTCCAGTCAGTCTGCAATGTCGCTTACAAAGACATTGAAGAGGACCGGTCCTAATACTGAACCCTGCGGCACCCCACTAGTAACCCCCCTTTCTTCAGAGTGGACTCCATTTACTATTACCCTCTGTGTCCTATTCTTCAGCCAATTCTTTACCCAGTCTATCATCTTGGGACCCACTCCCAGGCTGGCTAACTTGTATATTAATATTTTGTGTGGGACTGAGTCAAATGCCTTGCTAAAGTCTAGGTAGGCCATGTCCACAGCCCCTCCCTGATCTACTACTTTGGTCACCCAGTCAAAGAAATCTATTAGATTTGTCTGGCATGACCTTCCGCTGTGAATCCATGCTGCCTTGGGTCCTGTGCCCTCTGGCCTCTAGGTACTGGCAATTCTTTCCTTCAGAAGTGATTCCATCATTTTCCCTATCACTGAGGTTAAACTAACTGGTCTGTAGTTTCCCGCTTCTGCCCTGCTCCCACTTTTGTGAAGGGGAATCACATCGGCCCTCCTCCAGTCCTCAGGTACCACCCCATCCTCCCATGATTTGTTAAAGAGGGTAGTCAGTGGTGTCACTAGTTCTACCCTTAGTTATTTTAGAATTCTGGGATGAATCCCATCAGGCCCCATGGCTTTGTCCACCTTCAGTTTTAAGAGTTCTTTCAAGACCCTTTCTTCTGTAAATGGGCTGGTATCAACTTCTGTATCCAGAGTGTTTCTATTGTTTGTTTTAGGTACCTCCCCCTCTGTTTGTAAATACTGAGCAAAAATATTTGTTTAGTATCTCTGCCTTTTCACAGTCACCCTCTGCCCACCCCCTCCCTTTATTAAGCCTCACTATCCTCCCTTAGCCTTCCTTCGCTCCCCTGATGTACCTAAAAGGTTTTATCCCCTTCTTAACTGAGTTGGCTATCTTTCCTCAGTTTGGGCCTTTGCTGTTCTGACTGCCTTCCCAGCCTCCTTTGCTTTAACAGATACACTTCTGTCCTGTTCCTTCTGTGATTCCTTGTACTTTCTGAATGCTTTCTTTTTCTCGTGTCAGCGTGGCTCAGTTGGTAGCACATCCGCCTCTGGACCAGAAGGTTGTAGGTTCTCGTCCCACACCGGGATTGGACTTGCACCTAAAAATCGCTGGCATCCGAGTGCAGTATTGGGGTGCTGTACTGCTGGGTGTGCCGCCCTTCTGAGACATTAAACAGAGGTCCCTTCTGCCCATCCTGGTGTTGTCCTGGTGGTGTCCAGGTGGAAGTGAAAGAACCCAGGGCACTCTTCGCAAAGAGTAGGGAACATTCCCAGTGTCCTGGCCAACATTCCTCTTCCCATAAAACCGGTTCATGCAATTATCCAGGCTGTGTGTGGGTGATGTGCGATATGGCCGCCACCACACATTCAGTCACTTCACTACCAGTCTAGCATTGCTTGTAAAGCGCTTTGGATGTATGAAAAGCGCTATATAAATACTGATTATTCTTCTTCTTCACTGCCACCTCCTTTGAGAACCATAGTGGTTTCTTACATCGTTTTGTTTTGTTTATTTGCTTCACACAAAGGCTTGTTACTTCTGTGATGGCAGTTTTTATTATTCCCCATTGTTCTTCCACCCCTCCTCCCTGCCCATTTGCTAGTGCATTCCTTAGGCACTCACCCATTTTGGCAAAGTCAGCCCTCCTGAAGTCCAGTACTTTTGCCTTTGTATGGCTTGACTCTATTACTGTATTTATTGTGAACCATACTGTTTGGTAGTCGCTAGTTCCCAGATGGCTACCCACTTCTACATCTGTGATCCTCTCTCCATTTCTATTTGAGAGGACCAGGTCTAAGATTGCTCCCTCTCGAGTGGGTTCCAATACTAGTTGTCTAAGGCATGCCCCCTGTAGGGCATCTAGAATAACCCCACTCTTAGAAGTGGCTGCTGCAACTGCTTTTAGCTTTTAGCGCAGACCACCAGGAAATCCTGGAAAGCCAGAACATAAGGTTGGTGGTCTTACCAGAGGTCTCGGAGGGGGACCACGCTACCCTATTCCTCAAGGAGTAGCTAACAGAAAGTACAGTTATGCAACAACTTACTGTAACAGTGGATCTTCGAGAGAAGCTCTTGCAGCACCGGTAGGACTATGCCACCAGGCACCAGGGAGGCAAAGAAATGGATTCCGCCACTTCCTGATGTAGTTCCCACTCGTGCGCTAGGGTCCAAGATCTGCAGAAACTATCCACCAAGACGTTTAGTACGCCTGGAATGTGCACGGCCACAAGGACCAGATTGTGCTGGACTGCCCAGTTCCACACCAGAGTCTCCTCCCTGCATGGGGGGTACGACCGGGTTCCTCCTTGTTTGTCAACATACCAAACTACCGACATACTGTCGGTTTGGATTAGCAGTGATCCCTTTGGAAGGAGGGTCTGAAAGGCCTGCAACTCATACAGGACTGCCCTCAACTCCAGAACACTGATGTGGAGTGAAGTCTCCAGGCCGGACCATAGCCCTCGGGCTTGGTGTTCCCCAAGGTGAGCTCCCCACCCCACCCCATATTCGAGGCATCCGTGGTAAGTGTGGCTACTGGTGCAGGATTCCGAAAGGGAAGTCCCAAAGAAAGATCACGAGAATCCCGTCCACCACTGCAAATCTTCCTGTACTGCTGAGGAGACTAGAACTGGATGGTCCAGGTCGTCCAGGAGCTAATCCCACTGCACCCGCAACGACCACTAAGTAATCCTCATGTGAAGTCTTGCTAAGGGAACAGCAGTGATGAGGCTGCCATCAGGCCCAGGAGGCGAAGGACTTCCCGAGCTGGGATGGTCCTGAGGAAAGTCACTTTGGAGGCCTGACACACAAGGGTCTCCACCCTGTCTGGAGGAAGGAAGGCTCTGCACTGGACCGTATCAAGACTGCCCCAATAAACTGAATTCTCTGGGCAGGGATGAGGCGACTTGGGAACACTGACAGTGATCCCTAGTCTGCTAGAAATGGTCAGAGTAAAGGAAGAGCTTCCAGCAAAGAATCCCTGGATGGGACTGAAATCAACCAGTCATCCAGGTAAGGGAAGACCGCAATACCCTTGCGGCATAGGAAAGCCGCGACCACTGCCAGGCACTTGGTAAAAACCTGTGGTACCGGAGACGGGCCAAAAGAGTGCCGGAACTGGAAGTGTTCCCCTTGGAAACGAAAACACAGGAATAGGCAGTGGCTGGGGAAAACAGGAATGTGCAAGTAGGCATCCTGCATATCCAGGGTGCAGAGCCAGTGATTCTCCATGAGGAGAGGGAGGTGGCTCTGGAGTGTCAGCATTCTAAATTTTTTTGTACTCGACAAACTGATTTAGCCGACTTAGGTAGAGTATGGGTCTGAAGTCCCCAGTCTTTTTTGTAACCAGGAAAAAGTGGGAATAAAACCCCTTTCCCTTTGCCCGAAGGGGATGCATTCAATTGCTTCTTTAAACAACAGTGAATTTACATTCTCAGACGAGAAGGGCCTGGTCCCGAGAGTAGGACGACTTCTGCAGTGGAGTTTCCAGGGGAATCTCCAGAAGTTCTATGGTGTGTCCGACAGACACTAGCTGCAGGACCCACTCATCGGAGGTGACCGCCCTCCACTCCTGCGCATGGCGGGCAAACCTCTCCCCCACCTGCTCCCTGTCGCAAGACTGAGGAGGCAGTGGGGCCGGGGAGTCAAGAAGTGCGGGACGTTCAGGGGGAGGACCTCCTGAACGCCTCTGATTTTTGGAGGCAAGAGGGGTGGCTGTACCCGTGGCCTTACTCTTCCCTTGGCGGCGTGCCAGTGCTTTCTTTCTCTGCCTCCAGGTCCTTTTCCGAAAAGACTGCTGCTGGGAGTCCAATTGGTACACTGACCTGACAGACCTAAGTGCAATGCCCTTGTCCTGTATGTCTGATAATATCCTTGGTGTCCCCACCAAAAAGAACAGAGCCCCTGAAAGAGGCGTCCTGAACTGCCAAATGGACCTCGTTGGTGAGTCCAGAAAGGTGAAGCCAGGAATGCCGTCTGAGGGCAACGGCAGTTGCCGAGGTACGGACCACTGAGTCGATGGAGTCGTAAGTAGCGCGTAAAGCATGCCTACAGGAAACCTTGGAGAGGCGGAGATCCTTGGCAAGATCCTCCTTCAAGAGTGAGGGATCCATGGACTGGACTTGCGCTTCCAGCCTGGCCAGGGTCACTTTTTGGTGGGACACCGCGTGGGCCACGTAACTGAGGGACTGGAGGGCACATGTGGCTGACGAGTATATCTTTTCCCCGAACTGGTCCATCTGCCTTGTCTTTGTCTGGAGAAGTAGTGCTTAGGTGCTGAAGAGCAATAACAAGCTGCAGAGATGACCACAGAGTCAGCCTTAGGATGAACCTTTAAGAATGGGGCATCCTTTGGTACCCGGTACAGCCTGTCCACCCACTTGGGGAAAGCCGAGATAGAAAGGCATCTGCCAGATGGTAGTGGTGAGGTCTTGGTGAGGTGCCATCCAGGGAGGAATGGGGATGGGAGACAGACTACGTCAAGGTGCTCCGCGAGCCTCCGTCTCTGAGTCAGAGTAATCCTTCATGGCCCTCAACAAGTCCGAGAAGGCAGGGTCTTCTGGTCGAGACTTTGGAGAGACCTTTCCTTTCGTCTCCTCATGGTCCTCCAGAATCTCCTCTGAGGAATCTTCTCTCCCCTCTGAACTGTCATCGTCGTCCGCCTCCTCGACAGGACGGCGTCTGCCATCTGGAAGGCAAATGTCCTGCCGAATCTTCCCTGAAATGTGGACAGTGGCTATAGATGAACTGCTCGGGGAAGGGGACCTGGGAGACCGTGGTTGTGGGAGTCTAGTCTCCAGGTCCGAGACCAACTCCGACCGAGCCCCATGCCACCAAGACTGGATTAAAGTCTTGAAATCCGGGGTAACCAGAGGAGGAGGGGGGGTGGTGGAGTAGGCAGAGGCTGAGGGGGAGGAGGGATAATCGGTGGTGGGTAAGAGCCCTGGAATCCCCTAAAGTGTGAGTAGGGATTGAATCCAGAGTAGAACTGCCCAAAATGACTCCAGTCTGGAGTGGAACTCCCCCTGATACCCTAACAGGTAATGTGGGATAGTTCAGGGTCTGGTATAAATCCCGGTCGTCAGCTCTGGCATCGGGACAACCCACGTCGGACCTGCCGTTGTATAAATAGGTTGAGGGTCCAACATCGGGATGTCTGTTCCGGCACCACACGATCTGGCGCTGGAAGGGGATCAAATGTCGGAAGGTCCGGTGTCTGAGCTGGAAGAAGGGGTCCTGGCATCGGGACCTCATCTGGCGTCTGGGCCAAAGGCAGGGGCCGGTCAACCAGTCTTGGCTACAGGACTGTCGTCGGGATAACCGGCGTCTGAGGAGGCGCCAGAAGCCCGCTGGAAGGCAGAGGAGGGGCCTCCACAGTAAGGCCTGTAGGCCGAGGAGGTGCCTCCTTCTCCTTGACCCCAGAAGGGGAAGGCGAAGCATTGACAGGGTCGATGGGCTCTCCACTACCATTGCCAGACATACCCGCAGGGGAACTGGAGGGTATGGGCAAGGAAGGAGGAGGAGGAGGAGGGAGAGAGGCTTTTCTCCTCTGGTTCTGCCAGACGCCGGGCGAGGCACCATCAGGCCCTGACAGGGGGAACCAAACCCGAGCGGTCGTCGGGGATGGCCAACTTAGCGGGTAGGGTAGGGCGGCCAGGGGAGGACCCCCGGCTGGCTTATCGACCGGAGCCAGGAGAGTACCCACTGCCTTGGTAGATGTCTTACCAGCCACCGCGCGGTCCCTGGAGGAGCCAGGGGCCAACTTATCAGCCGAGGCGGTGCAGTTGGAGGAGGAGCAGACGACAGACTGATCCACTGGAGTTTTGCCAGACTTACCATCAGATTTTCTCTGCGGCAGCTGGGCCTTGCTCATCGCGTATCCTCCCCACCCCTGGTGCCCAAGGGTTCACCTTGGGTGTTGGGTAAGGGGGAGGGAGTCTTGCGTCTCTGGCACAGGGTCCGGCGCTGGTAGACTGCTCTCTACCTCTATGGTGAGCCGAGCCTTGGCCTCAGCCCACCAGGCAGCTAGAATCTCCTTCAGGTCCACCGGCAGCTGGGGTGTGGGATATGGATACTGAGGGTATCCGTATATAGAGTATCCATAACCCGACGTCAGGAAGCCCAGCATCGGGCATTGAGGCGTCAGGTACTGTGGCGCCAGGTAAGATGGCACCAGGTTTTGTGTTGTCGGACACCCGGGTGCCAGGGGCTTTCACGGAGCAGAGGGACCTGGCAGAGGCCCAACTGGATGGCCACATAAAGATGGCCCTGCAGGCATCGGGCCCAGTGTGGCAGCACTGTCCGGTAGGGGGACATCAGCTGGAGTCTGGTAAGCCAGAGTCGGAACCAGCATCTGAGGGTCCGGCGTCAGGATGTCTGGCCCAGTAGGAGGGGGCCCTGATGGCAGTGTGTCCAGGTCCTCTGTGATGACCAGACAGGGAGGACTGGAATCCCTGGGGTTCAGTAGAGGAGACACAGGGACCTCAGAGGGCAACACCAAGCGCTGCAGGAAGCCTGGGGCGTCAAACTGGTCAAAGGAGTCTGACGCAGGCTCCTTGGCTGGGCGGTCGTTGGAAGGGCTGATGTCCGGCTTATCAGCCAGATCCGGGCGGGCGTCGGAGGAGCTGGTGTCTGACTTAACGGATCCCTTGCTCGAAGAAGGTCATGCTGGAGATTGGGCCCTGTCAAGCGAAACAGCGACTGTGCGCCCTCTGAAGGAGCGAGCGGCTTACCAATCTTGTCCGGGCAGACGTCAGTGGCACTGGCGTCCGACTCAGTGGACCTGCTCGAACCTGAGGGCCGTGCAGCAGCAGCCTTCCCAAGAGTGGAGCCCTCCCTTACCTCAGAGGTACCCAAGGGGCATGAGCACGAGCCCGACGGCAGGGCCGACACATTCTTGGACACCAAGATGGTCGTCGTGGAGCGGTCCCCCCACAGAAGAGACATTACCTTCAGAACCGCAACTCCAGCCGGAGCCACAGAGGCCATGGAGGTAAGAGTCCCGGTGCTTCTTTTTGTGGCCTTCAGGGGAAGCTGATGCCTGCCTCAACTTTTTCAACTCCTTCTCCATGGATGCTGTTTTTTTTCTTTAAAATATGGGCCTCCAGGGACTGCTGCCTCCATTTTTAGGTAGCTGATTTAAATGTCTGGCAGTGCTGGCACTTCTCCACACGATGATCCGGGCCTAGGCAGAAGAGGCACAGGGAATGGCCATCCTTATGCAGCAGTTGGGAACTGCATCGAGTCATACTTATTTTTATGCGATTCGGAAGGCATCAGGGACGACACATGGTGCACTGAGAGAAAAAAAATACAAAAATAGCAATTGAAAAGTTTAAAAACTGAACCAACAGATGATGGACAAGCGCTGAACTCTGCTGCAAGGAACTTTAACAAGTCAACGGCGGGAAAGAACTGGAAGGAGGGCATGGGGGACCGCCCCTTTATATTGACATCGCATGACAGTCACTCGACATGGGGGTGGTCCCCTCACCAGAGACTGCTAGCTAGAAATTTTTCCGTGGGGTCTCGACGCCTAGCGGATCAGTCCTATATGTAAACACCTACTGCAAGGGCCCTCTTGAAGCAAGATCTCTGGCTGATGGACCAATATCTGGAGCACCGCTTGTGAGGAGCCTTTCCCTCATCTTTGCCCAAAGGAGGGGGAGGCTCTGTGCCCGTCCCCTTGCCCGAAAGTGGGTTGGGATCAGTCATCGGAAGGGCTCCTGTATCCAGAGAGGGGGTCCTCAATCAGTGGTGGTTTGAGGGAAGAGATCCATCTGGATGGTCTCCCACCAGAAACTGAAAAGGTTCTTAACCTGGGACAGGTGCAGCTTTGGATCGGAGTTGATCAGACCAGACGCCAGTCCTGCACCTTTGTCCAGCGTCGAGCCATGATCTGCCAACTGTGGGCGAATGGGAGGAGATACTAGGGCCAAATTTGTAGGCCCGACAGTAGCAGACGCCGGATTTGATGCAGTCATCCTGCGGTCCTCAGAAGGGTTATGACCAGTCCGATCGTCCACCAGTGGCGGGGAGAAAACTTGGTGGCGTCTGGTCTGTAATGCGGCTATTGCCAGCAACTGAACTGCCGAAGCAGCAAATAAGCTACTCTGATGTCGGTAGGTGTCCCCACCTGACAAATGTTGCAGATGCCCGTCCGACAGCGGCTTGGTGGGCATTGGTGGCCAAGAGGCAGATCTCCAGGAGTGTCCCGAGGCCTTATGTCTATCCCAGGGGTCAGCGCTGGAGAAAGAGACCAACCCGGAGTGGGCTGACATCAGACCCTTACCAATGTCAGAGAGCCTGCCTGAGGGCTGATCACGGACAGACCTTCAGCGGTTGCATAGCGGGGCCGGAGGACCCAGAGCCATGGTCCTTAGCACCAGATGCCTGGACCACGGCGGGGGGCTTGACAGCTGTAAACCTGGAAGGAGAACGGGTCACCTGGGAAGCTGAATCCAAACTGCCCCTGGAGGTAGAGAGAGAGCCTGAAGTTTTGGATCTGGAGGGGGGGCCTCTCCTCTCATTTCTCTTCTCCTTGTGCTTCCCCAAAGATTTATGGTGGGAAGAACTCCTCCCCGAAGAGGAATCTCTGCATGGCGGCCAAATGGTGCTCAGTGAGGCAGGCCTGCAGGGTCTTCAGGAGGCAGATCCTCATCCTGCTGTTAAACTTCTGACAGTGTTGACAGGTCTGGGTGTCGTGGTTGGGGCCTAGGCACAGCAAGCAGGCAGAGTGCTCATCCTTGGATGGTACCAGTTTGCCGCAGGTACACTTGGATGGTTGCCTATCGAAAGACGTCAGAGAAGATGACATACAGAAACAATACTGTTGAAAAAGCTAACTTTTTTGGTAAAATAAAGACGTTTAGTCAAATGGCAGTCGAACTAGCAAGAGGCAATCCATGGAGCCGAAGAATGCAAGTAGACGGCGGGAAAACTGAGGGACGCCGCTAGCAAGAAGTTTTCTGTGGGGTCTTTCCACCTGCCAGCTACAGTCCTACATGTGTTACCTGCTGTAAGAGTGGATTCTCGAAGTAAGATTAGGTGGTGCACCACCTCCTGACGCAGGGACCACTTGTGAAATACCTCACCCACCCAGATTAGGGCATCCACTAGCTGGTTAGAGGCTCAAACTACAAGAATCACCAAGAGATTGGCATCAAAGCTGTGCATGAGGGTCCAGATGCAAAGATTCCTCCCGACATAAATGAAGGAAGTGCATGTTGCCCCACTTGTTCAAGTAGAATGTGGTCAAGGTATTGTCGACCTGCTTGACCTAATCCTAGACAAATAGGAGTGAATTCCATCATAGCAAACTGTACTGCATGGAGCTCCAGCAGGTGGATGTGGTAACAGGACTCCTTGGGGGTTCAGAACCTATGGGCTCTGTGGTCCCCCAGGTGCATCCCAATCCCAGCAGAGGCACACTGGTTATCAGGAAGTTGGACAGCTCTGGGTGGACAAATGAGACTCCCTCCTCCAGATGCTCCAGGATGAGCCACCACTGAATGGCATCCCACATCAGCTGGATCACAGTGACTAACTGATCCAGGTGACCTAGGCGCGAGACCACTGGTGGGCCAGCTCCACTGCAGATGGCATGCATCCGCCAGCGGGCCCATCTGACCAATGCTGGTGCAGAATGTCATGTACCCTAGCAGCTGCAGTAAGTGCCAGGCAGGGTGCGAGCACCCAACATGAAATGAAGGGGCAAAGGAGGCAAGTCTGCTGCCCGGTCCGCAGGAAGTTGGGCCTTGGCTCGGAGGGAGCCAAGCTCTGCCCCGATAAAGTGGATCACCCGCAAGGGATAGAGTTTGGATTTGGCCAGGTTGACCAGAAGGCCCAAGTCCCTGCAGGGCCAGGTCCCTGGACTGCTCCACCACCTCCTTGGACTGCCCAGTTATCAGCTAGTCTTCCAGGTAAGGGTAGATCCTGACTCCTCAGTGCCTCAGGAATGCTGCCATGACTGCAATGCACTTTGTAAAGACCCTGGGTGCTAAGCAGAGGCCGAAAGGCATGAGCTGAATCTTGTATGGAACCCCTCTGTGTGGAACCAGAAGTACAGCTAGTGGGACACATGGACTGGAAAGTGGAAGGTGGTGTCCTGGAGATCCAGAGACTAAAACCACATGGTCTGCATCAGGGGATGGAATGATTTGGTTCGGAGTGACTATCCAGGCCTTGCACTTCCTCAAGAAGTTATTTAAATTGCATAGATCCAGTATGGCGTATCAGCCTCCCCCCCCAATCTGTTTTGGAACCAGAAGTACCTGGACATGAAGCCCTGGCCAGTCATGGTGCCTGGGACATGGGCTATGGCTCCTTTCTCTAGGAGCTGAGCAATGTCTTCCCTGAGGGCAGACAGCATGTCCTGTGACACCAGACTCCCTGGGGTCAGTAAGGTGGCCTCAAAGTCTCTGTCCACCACTTCCAGCACCCATTTGTCAGAGATGATGATGGACCAGCTGTGCCTGAAATGGCAAAGTTGCCCCCTCCACCAGGAGCTGCGGCCAGGACTGGATGGGTGGGAGGTAGCTATCCCCCGACCCATCAGTGGGCAGCCCAGGAAGGGACACTGGCACCAGCTGCCAGAGGGGCACCACCACCCCCATGCCCGATCTTAGACCCTTGCCAACAAACTTGGTCTTAGGTCGCCAAGCCTGTGATTGCCCCTGCTGGGCTGCTGCGACTGAAAGGGACAGATCTGAAAGAGCTTTTTTTGTCTGCCACTCTTTCTGGCCTTCCACAACACTGGACTTTTCAATCCTAGTAAGATGCCCATCCACCCCAGGGCCAAAAGGATCAGTGCCCAAGAAAGGGGACACTGGCCAATTTGTGCTGGGTCCCACCGTGAAGGTAGAAATCCACAACCACGCCATGAGACACATCACAACAGCCATTGCCATGGACTGGGTGCACAAGTTGCCGATATCCATGGTCATCTGGAGCTGGTGTTTAGCCAGTGCTGGACCCTGGTCTCTAACCACCTTAACTGCCAATTGCAAATCTGCCGAAAGGCGAGGGAGAACATGGTTGAGTACTCCCATCAGGGAGTGACAGAAGCTGGCAGTCATTAAGGCATAACTCACCTGATGGACCCAGTGAGGATGCAGCATATACTTTCTTCGCTGCATGGCCCAGTTTTTTGGACTCCTTGTCAGGGGGCTTGTCCACATCCCCAAGTTTGCCACTCTTCTGCAAAACTAAGTCGGCCACCAAACCCTTGGGTGAGAGGTGGTCCAAGAAACTGGACAAGGAGTCTATAGGGGCTGCATACTTGCAGACCATATAGGCTGAGGGCACCACACAAGGGACCAGATGCTGCCCAAAGCTCCAGCACTAGTCCTTCGATGGCCTCAGCCACTAGAAAGGCAACCCCCCAGGGAATCATCCAGGTCCAGTATTTCAATGAGGGGGTACTTAGCCCACTTCCGGACTGGTTCTAAGGAGATCTCCATTGACTCAGATCAACCGAAGCACAGCCTTAAAGAACACCAGCCCGTGGTCGGTGGTCAACTCTGGCCGATTCACGGTCAAAGCCAGGTGTCCGAGGACAGCATGGAGGACCCAGACTTCTAAGACTCCTTGAAGACTGTCCTCAGCTGCTTCTCAGCAGGTACCACCCTGGACTCATCCAAGGGGTAATCCCCACTGATAACCGGTCTGGCAAGCCAGGAGCAGGACAGGAGGCCTTAGTAGGGGGCCCCTCTACAACAGCTGCCAAGGTGGTGGTTCCATCCTAATTTGGGAGAGGTCAGTGTCAAATAAACCGCTGGCAGCAAGACGGGAGCAGTCCAGACTGGGGGTCACCAGGGAACTGCACCAGTCAGCAACAGCACCGACAGCCACGCCGGTGCCACAAGAATGGCGCCACCCATGGTGCCATCACCAGCCCCGGTGCCATGAACAGAGCTGGAAATGGCGCTGTCTTCAGTCTCAGCACCGCTAATGGCTCAGAGACCAGAAACAGTTACAGAGGGTGCCGTAAAACTTCCCATGGCACCGCAATTGCCATTTGCACCGTAAACTGTGCCGAGCGGCGGACCAGCACCGGCCATGGCGCAGTCAGGGCCCATGGCACTGCAAGCGGTGCCAGGACCCACAATGGCGCCAGCGGACAGCATCGAGAGCCCACAGGCCCCAGGACATGACACCGGGGGAGCTTCACCACCCCGAAGGGGCGATTGCCAGATTAGTGCCTCCCGCCCGCTCCCCAGGGTGGAACAGACTGGGCCTCCTGCACCGCGGAAGGGGCCCCCACCGCAGCAAAGCTAGACGAGGCGGCAGACCCGTCCTCCGTGCTCCATATAGAACAGGGAGGGGACCCAGAGGAAAGGCCAAGAAAACGTAGCTTGGCCCTACGAGTGCACGTCTGCCCTCCAAAAGTCGGCGGGGCTAGTCAGACTTTCCTCGCGCGCTGCTCAAGAACTTGATGGTCCATGGACAAGCAGGCATTGCACGAATACATGTCATGAAGCGGGCCAAAACACACTGGGCAACAATCATACTGGTCTGTAACAGAATACTGACGGCCGCATGGACACCAATGTATGGGAGGCCTCCCCATTTTAGATTACTTTTAACCCCCCCCCGTACCAGACCTGATCGACGGTAAAACAAGGTAAAAACAGACTCTACGTTGCTGTAAGAACAACAGGAACGATCTTACCAGTCAGTGGCGTCGAGTAGGTGGCGAAACTGAACTGACAGAGATTAGTTTTCAACGAAAAGGCCAAACGAAACACTAGGCCGTAGACGCAGACTCAGATCTTCAAGCTGAGCTCCTCATGAGGTGCGACCTCTACAGCGGGGAAAAAAAGAACTGGCAGGAGGGCAGGGTTGACAACACTCAACGGCCAACCTGCAAGTGCCATGCATTGCGTCGGCCTCGACGGCGGCACCATCGGTTCATGGACTCTGCCCATCAAAAAAAGCTCCCACGGGGTCGTGACCTCTGGCCACTACCCACATGTGATGAATGGTGAAGACAAACAGATCAGCAGACACATACATGTGTTTCATCCTCATTAGGACTCTGTGTGCCACATCTGTGTCTTAGCACTCTAGACTAACCAACCTGCAAACTGAAGGACAGTGCTTTAAAAACTAATAGAAATAAATTTTACTTCAAAAAACCAAGAAAATAAAAATCTTCAAGAAAGAGTAAGGAGGGCTCTCTGAGGCATCTGTTCTTTGGCAAGCAGTGTAAAGAATCTGATGGTTGTAGAATGTTTACCAGGGACAGTGGTTTGAAAACAGAGCTTTAGCCTAACATTCTATGATCAGCATAGATTCTATTAACCAGTTCAGTTCCAGGCCAGTCTCATGGTGAGACCATACTGCAGAAGTCAGAAAAAACTAAGATTTCCTGGGGTTTGAACAGCGATATCCTGTGTGTTTTAAATGTGTAAGTAAAGCAATATAGAAAAACACTACATCAACATGTGTTCTTTCAAGGCAGGTTTAGTGGCAGTTTTTTTTTTGTCCTTTCACTGGGATCCTAAAACAGCCTGCACACAATTCCACTAGAGAGTGATAGCATTCACTCAGCTGGTGCTGTGGCGAACCAGCTAGTGACAATCCTTGTTCACATCAAAGTGTCCAGTAGCTGGCTGGCATCCAACCAACCAGCTCTGCCCATCTAAAATACAACTGTCTGCAGGGCAAGGCAGAAAGTTAAAAGGGCTTGGGGTGGGGATGAGCCCATCTCCACTGGCATCAGCAGCACAGCTGACAGAACACATTAAAGAGGGTGATACTCTTGTCCCGTCCCCCCCAATCACAGAACTGGGACTTGCAGATACCCAAATAGGAATCCTTCTGCATTCCTTTGCAAAGTAAGTCGCATATCTGAATTTTTTTTTTTGGGGGGTTATACATGGAAGCAGCAGATTCCCAGTAGGTAATTTATTGATGTTGGAACGTTGCATATAGTCCTCTCAAGGGCCCTGGCCTCAACACCCAATTACAGTGCCTTCAGAAAGTATTCACCCCCCTTGGATTTTGTCACAATTTCGTGATGCTGCAAACTCAAATTAAAATACATTTATATGGGATTTTTTTGTCATGTATCTACACAAATTACTCTATAATGTCAAAGTGGAATGAAACTTCTGGAATTTTTGTACATGTAATTTAAAATAAAAACCTGAAATGTTTTGATTTGATAAGTATTCGCCCCCTTTGCTATGACACTCCAAATTGAGCTCAGGTGCATCCAATTTCCTTGTGAGATCACTAAAACTTGAATGGAGTCCACCTGTGGTCAGTTCAAATGGTTGACATGATTTCAGGGGAAATACACCAGTCTATGTAAGGTCCCACTGTTGACAGTGCATGTCAGAGCAGAAACTCTACCATGAAGACCAAGGAGCTGTCCGTAGAACTCCGTGATAGAACTGTGAGGAGGCATAGATCTGGGGAGGGGTATAGAAATATTTCTAGGGTGTTGAAAGTTCCCAGGAGCACAGTCAAGTCCAACATTAGGAAATGGAAAGATTATGGAACCACCCAGACTCTTCCTAGAGCAGGCCGTCCTCCCTAACTGAGCAACCGGGCAAGAAGGACCTTGGTCAGGGAAGTGACCAAGAACCCAATGACCACCCTGACAGAACTACAGAGTTCCATGGCTGAGGTGGGAGAACCTGTCCACAGGACAACAATCTCTGCAGCACTTCATGGATGTAGCCTCTATGGGAGAGTGGCTAGACGGAAGCCACTCCTGAGAAAAGGCCACATAACAGCATGCCTGGAGTTTGCAAGAAGGCACGTGGCAGACTGAGACCATGTGGCAAAAGATTCTCTGGTCTAATGAAACAAAAGAAAAAATTACTCACCTTAGTGATGTTGTTTCTTCTAATGGAGTCTTGCTATATTAGGACATATGCAGTGAGTCCCAACCTTCGAACTGCTCCGGAGGTGAAAGTTAACTTTCCATGCAAGGCATGGAACCTTGAGCGCGAGCTCGGTTGAAAACTCTGTCTGTTCTTCAAATTGAAACCGTCAGATCTTTATGAGCAAAAACTCACTAAGGCTCTGTGTGGAAGCCATAAACCTACACTAGCCAACTGGCTACTAAATATAAGAACACATTTTCCTTCGTCCCCAAAACAAAGACTCAAGTCAGGGGACCCAAAAGATTAAAACACAACACCCAAACACCCCAAAAAAGGAGGGGTGAAAAAATAAGGTGGGCATGTAAGTGTAACACTGCCCTGCCCACCCACATCCCGAGAGTATAGGTTCTGAGAGGGGCATGGAGGGTTAAATATAGCAAGACTCCATTAGAAAAGACAACATTACTAAGGTGAGTAATTTTTTCTTCAAACAACATGAAGTCTTGCTATATTATGACATATGCAGACTACACAGCAGTACCTCCATGAAGGAGGGACAGAACCTACTTAGGAAATAGGCTCTGAAGCACAGCTGTGCCAAACCGAGCATCACTCCTAGCCTGGATGTCCAGGGAGTAATGCTTAGTAAAAGTGTGAACTGTTTTTCCAGGTAGCTGCTTGACATATCTCTAGGATAGGGATGTCCCTGGCAGCAGCCAGAGACGCAGCTGTACCTCTGGTAGAGTGAGTCCTCAGGCCTGAGGGAGGAACCTTACCCAGTTTTTCATAGCAAAATTGGATACAAGAGACAATCCACCTGGCAATGGATCTTTTAGTGGCAGGTTTCCCTTTACCAACCTCACCATAAGTGAGGAATAGTTGGAGGGAGTCAAACCTGTGACCCTTGGTACGTTCTATGTAGTAGCTAAGGGCTCTTTTGACATCTGAACTGTGCAGTCTCCTCTCACCAGAGGAGGAATGGTCAGTGAAGTACACAGGGAGAGACAGATTGATTAAGGTGGAAGTCTGAAACCACCTTAGGCAAGAACTTTGTTAGTCCTGAGGACTACCTTATCTCTATGAAAGGAGATAAAATCGGGCTCCACTGACAATGCTTGTAATTCACTTATGCGCCTGGCAGAAGTGATAGCTACCAAAAACACAGTTTTCCAAGTCAAGTACTTAAGCTCTGCTGAGGACAAGGGCTCAAAAGGGGGTTGCATAAGCTGAGCAATGCAAATATTAAGATCCCAGGCAGGGGCAGGGTCCCTGAATGGAGGGTTGGTGTGAAGCAATCCCTTGAAAAACTTGGAGAATACAGGATGAGCCGAAAGAGAAGAGGGTTTACCTGCTGATAAAAAAGCAGACAGCTGCCAGGTGCACTTTTAGGGTAGCTGGTCTCTGCCCCAAAGCATTCAAATGCACCATATAATCTAGGACTGTGGGTAATTCAGCAGATTCTGGGAAAATATGCCTGCCAGAGCACCATATGGAAAATCTCTTCCATTTGGAATTATAAGTAGCCCTGGTAGAAGGCTTCCTAGAAGCCTTCAGGATATCCAATACACCTTGGGAGAGATGTAGGTCAGCAAACTAACTCTTCAAGAGCCAGACCTTGAGATTGAGAGACTTGAGGTTCGGATACCAAACTCTCCCCTGGACACAGGTTAACAGGTTGTGATTCCTGGGGAGACACAGGAGAAGATGGACTGCTAAGGACATAAGGAGCGGATACCAGGGCTGTCTGGTCCAGTCTGGAGCAATCAGGATCATCTTGCAGGGTTGAGATCTGATTTTGACTAGCACTTTGAACAGGAGAGGGAAGGGGGGAAAGCACAGAGAAACTTCCCTTCCCAATTGAGAACTAAGGCATCCAGAGGGACTGAGCCCAACACTGGGGGCCTGCAGCAAAAAAGGGGAAGTTGGTGATTGTCTGGGGCTGCAAAAAGATCTATCTGCAGGGTGCCCCATCTGGCAAATACTACCTCCAGTACAAGAGGATCCAGTGACCATTCGTGATGGCCCTGGGAAATCCTGCTGAGAGCATCTGCCAGGACATTGTCCTTGCCTGGGAGGTGAACTGCCGTAAGGGAGGTGTTCAGGGAATAAGCCAGAGACCACAACTTCATTGCTTCGGTGCATAAGGCCATAGACAGAGTGCCCCCTTGCTTGTTGATGTACCACATTGTAGTGGTGTTGTCTGTTCTGACCTGTACGACTTTGTTCTGAACAGATGTGGAGAAAACTTGAAGTGCTAGAAAAACTGCTCTGAGTTCCAACAGGTTGATGTGGAGCAGAGATTCCTGTGGGGACCACAATCCCTGGGCAGTGAGGTCGCCCATGTGAGCTCCCCACCCCAAGAGGGATGCATCTGTAGTAAGGATTAAGGAGTGAGACTGAGGGGTGAAGGGGACCCCCTGTCTCAGATTGCTCTGGTCCTGCCACCACCGAAGGGCTTGGATCAGAGTTAGAGTCACTGGGATCAATTTGGTTAGAGGGTCTCTCCTTTGAGACCAAAAGGCTCTCAAATGGAACTGGACGTCCCTCATCTGAAATCTTGCTCCCTGAACTACTGCTGTAGAAGCAGCCATGTGTCCCAGGAGCGACAGAAAATGCCTTGCTGGTCGAGAGACCTGTAGGGTGAAAGAGGAGGCCAGAGAGACCAAGGTCCTTGCTCTTTCCAGAGGAAGGAAGGCTCTGGCCTCTTTTTGTGTTCAGTTCTGCACCTATGAAGGTGAGAAGCTGGACAGGCTCTAGAACTGACTTTGGAATGTTGAGAAGGAAACCTAGAGATGTGAGCAGTTGCTGGGTTACCTGAAGGTGTAGTGTGACTTGTTCTGGAGACTGGCCTACTATGAGCCAGTCGTCTAGGTAAGGAAAGATGGCAATCTTTTGCCTTCTTAAGTGAGCAACTGCTACTGCCAGGCATTTTGTGAACACCCTCGGGGCAGAGGTGAGGCCAAAGGGAATTGCTCTGAACTGGTAATGGCCTGAGGGCAGTTCGAATCGGAGGTACTTTCGATGGGAGCTTCTGATAAGAACATGGAAGTAGGCATCCTTGAGGTCCAGGGACGCTAGCCAGTCCCCTGGCCTTAGAGAGGGTAAAATAATTCCCAAAGTCACCATTTTGAATTTTGGTTTTAAAAGGTGCTTGTTTAGGTATCTGAGATCCAGGATGGGGCCGCCATTCTCCTGTCTTTTTTTGGGGTAAGGAAGTACCTGGAGTACAACCCTTTGCCCTGGTGAAGGGGGGGAACCCTTACCACAGCTCTGAGAGCCAGGAGGGTAGAAAATGAAAATTATGTACCTACCGTAATTCTTGATCTTCTTGGACGAGTCTCCACCACTCATTCACACTATTGGGATCTGCGCCGGAGGCACTAGGACCCATCGGGAGCAAAATTCTTGCTGGGGAGTCGACGCCAGAGATGGCGTCGCGAGCCCCAGCTCGCGCGGCAATGACTATCTCGGTGTCTACTCCCCAACCGCCTCAGTACCTTTTTTACCAAGGAGGTGCAGCGTAACTAACCTAGAAGGGTAGCCTAACCTAAAAGCCGGACATAAGATAGTCCAGACGACCCATGTAAGAAGGGTCAACAAAGAAGTCTTCAAGGCCTAAAGATTTGAGGGCGTGAAGACCAACAAGAGAGGAGAGCTCGGGGGATGGAGGGTGGGAGTGTGAATGAGTGGTGGAAACTCATCCAAGAAGAAGATCAAGAATTACGGTAGGTATGTAATTTTCATATCTTCCTGGACATAAGTCTCCACCACTCATTCACACTATTGGGAGAGTACCGAGCAATAATCCCCCCCCCGAGAGGACGGCAGGAGAAACCAAGAGCTCACGTTTCTTAAGACAGAAGTCCATTAAGGATGGCTCTGCCAAAGGAAGAATGTCATCTGGCATGGACATAGAGTGCATAATGCTTAACGAAAGTATGCACTGAGCTCCAGGTGGCTGCATTGCAGATGTCTGCAATGGGCGCTGCGTGATTTCAGCTGGGGATGCCTGCACGCTCTTGTAGAGTGACGTGAACTCTACCCCTCCAACCTAATCCTGCACCATGGAATAGCAGTGACGTAAGGCACGCCACTAGCCATGCTGAGATACATCTAATAGCGACAGGTTGACCCAGCCGGCCTCACTGAAGGAAACGAACAGTTGCTGGGCTTTACAAAATCCTTGGTTCTATCTAAGTAGAAACGCAAGGCCCTCTTAACATCCAGAGAATGAAGAGAGCTGCCTCTTCATTTTGGAAGTCCGAAAATAAGAGGGAAGGACCAAAGGTGGTTAAGATGAAATTCTGACACAACCTTAGGAAGAAATTTAGGATGAGTAATGGACTACTTTGTCCTTATGGAACACAGTATACGGAGGGTCTGTGACCAGGGCATGTATCTCAGAGACCCTACGGGCTGAGGTAATGGCCACTAGGAAGGCAGTCTTCCAGCTGAGGAACTTCAGTTCACAGGTAGCTAGAGGCTCAAAAGGTTTCTGGGTGAGCATGTCTAGCACAAGATTAATGTCCCAGGCTGCAACCGGACGTCTTGTAGGGGGTCTGGTGTGCAGAATGCCCTTAAGAAATCTCTTAACCATAGGTAACTGAGCCAGTGAAAGAAAAAAACGGCTCATGATATGCTGAAATGGCACTAAGGTGAGCCTTAACTGTAGAGTACTGGAGACCTGAATTTGAGAGCTCCAAAAGGTACTCTAAAACTTTATCTGGAGGGCAGGAAAAGGAATTCAAAGAGGACTTTGCACACCCAAGGGAAAAATGCTTCCACTTAGCAGTGTAAGTTTTCCGAGTGGCTGGCTTCTGCGCAGCCAGAAGGATATCAGAAACTCTTCGAGAGACATTGAACCGATTTACTTCTACCTCTTCAGGAGCCAAGCGTGAAGGTGAGAGATCTCAGATTGGGATGGACCACCGTCCCTGAGTTAAAAGGTTCATCTGCAGGGAAGTGGTCTCGAGGAACTGCCAACATACTGTTGAGAAGTGGAAACCACAGTTGTCGAGGCCAAAAGGGGCAATGAGAATCATCTTGTCTCCCTGAGACTCGAACTTGAGGAGTACTCTCTGAATTAGAGGAAGAGGCAGAAAGGCGTAAAGAAAGCATTTTGTCCACCGCAGCCTGAACGCATCCTGACAAAAAATGCCAGGCCCTGGACTTCTGGAGCAGAAGAGAGGCAGTTTTGCGTTGAGTGGGGACGCAAAAAGGTCCAGGACCGGAGTTCCCCACTCTTCCAATAGTGACTGAACTATGGTTGAGTCGAGAGACCACTCGTGAGGATCTGTCTCTGTTCTGCCAAGATGGTCTGCCAAGTCGTTTTGTACACCTGGCAGGTAGATTGCTTGAATTAGAGCCTTGTGCTCCAAGCACCATTCCCAGACCCTCATCGCTTCTCTGCATAAGGGGTAAGAATGAGCACCGCCCTGCTTGTTGATGTAATACATCACTGCTTTGTTGTCCGTTTGGAGGAGAATATTCTTGTGACAGAGAATGTCCTTCAAAGCTCGGACTGCATAAAAGACGGCTCTCATTTCTAGGACATTTATGTGAAGCTGGGACTCGAGTTGAGTCCACACACCCTGAGTGTGGAGAGCCTGACAGTGAGCTCCCCATCCCATTAGAGAGGCGTCTGTGGTGATGGAGATCTGATGGTCCAGAGGGGCAAAGGGTATCCTTGCAGGAGATTGTCCTCTTGAGACCACCAAGTGAGAGACCCTTTAAGGGTTCTGTCACCTGATGAGATAGGGATCTGGGTGAGTGGCTGGAGACCACTGAGTACTGAGCATCCACTGGGTGGTTCTCATGTGCAGACGAGCCAGAGGTACGGTGAACACTGAGGATGCCATGAGGCCCAGCATCCGTTGCATCGAGAGCGCTGTAACTGACCTGTTCTCTCCGATGTAACAGGCCATCTGAAGGATATCGTTCCTTCTGTCCTCTGGGAGAAAAGCCTTTGCACAGGATGTGTCCAGAAGGGTCCCTATGAAAAGGAGCCTCTGGGAGGGCTGCAGCTGCGATTTCTTGAGGTTTAGCAGGACTCTCATGGACTTAAGGAGGCGAGAGGCAGTCTCTACGGCATCCAGAGTCCCTTGCCAGGAAGGACTTGCCAGAAGCCAATTGTCCAGATAAGGAACACCTGTATTCCGAGTTTTCTGATGTGCACTGCGAGAACTGCACAACACTTTGTAAAAACTCGCAGCGCCGAGGATAGCCCAAAAGGCAGGACTCTGAACTGATAATGTTGTCCCAGAGCCACAAACCTCAGGAACTTGTGATGCCTCGGGTGAATGGGAATGTGCTGGTAAGCATCTTGCATGTCTAGGGAGGCTACCCAGTCGTGCTGATGAAGCAAGGGTAACAGGGTTCCTAGAGAAATCATTTTGAATTTCTCCTTGGGGAGAAATTTGTTTAGCTTTCTGAGATCTAGAATGGGGCGTATTCCCCCAGACTTCTTTGGAACCAGAAAGTAATGAGAGTAGAACCCCGTGTTTCATTGATGCAGCGGCACAAGTTCTACTGCCCTGTTGTTCAGAAGGCCCTGAATCTCGGCGGTGGGAAGGTACGACAAAAGCAGACAGCCTGGGCTGCCGTTTGGGAGGACGATCCGGGGGTTTCCACAAAATTGAGTGAGTACCCTTCGCGGATTATTCGAAAGACCCATTTGTCTGAGGTTATGGACTTCCACTGGCTGTAGAAGTGCATCAGCGACCTCCCACCGGGAGGAAAGTCCACCTCGGGCAGCTGAGGTGGGACTTGCAGCAATCTATAAGGTAGCGCTGGGCACTTTGGGCCCTTAGCTTTCTGTTGTGCCTTCTTCTTGAGGTTGGGCAGGTTGATTCTTATGGAAACTCCTCTGCTTCTGCCTCGAAGGACTGACGGTTATGAAACTGATGTTTACTGGCATGCCCTCGAGAGGGGGAGGGGGTCTAGCCAACTAATGGCTGACCTAGTCTTGTGTAGCTTCTAGAGCCTGCTCGACCTGAGGACCAAAAAGATATGCACCATCAAAGGGCAATGCCATTACCTGTTGTTGTGCATCATTGTGAAGCTCATGCAGCAGCCAGGAATGACGGCGGTGTAATACCAGCAGCCGCTGAACGAAGCGGAAATGAAGCGCATATGGCTGCTTTAACCTGTTGGTTGTTAGATTCAATACCCCTGGTAATGGTTTGAAGAAGCTCTGGTTCTGAATCAGACTCTGGAAGAGCTTTAACCATTTGCTTGAGAGAGTGCCACAGGATATACTCGTACTGAGAAAAATAGCCTTGGTAACTGGCAATACGCATACTTAGGGTAGAAGCAGCAAAGACTCTCTTACCTAAGGTATCTATCTTAAGAGATTCCTTGTTAATAGGTCGAGCTGTAGTGGTTTGAGGAAGGACGACCTTATTCTCTGCCAGCACTACAATAGGATCCGCAAAGGCTTGAGATGCCAAAATGGGACGATCCTTGGGGGCTGAATATTTTCTATCAATGGATTTAGCCACCGATGAAGAGAGAGCAGGATTAATCCATACCATTTGAGACAGCGTCTCGAAGGAAGGCTGAATCGGAGGAGTCAAATCCGTAGGGATCTCCGATGCGTGAAGGTATTGGAGTCTTAATTTCCCAGGATCGATGTCTGTAGTCTGGAGAGAAAGTGTGGAAATCATATTCTTCAGCAGAGACTTAAGACAGGTCCTCGACTACAGGCTCTGCAGCAGTAAAAGATCCTGCTTCGTCCACCTCATCGCCCAGCCGAAGGTCTGGGTCAGGCTCAACGTCATCTCCTGACAGTCCGGGGGGACTGTATGGACAGGAAAAGGATGAAAGCCAGAAGAGGAAGGAGGAAAAGAGACAAAAGGGAAGTCCCCGAGAGCCCCCGGCGCTGAGGAGGCGCATAGCGCCGAGGAACCACACGGCGCCAAAAACGGCGACGGGAACGGTAGCGAACGGCCGCACAGCACCGAAGACGGCGCCGCGAGGCCACACGGCGCCGAAGGCACTCGTAGAGACTGAAAAACAGGTTTTGAAGGAAAAAGAGCAGGAGATGAGGGCATCGGTGTGGCCCCCTGTGCCAAGCCATGGTGGGGACACTTAAGACGAGTCGACGGCATCAAGAAGGTGCCAGCAACCAGGAAAGTCCAATCGCTTCTACCTGGTCGCACAGAGAGCCCGAAGGCCCACGAGCGACCGAGCCAGGTAGCCGAACCAACCTCCGAGCCCACTGCTCCATAAGAGCGGCCACTGATGATACTGCTCATCTGAAGACCTACCTGCGGGCGGGGTAGGACTCCGATGTCGAAGACATCGGCTACCAAGCGCTGTTGGCGACTCGAGGAGGAGACCGACAACTAACCCGATAACTGAGCGTCTATGCGCGAGCGTATGGAGGGCGACCTCGAGTGATACCTTCTCTTTTTTAGACCTGTGGGCCGAAGAAGAGCTCAAGGCCGAACGGTGCAGAGAATGCAACAGTTTGGCTTTATGCTTCCGCAGGGACCACCCATCCCCCCGGGCATTGGACTGACTGTTGTCAGACCCCCCTTCCGGAGAAGGCGGCGGACCGGACCCAGCCCGACAGACTGAACAGCTTTCATACTAAGTCTCCCTACCGTCACCTGACCTGCTCATGGTCGACTCCGTCAGTGTAGGCTGAGACTTCTTTATCGTTTTTATTTAAAAATAAGAATAACTTAAGTGATACTGTATCGAGATAATACTACATAAATAGTAAAACTGAAAACTATGCTGAGTTTGAAGTTTGACTCCCGACAAGCGACAACGTCACTGAAGCGCACTCGAGCGCGGCGGAAAAAAACAGACGGTTGAAAGTCGGCGCGAGAGATAGTCATTACTGCGCGAGCTCGGCTCGCGGCGGCCATCTCTGGCGTCTACTCCCCAGCAAAAAGTTTGCTCCCGATGGGTCCTAGTGCCTCCGGCGCAGATCCCAATAGTGTGAATGAGTGTTGGAGACTTATGTCCAGGAAGATCTTCTGTTTCTAGGGCAAGTGCTTCTGATGGATTTGCAGGTGGAAAGGACCTGGTTCTCATCTTTGAGAATTTTTTGAAGCTCAGAATCAGTCCCTGGCTTACTACTTCCAGGACCCACTTGTCTGATGTTAGACTTCCAATCCTGGACAAAGTAAGCCACCTGCCCCCTACAGGTAGTGGAGAATCGGCCCTGGCCACCCCATCAGGGTGCCTGCTTGGCAGAGGCTTTGGGCTGAGGGGTGGAAGCAGGCTTGCTTGTACCCCGTCTGCCTCTCCCTCTAAAGAACCCCCTCTGGGCAAAAGCAGAAGAGGAGGCCTGGACTTGGTAAAAAGACCTGCCCCTGCCCCTGGGATGCTGCCTTTGAGGAGTGGCCTGCCTTTCCTTGGCCTGAGCACTCCTATAAGTGGTTCTATATTCATCCATTTTCTTCATGTAATTCTCTGTGTGTTCCCCAAACAGAGAATTGCCCACAACAGGAAAATCCATGGCCTTGGACTGGGTAACCTGTGACAGGGTAGTACATCTGAGCCAAGCCATTCTGTGAAGTGCCACAGATTTAGCCATGACCCTAGATGACACATCATTAGAATCTACTGCAGCATGAAATTGCACCTTGGATGCCTCAATACCATCCGCAGCCAACTGTTCCAGCTCTCTGGCAAGCTGGTCAGGGACCTGTTTTGCCAGGGCCAGTACAGAATCCCATCTGGATTTCTGGTACCTAGCAGCATAAGCCATATAATTTGCCTGTCTGAGTCCCAAAGATGCTGCCATGTACTGTTTCTTTGCCATGGCATCAATCCTCCTGGAGTTCTTTTCAGGGGGATGAGAAGCTAGAGGAATATTTGCCCTGTCACAGGCTGCAGCTTGCACTACCCCCACATGGCTGCATTGCTGTGTGAGGAACTCTGTATCCGAGCCTGATAATGCATACCTCTTGTCCATCCTTTTATCAACAGGAGGTATAGTGTGAGGAGTATTTAGAATTTTCACTGTCTGTTTCCGAAAAGATTTATGCAGAGGAATAGACAGTCTCCTAGACTCTGGAATATCCATCACTTCTACGTAATCAGGCTCCTCATGGTCAACAGCAGCTTCCTCAACAGGGAGCCGGAGAGTTTCAGCAACTTTCTTATAGAACATAAAATGAGAAGCGGACTCAGATAGCCTGGGGGAGAAACCCCTGACGGTCAGTCTGGAGAGATGTCCGGTTCAATGGGCACATCCAGACTCAAAACCACATTCACTCTCCTCATACTCCTCCTCCCCCTCCTCCGGTTCATAAAAATCCTCAAAATCATAATCTTGAACCGGTGGAACCGGACGAACCGAGCTCTTCCCTGATGGTATCGGTTCAGTTGGAACCGGGGAAAGTGACTGGACAATTTGAATTGCTTTAGCTATTTCCTCAGCGGTTGGGGAAAACTTCTGGCACACTAGCCGACTTCCTAGTCCTTTTTGTTGGAACCGGCTCCTCAGAGCTGGCTCTTCGTTTGCCCGAGGAAGTATCGCCCTGGTCAGAGGGCACTCCCTCCCGGGCTGGCCATCCGGGTCAGAGGACTTTTTGGCCTCCCTTTCCCTGAGCCTACCAACTCTTTTCTATGGTGGCAGCAGGAAAATTCTTACAAATCTTGCAGTATGCAGTGAGGTGGTCAAACCCCAGACAATACACACAGGTGGTGTGTGGGTCAGCCTTAGCAAAGGCTTCCCCACAAACACTACAGTGCTGAAACCCAGTGGGCCCGGTTTTTCTTTTGGGTTTCTCAGACATAGTGCCAGCCTAACCAAACTTGCCCGTTTATGGCAATCCGCCAAGCAAGACTCTTATCGGTTCCCAACCGTGTCACGGGTCATGGAAAAAACCATAATGAAATCCGTTTTTTTTAGAACCGATAAGAACCGGGAACCGCACTAAATAAGGACTGGTGAAGTTTTAAAAATAACCTGATCGGTTCAAACCGAACCGAAAGACGTTTACAAGTTCCACACAGAATAAAATGAATGTAAGCCTATCTATTACTTACAATACCACAGACAGAGCTTGAACCGACCGGTTGCGGTTTAATTTCGGTCAAAAAAACAAAAAAATAATTCTTTTAACCGACTAAATGAACCGTGCAGAAGGAGAAATCTCTGGAGCGACTGTTCAGTGAGGCGGAGTAAAGAATCTGACAGTTTCAGTTTGAAGAACAACAGACAAGAGTTTTCAACCGAGCTCGGGCTCAAGGTTCCATGCCTTGCATAGAAAGTTAACTCTTTCACCTCCGGAGCAGTTCAAAGGTTGGGACTCACTGCATATGTCATAATATAGCAAGACTTCATGTTGTTTGAAATTGAACTCTTTGGCCTGAATGCAAAGCACTATGCCTGGCGCAAACCGAACACAGCTCAGCACCCGTGTAATACCATCCCTACCATGAAGCATGGTGGTGGCAGCATCATGTTATGGGGATGCTTTTCAGCGGCAGGGACTGGGGCACTTGTCAGCATAGAGGGAACAGTGAATGGAGCCAAATACAGGCACATCCTTGAGGAGAACCTGCATCAGTCTGCAATCAGGACCTGGACTGGGGCGTAAGATTTATCACCCAACAGGACAACGACCCCAAGCATACAGCCAAAGCAACACTGGAGTGGCTTCAGAACAAGAAAGTGAATGTCCTTGAGTGGCCCAGCCAAAGCCCAGACTTGAATCCCTTGAGAATCTGTGGAAAGACTTAAAGACTACGGTTCACCGACTCTCCCCATCCAACTTGACAGAGCTTGAGCAAATCTGCAGGGAAGAATGGTAAAATCCCAAATCAGATGTAGCAAAGCTGATGCAGATAAACCCAAGAAGACTCAAAGCTGTAACTCTGCCAAAGGCGCTTCTACAAAGTATTGACTCGGGTGAATACTTAAGTAAACAAGATATGTCAGTTTTTAATGTTTCATACATTTTTGTTACACAATAAAAATATTTTTGCCCCTTTTAATTGTTGAGTATGCTACGTGAATCAAGGGGGAAACAAATCTTTTCAATGCATTAAAAATTCTGGCAGTAACACAACAAAATGTGAAAATCCAAGGGGAGTGAATACTTTCTGAAGGCACTGCATGTCTTGCAATTCTTTAGCCTTGCAGGAATTTCAAATGAAATGAGAAAGACAAAAATTGTACCATAAACTCTGCCCCAATCACAGTGCAAAATGGTGCAACAATAAAACAGTCCATTTGAACAAACTTACTGTTGGCTCCATTCTTTCCAATGAGGTGACGATGGAGTTTGGGATCAACAGTTATCTCAGCAAAATCCATACGGTTCACCTAGAATTAGGTTACAAAAAAAAAAAAAAAAAAAAATGGTTTGTCAAGGAAACTTACTCCACCTCATCACCCCCCCCAAAAAAAAAAAAAACCTCATCTGTGATCAGGGCGATGTCGCTGTATGGAATACACATCCTGCCCCTACTGTGGGATCTTGCGGCACGTTCTCCAGCATGCTGGGACTGTAGATTCTGGCTCAACTCTCCAGTAATGCACAGCTTTACAACACACAAAGGAAATGAAAATTACATACCTACCGTAATTCTTGATCTTCTTGGACAAAGTCTCCACCACTCATTCATACAGATGGGAAACTACGCTGGAGGTGCTAGGACCCAGCGGGAGCAAACTTTTTGCAGGAGGGCCCGCGCCAGAGATGGAGCCGTGAGGAGCGGCGCCGCAAGCCTCGGCTCGTGCGGCAATGACCATCTCGGTGTCAACCCTCGACCGCATCAATACCCGAGGAGGTGCAGCGTAACTAACCAAGAAGGACAGCCTAACAAAAACCGGACATAAGATAGTCCAGGTGACCTGTATAAGAAGGGTCAACAAAGAAGTCTTCACAGCCTAAAGACTGAGGGAGTGAAAACCAACAACAGAGGTGAGCTCTGGGGATGGTGGGCGGGTGACTGAGTGGTGGAGACTTCGTCCAAGACAATCAAGAATTATGGTAGGTACCTAATTTTCATATCTTCTTGGACATAAAGTCTCCACCACTCATTCACACTGATGGGAGAGTACCGAGCTAATAATCCCCCGAGAGGGCGGCAGGAGGTACAAAGAGCTCACAATCTTAGGACAGAAGTCCCTTCAGGATGGTTCTGCCAAATGAGAGATGCCGCCTAGCATGGGCATCAAGGGCACAGTACTTGGCGAAAGTATGCACTGAGCTCCAGGTAGCCGCACTGCAAATATCTGCAATGGGCATGGGTACCTTAACCGGGGACTGCTGCACCGGAGGCGCAGGCAGATCCTCAGTCTCCACCGGGGGAACCGGCAAAGAAGGGATGTCGGCTTCACCAGTGAGGCAACCCGTCTGCTGGTCGAGAAAAATCTCGACCCGACATAAGCAGGCGCTCTCGCTGACTGGCCTGATGGGGACTGCGTGAAGCCAGTGGCCTTAGCCGCAACTTCCACCTAAGTAGACAGTCAGCTGTCCGGGGAAGGGGACCTCTCCTACTCCCACGAATGCAGATGATGGGACTTACCCTTAGAATCTTTTTTGGACCGAGAGGAATGTCCCGATGGCCCCCCCTCATTCGTGGAAAGGGATTGGCAAAGATCCCTGAATGAAGCTGAATAAGCGGTACCCAAAGAGAGCGGGATAAATGCCCCAACCGAGGAGGAGGAAGATGCGGCCTGGGCCGCCTCCTCCTCGAGGGCGATCATCTGCTCAAGCTGCTCAGCTGAGCCAGCCGCCACGGTAATCGCCCAACGGGCCTCTTTCGACTTTACCAGTGGGTAGTGCTTCTCTGGGCACCCTAGCTTTAACCAGGCAGTGTGGTCCTCCAGGACACTAGCTGAGAACGAACGAACAGCACGACTCGCAGGCCTGCAGGTCGTGTTCTAGGCCGAGGCAGTAGACGCACCTGGAGTGCGGGTCCATCCTGGACATCTTCTGCCCACAAGGGCACCACTGAAAACAGTGAGTCAATTTGTCCATCGCAGCCGCGAGGGAAAAGGAAGACCGAAGTC
Source organism: Neoceratodus forsteri (assembly GCA_016271365.2). Lineage (NCBI taxonomy): Eukaryota > Metazoa > Chordata > Ceratodontiformes > Ceratodontidae > Neoceratodus > Neoceratodus forsteri. Next base: position 356,849,844 of record CM028137.1, on the reverse strand, counting down.
TTGAAAATTTTAAAATGAGTTTCGGACGAACCGAAGAATTAGGATCCAGTCCATCACGCAGAGCGCTAAGAAGGGAACCTGAGCTTCCAAGCGGTAAGGAAGATCTGGCATCATGGGGTGCAGCCCAGAGTTTTACCACCCGGTTGGGTGGGAGGAACCAGCTTGAAGACCTTCCAGCAAGATTTAAAGCAGCAAGGAACCTGCCAGACAGTGTGGAAGAACAACATATCCATGTCCCTAGAAGATGGATTCTCTGGTGGGCGGAGTTAATCACCCTATGCCAGGCCAAGGGTGACAACTGGGAAAGACACAGGCATGCAGTCCGCCTAGTGCAGATCGCTGTCCCTATGACCCTGGTAGCTACCTCACTGGCGTCATACGATGCCCTTGCTTGGTTCCTTGCTAGCTCCAGGCCATGTGCAGAGAGTGCAACGGCTTGTCTGGTTTGCTCCGTGTCAGGCACGGAGGCTAGGAGCTGACCCAGCCTGGACCACAAGAACCTGTCATAGGTCACATAGTAGGCCTGATGTGCTGCAGAAGAAAGCAGCAAACGTGCCGAGTAGAAGGTCCTCCTCCCCCAGAAGTCAAAATCCAAGGAATCTTGATCTGGGGGCCGGTCACGGTGAAGGGTGCAAAGCCCATCAGGAGCATCCAGTTGCATCAATTCTGACAGAGGATGAGGCATAGAACCTGGATACTCCGGGGAAGGGGGGTGGTGGTGGCGTGCACAATACCACTGTCAGAGATCCCTAGGGGCAAGAACTCCAGAAAAGGGTCTCTGTCAGAAACGCAACGACATCTCCCGAAAGGGAGCAGGCCAGGGTGGCACCACAAGGGAGTCCTCACTAAAATAGCCTAAAGAGGCGTGCGTCAAGTGCTCTGGATTGTGTAGAGTGGGAGGGGTAATGTGCAGGTCCTCCAACATCCTCACAAGGAATCGCTGATACTCGGCGAGATCAGCAGCTGGAGAGATGTGGACAGACAGCTTCTTTCCCCCAGAAGAGGAGGATGAAGAGTCTGAGGACCTCAAAAGGTTCAGAAGCTGCCTGCTCAGGAGGAGGTTGAAAAACCTTTCTGTCCGTTGTCCTAACGTAAGAGGGAAACTGAGCAGCATGAGCCCTAAATTGCTCACAAGAGAGGTCCGCTAGGACCACAAATGCCTGGGAGCGCAGGAGAAGGTGGCAGAGGGATGGGGGCAGAACAGACAACGGGAATCTGTTGGCCTCCGCCTATGCTAGGGAGCACACCAGGAGCCCTAGAGGAAGAAGGCGCTCTAGAAGACTCCACAGCCGACAGCTACTCTGGCAGTTCTGTAATGGAAATTCAATTCAATTTGCAGTCTAGTTTTGATTCACTTCAAAAATGCTTTCTAAATTTAAAGTTAAATGCATCTAAAAACAATTTTATTTGGTCTAGTTGCTAAATTGAAATTAGATTTAAAACTGGAGATATCTGATCACTCAGGAGCTCCTTTGGAAGCCGTTAATGTATAAGTATTTAGGATATTGGTTGGATTGGGCTGGAACAGGGAATAATCACGTAGATAAATTAACTGGTCAGGTGGGGATGAGGAGAGGTTGTCTCTTTAGGAACCAAAAATGGCTCGATTCTGACACACTGAAGTATATTATCGAATTACAAATTCTACCATCATTTGACTATGATATATTTTATACGGTAGTGCCTCACTAGACAGATTGCAGAGTTTAGATGTACTCTACAATAAACTGGTCAGGCTAATCCTGAGATGTCCTAAAACTACTCATCATTGTAATTTATATAAATTCCTGGGTTGGGTCTCTCTGGCGAACAGGAGAGACATTCATATTACTTTATTTGCATAAAAGTCTGGTTTGGGGCTTGTTCCCAAATACCTAAGTGATGGATCGACCTTCCGAAAGCTAACCTATCATTAAGAAACTCAATTCTCCCAGTTAATTCCCAAGACCCATACTAAAAGTTCCTTGCAATATTTCAGTAATATGGTCAAGGCTTTGGAACCAAAGAAAAAATTACTCACCTTAGTAATTGCTTTTCTTCTCATGGAGTCTTGTTATATTAGGACCATTGCAGTCATTCCCCCAGTCTTGAACTGCCCCGGAGAGGAAACAGTTAACTCCAGAGTGATCTGGAGTTCCACAGCGCGAGGGCGCTGTTCAAAGCTCTATCTGGCCAGTTTCAAATGAAACTGCCAGATTCTTTACGGAGCTAAACTAACATAGCAAGTCTGTGTGGAAAAACTCTACACTAGCCATTGGCTACCTATCATTAGAAGAAATAAGAACAATCACAGAATAACAACAACAATATTTATTGTTAGGAACACTCTTACAAGCACTAATAGGACCCTCTCCCAAAAACTCAAGTCCAGAGAGGGACCCTACTACTTAACAAAACAGAAATACCTAGTTCCCTAACCCAACTAGAGACTAAAATGGCATGACACAGTGCTTGCACTAATTTGCCAACCCCATACCCAAGTAGGAGTTCTGAGAGGGGTAGGAGGGAGGGTTGTCCTAATATAGCAAGACTCCATGAGAAGAAAAGCAATTACTAAGGTGAGTAATTTTCTTCAAACACCATGAAGTCTTGCTATATTAGGACCATTGCAGATTACACAGCAGTACCTCCATGGAGAGGGTCAGAACCTACTTAGGAAATAGGCTCTGAAGAACAGCTGTGCCAACGAGCATCTCTCCTGGACTGGGCGTCCAGGAATAATGCTTAGTAAAGGTGTGAACTGTTTTCCAGGTAGCAGCTTGACAAATTTCAAAATGGGAATATCTCTAGCAGCCGCTAGAGATGCAGCTGTACCCTGGTGAGTGGGCCTCAGTCCTGAGGGGGCTCCTTACCTAGTTTTTGGTAACAGAACTGGATACAAGAGACAATCCACCTTGCAATTGTCCTCTTAGTGGCAGGTCTCCCTTGCCAACCTCTCCATAGGTAAGGAAGAGTTGGAGGATTCGAACCTGTGACCCTTCGGTACGTTCCACATAGTAGCTTAGGGCTCTTTTAACGTCCAGGCTGTGTAGTTTCCTCTCACCCGAGGAAGAATGCTCAGTGAAAAACACTGGGAGAGAAATGGACTGGTTCAGATGAAAATCTGAAACCACTTTGGGTAAAAACTTTCTGTTAGTCCTGAGGACTACCTTATCCCTGTGAAAGAAATAAAATCCTTTTCCACGAAAGGGCTTGCAATTCACTTATACGTCTGGCAGAAGTGATAGCCACTAGAAAAACAGTTTTCCAAGTTAAATACTTGAGATCTGCGGAAGAAAGGGGCTCAAAGGGAGGTTGCATTAACTGAGCAATGCAAACATTCAGGTCCCAGGCAGGGGCTGGTTCCTAAAGGAGGGTTAGTATGAAGTAACCCTTAAAAACTTAGAAACACAGGGTGAGAGGAAAGAGAACAGGCTTCCCTCATGAAACAAAGGCAGAAACAGCTGCCATATGAACCTTCAAGGTAGCTGGTCTAAGCCTAGGGAATTTAGATGGGCCAAATAGTCCAGTAAAGTGGCCAGGTCAGCAGATTCTGGCACAATTTGTTTCTCCGAATACCAGAAGGAAAACCTCTTCCACTTAGAATTGTAAGTAGCCCTGGTGAAGGCTTCCTAGAAGCCTTTAAAATATCCATGACCCCTTGAGAAAGGTGTAAATCAGCAATTCTAATTCCTCAAGAACCAAGCCTTGAGGTGGAGGGATTTGAGGTCCGGGTACCCACTCTCCCTGTGCACAGGTCAGCAAGTCGTGGGTCCTGGGCAAGGTTAGGGAGGGTGGATTGTCAGGACAGGAGAAGAGGATACCAGGGCTGTCTGGCCCAGTCTGGAGCGATCAGAACCACTTTGCAGGGCTGAGTTCTGATTTTCACCAATACCCTGAAGAGGAGAGGAAGGGGAAAGCATATAGGAATTTCCCTTCAATCCAGCAGGAAGGCGTCCAGGGGACTGAGCCCAGCACTGGAGGCCTGCAACAAAATAGAGGAAGTTGATGGTTGTCTGGGGCTGCGAGATCTATCTGAGGGGTACCCCATCTGGCAAAGACCGACCCCAATACCTGAGGATTCAGAGACCATTCGTGATGGCCTGGGAAATCCTGCTGAGAGCATCCGCCAGGACATTGTCCTTTCCTGGAAGGTGGTGCGATCAGGGAGGTGTTTAGGGAGTAAGCCAGAGACCACAACTTCATTGCTTCGTGCACAAGGCTGAAGACCGAGTGCCCCTTGCTTGTTGATGTACCACATTGTTGTGGTGTTGTCTGTCCTGATTTGAACTACTTTGTTCTGGACAACAGCTAGAAAAGCCTGAAGAGCTAAAAGAACAGCTCTGAGTTCCAAAAGATTGATGTGGAGCAGAGATTCCTGGGACCACACTCCTTGAGTGGAAAGGTAGCCCAAGTGAGCCCACCCTAACAGGGAGGCATCCGTGGTGAGGTGAGGGGTGTGAAAGCAGGTAGAAAGGGAACCCCTTGAGACAGATTGCCTTGATCCTGCCACCACTGAAGGGCCAGGATCAGGGTTTTGGTCACCGAACTAATTTGGTAAGGGGTCCTCCTTTGGGACCAATAGGACCTCAAGTGGAACTGAATGTCCCTCATCTGAAATCTTGCTCCCTGCACGCGACAGCTGTGGAAGCAGCCATGTGCCCTAGGAGTTGCAGAAAATGCCTTGCTGGTCGAGAGACCACTTGGGTAAGGGAGGATGCCAGGGCAATGAGCCTGTCCGCTCTTTCCGAGGGAGAAATGCCCTGGCTAACTTTGTGTTCAACTCTGCACCTATGAAAGTTAGAACCTGAACAGGTTCCAGAACTGACTTTGGTAAGTTCAGCAGGAACCCCAGGGAAGTGAGAAGCTGCTGGGTGACCTGCAAGTGAGATTTTACCTGGTCTGGAGACTGACCCACTAGTAGCCAGTCGTCCAGGTAGGGAAACACAGCAATCCCTTGCCTTTCTTAAATGAGCCACTACCACAGCTAGACATTTTGTGAATACCCTTGGCGCGAGGTTAGGCCAAAGGGCATTGCTCTGAACTGGTAGTGGCCGAGAGCAGTTCGAACCTGAGGTACTTACGGTGAGAAGGCCTGATCATGACATGAAAATAGGCGTCCCTGAGGTCCAGGGAAGCTAACCAGTCCCCTGGCCTCAGGGAGGGCAAAATCATTGCTAGAGTTAACATTTTGAACTTTGGCTTTAATAGATGTCTGTTCAGGTACCTTAAGTCTAAGATGGGCCATTCTCCTGTCTTTTTGGGGTAAGAAAATATCTTGAGTACAGTCCCTTGCCCTGATGGCAAGGGGAACCCTTCCACTGCTTTGCAATTCAGGAGGAAGAAACTTCTGCTTCCAAAGCAGGGGCTTCTGAAGAGTTTGCTGGTGGAAATTGCCTGGCTCTCATCTTTGGAAACTGTTTGAAGCTGAGAACCAGGCCTTGGCTTACTACTTCCAGAACCCACCTGTCCGAGTGAGGACAGCCAGTTCTGGCTGAAATAAACCAACCTGCCCCCCACTGGTACAGGAGAATCGGCCCTGGGCACCCCATCAGGGTGCCTGCTTGGCAAGGAGCTTTAGGCTGAGGGAGGCGACTGTCTCCCTGTGCCCGTCTACCTCTGCCTCTGAAAAACCCTCTGTGAAAAAGCAGAGGAGGCTTGAGCTTGGTAAAAAGGCCTGTAGAAAGGCCTACCTCGCCCTGGGGGCATGCCTCAGGGAGTGGCATGCCTTTCCTTAGCTTGGGCACTTTTGTAGGTAGTTCTATATTCATCCATCTTTTTCTATAATTTTCTGTTTGATCACCAAACAGAGAATTTCCATACAGGAAAATCCATAGCCTTGACTGAGTATCTTGGGACAGATTAGTGCATCTGAGCCATGCCAACCACGGAAAGCTACAGAAGTGGCCATGACCCAGAGGAAACATCATTAACATCAACAGCAGTATGAAATTGAACTTAGAGGCTTCAATGCCATCAGCAGCCACTTGTTCCAACTCACTAGCCAGCTGGCCCTGGGCCTGCTTAGCTAACTGCAATATAGTGTCCCATCTAGATTTCTGATATCTAGCAACATAAGCCATATAATTAGCCTGCCTGAGTCCCAAAGAAGCTGCCATATATTGCTTTTTCACCATGGCATCAATCTTCCTGGAATCCTTGTCAGGAGGATGTGAGGCCAGGGGAATATTAGCCTTGTCACAGGCTGCAGCTTGTACCACACCTACATGACTACACTGCTCAGTGAGGAAGTCTGTATCCGAGCCTGACAAAGTATACCTTCTGTCCATTTTTTATCTACAGGAGGGACAGAATGAGATTTTTAAAATCTTTGTTGTTTGCTTCCTAAATGACTTATGCAAAGGAATAGACAACCTCCTAGTCTCTGGAATATCCATCATTTCCACATAATCAGGCTCCTCTTGCTCATCCACAGCCTCTTCTAAGGGAAGCTGGAGGGTTTCTGCCACCTTTTGTAAAACATAAACAGAGAAGGGACTCCAGACAGCATAGGGGAGATTCTAAAGGTCTATCTGAGATGTCCGGTTCAATGGGCACGTCAGACCTTCCCAATCACAAACATACTGATCAAAATCCTCCTCCCCTTATGTGGTTCTATAAAATCCTCAACATCATAATCCTGAACCACTGAGACTGAACGAGCCACCCTTTTCCCAGATGCAGGGGCTCGACAGCCTGAGACAAAGACTGGACAATCTGAATGGCTTTAGCTATCTCTGCAGCAGTTGGAGAGACAATTTTGTACTCCAGACCTGCTGATTTCTTTGTCTTTTTGCTGGGACTGGTTCCTCTGAACCAGCCTTCCTTTGCCGAGAAGTCTCGCCCTGGTCAGAGGGCACTCCTCTGGTCTAGTGGGTACTGGACCGGGCAGGCCATCCGGGTCAGCGGACTTTTTGGCCTCTCGTTCCCTGAGCCGGCCCAATCTCTTTTCCAGGGTGGCTGCAGGAAATTTTACACACCTGGCAGTCTGACAGGAGGTGGTCAGCCCCCAGACAATAAACACAAGTGGTGTGTGGGTCAGCCTTGGCGAAGGCTTCCCCACAGACATCACAGTGTTGAAACCAGTGGGCCGGTTTTCTTTGGGTTTCTCAGACATAATGCCAGCCTAACCAAAAACTTGCCCTTTTGATGGCAGTGCCAGGCAAGACCTGCTCGGTTCCTAACACGTGTCACGGGTATTTGAAAACCCCAATAAAGTTAGGTTTTTAGAACCGATAAGAACCGGAACCGCACTCTAAAAGCCAACTAAACAGTTTAAAACATGTATTTCAACCAACCGATCGGTTCAAAACCGAACCGATAATGACTTTCCACACAGACTTAATTTCTGTACTACGGTTACCAGATAGAGCTTTTTAATCGAAATGCAGTAAAATAAATACTTATTGCGGTTCAATGAACCGAAAATACTCGCTTGAACCGGAAATGAACCGAGCTGAAGGAGCTGATATCCGGAGCGACTGTTCAGTGAGCGAGAAGAATCTGGCAGTTTCATTTGAAACTGGCCAGATAGAGCTTTGAACATCGCCCTCGCGCTGTGGAACTCCAGATCACTCTGGAGTTAACTGTTTCCTCTCCGGGGCAGTTCAAGACTGGGGGAATGACTGCAATGGTCCTAATATAGCAAGACTTCATGGTGTTTGAATACCACCTTGTTTTAGGGACCCATTTTCTAAACCTCTGTTTCTACACTAAAGAAATATCTGCTTTCAAATGCTCAGACCTGTAATTGCTTTAGCTAATTGTGAAAATATTGTATGTAAATACTGTATGGTTTGATGTATGTATTGTCATTATGTGTTTTTAATGTACACATGAGGTTGCCATTGTAAATGAGCGTTATGCTCAATGCTTATTCCTAAATAAACAAAGACAACCACCAGATAGGGGGCTGGCAAGGGCAAGCAGTGGATAAACAACAAGAGAAGTAAATAACTCATTATGAAAGGGGTCCTGCTTCTAAAAACAGTTTTACAGCCGGTCCACTAGCGCAAGGGCAGAGCTACCACTTGCGGTGCCAATGACCTGGGTTCAGGATAGAACTCAGGAAACAGGAAGGTCAGCCGAAGAAGGACCGAGTATCCAGTGGACGGCTCTCCTCTCCTCTGGGGAGGGAAGGTTGCAGTGCCTGGCATCAGCCTGGCCCCTAGTAGAGGCTTGCAGCAAGGCAGCCACGGACCGCATACTGGGGAGCAAAGCACTGGCAGCCAGCGATGTCCTGTATATATGGGAATGTGCATGGGGCTGAATGGATGGCACTGCAAGCCCACCTCTCCAGCAGAGAAAATGGAAGAGAAATACGATCAGGTGCACTACAGGATGGTAGCCCGACCTCTTGCAGGCTCCACACCTGCTACAATGCCCTCTCCCAGAAACTAGGTCAGTTGGTTTAGTGGGAGCAGCTGACCCCGCCATGGAGGAGGCACTGGGATTGGAAGCCAAGTCCCTGGGACGCCAGGTAACAGAGCTGGGGTAGGTTGAGTCAGATAGGAAGCCTGCACCGATCAGTAGGAGAAAGACACGCACAAAAAAAAAAAAAAAGGGCTGAAGCACAGAGATGTCAGGTAGTGTACTCTGGGTCACACACTCAGTACTTGTGGATTTTATACATGTGAACCTCATGCTACATTATGTTCTACTCACTAGATCACTCTACACTCAAACTGGGTATCAAATGAAGGGGCTTAAGTGGTCCAGAATGCCTGTATATTATAACTTGCAAGTCCGTCCAATAAAAATTAGGTAATGCATCATCTACTTTGCCTATGCATTAATCCAAAGATGAAGGAAGCCAAAAATAATTGTCCACCCAGTACTTTACTGGGACCAGCAGTACTTGTACTACATACACCACAGTTTTCACTCACCAGGTCTTTCACCATGGTCTCCATCTGAGCCTGTGCTTCCTGAACTTCATGCGTCGGACCTTCCAGGGTGATGCGATCCTCTCCTTCGGTGAACTCTATGTGAACCTATAGTAAAGAAATGACAGATGGCTGTGACATCTGATCTGATACTTACCGGGGATCCCACCGAAACAGAAACATAGAATCTGATGTTGGCAAAAGACCAGTTGATGTTTCCACTCTGCCCCATTTCTTTTAGTCACTGGCTACTAACACTGCAGTGAAATTAACTAGATTTAAAAGTGGATAAAGGTGTCAATCACACTCTCAAAGCCCAAGGAAACAGACTGAATATGGAGATGGCACTAGGCAGAAGGCTTTATAGTCGCACTGCACGATGATGCACCAAACAGATTTAGTAAAAAATCATGTAGCCCCGTTTATCTTAATACTAGCGAAGACCCCCCGCCAAAAGGGTGCACTATTGATCAAGAATCCACAGAAACATACATCATTACATCACCACAAGTCAGGAGTCCATGTTAATTAATTACCACCAAGTCAGGGGAGCATGTGCACAGAACTGGATGCTTCAAAGTGCGGGTGCACATCTTTCACAGAGGTACATGGCTTACCTGTAGGTGTCAGTAAAGAAAAAATTACTCACCTTAGTAATTCTGTTTCTTCTCAGTGATACCCAGGTACTCATAACTTTCTGCAGTAAGCCTGAAGGGTTGAACTGCCCAGAGGGATGGAACATATGCAAATGATGGAATCATCTGCACATGACAACTTTTGAAATGCTGCCCTATAGTAACTGTCAATGTTCTAAACCTCTTCAGATTTGAGGCCGCATAAAACTTCCGGGCAGAATGGTCCATATACTTGGACTCCTTTGTCCAGAGGGCGGTCAGTGTCAGCTGAGCTACCCGTGTGTCTAAACACAGAAGTAGTCACAAGGCTCTTGGCCAAGGGATGCTCTGTGAAACTTACCGGGGACCCCATGGGAACCGTATACCTGTGGGCCATGCAGGCAGACTGAGCTGGGCAGGAGGCAGGGCGTTGCCATAGCTCAAGGGCCGGGCAAACAATGGCTTCGGCCACTGGAAAGGCCTCCATCAGGGTATCCCCCTCTTGAGGATATCTGTGAGGGGGTACTCCGCCTTCTTTTGGCTAGGCTCCAAGGGCATTTCAGTCAATTCGGAAATCAGGTGGAGGATGCCCTGAAAAGAGGAAGGACCTTCCTCCAAGCCTGCCGCTGATGGCTCGTCATCCCCCGGATGTGAGTGCAGACCAGTGGCATCAGAGTCCGAAGAATTGGGATATAAAGTCTCCCACCACTGTCTCCCTCGACATGCCGAGGGCGATCGGGGACCACTGTAATGGACAGAAGATGGGGGAGGCCAGTGTCTGTCCTATCCTCTTACGAGGGAGCCCCTCCCTGAGGCTGCTTAGGCAGTGGTTCCACCAAGATTCGGCAGGGAGACCGAAACAGGCCAAGCTGGAATATATGCCAGCCCTGCAGGTGGAGGAACCGGGATCTTCGGTTCCGGAGGGGTCGGTGGCGGCCTAAGAGGCTAAGGCCAAGTAATGGCCGGTGTTGCCGGCGGAGCCAGCTTCTGACCAGTCAGAATCAGCTGTTGCCAAATGAGATCCTCATAATGTCGATGGAGCTTCTGTTGAAGTCTCTCCTCATCCGAGGAGGATGAGGATCGGTTGGCGACGCCTCTTCCTAGAGTGCTTGTAATCTTTCTTCGTTTTTTTGACTGAAGGGGTCCTGGGCCTCGATCGAGACAGACGGGGTCGGCTTGTTCGATCGGGAGAAGCTGGAGTCTGGGAGAACCGAGGTTCCGGCACCTTTCCCTCGATCGGGACACCTGAGGGCTGGTCTCCTCATTGGGGAAGGAAAGGATGGGTGCCCTATCCAAGGAGTTGGCGACTGGAGTCTGAGACAACGGCTCGATCGGGTCGAGAGAAATCCTGGCTGGCTCAGCAGTGTCCCCAGCCTCTGTGCCTTGACCTGACTGAAGGTCCGAGAAGCCGGCAGCCGAAGAAGTGATCTTGACTGAGGTAGAGACTGCAAGGTCCTGAGAATCGGACCGCTCTCTGTCTCAGGAATGTCTTCTTCAGGAAGAAGAAGATTTAGGGTCCTTATCCATTTTCCTAGGGCAGGAGGAGTGCGAGCCCGAGGGCACCTCACCCCTGGTGGGGAAGAGACTGGCACAGCTCCTGAAAGGACCCAGTGAAGTTAGAACCCAGGTTAAGCGGCACGAAAAAACTTCGCCTGGCTGAAGCTTGAGCAGCTTCTTCTTCAAAAGCCACCATCTGGTAGAGCTGCTCGGCAGATCCCGCAGCCATGGAATCCGCCCACCTGGCCTCCTTCGATTTCACCGGTGGGTTGCGAAGCTCCGGACTCCCCAGTTTTAAGTGTGCCTTGCGGTCGTCCAGGACATTGGTATGGAAGGCCAGACAGATGGTGCAAGAAGTGGTGTCATGCACGGCACACAAGCAGTAGACACACGAGAGGTGGGGATCGGTTGACAAAATTTCCGGTCTGCGGGGACACCGGCGAAACCCGGGGGACGACTTGTCCATGTCCGATGCGCTCTGATCAGAATCGTAAACTCGTAAAGATTTCAAAGAAAGGGATTGCGGTGAAAACAGTCGTCTAGTATCCAGGGCCTACGATACTGCAAAAATAGCACGAGGGAACTTGAATCTTACAGCGGAAAGGCAGATCTGGTGTCATGGGGCGGCGCCAAGGTATTAGCCACCCGGGTGGGTGGGAGGAGGCAGCTTGAAGACTTCCGGTCAGATGGAAAGGGACATGCCAAAGAGTGTGGATGAACAACATATCCACACTCCTAGAAAAATTAAAGAGATAAACACTATCCTTAACAGAAAATAGGCTAAAAATCAAGGAACTAGCTTGGCTTCCTCCCGGTTATATCGAACCGAGAAAAAAAACTAATTTACCACAAAAACTAAGTTTAACTAAGCTAAACAATTAATACAAGGCAGCAAATAAAAATATAACAATACTTAAGTTTTTATAGGTTTTCACTTCAGATGAAGAGCAACACTCCGAGCAACAAAACAGTTCAGGCGGAGAGTTAAATCTGAAGAGGTTTCGAACATTGACAGTTACTGTAGGGCAGCATTTGAAAAGTTGTCACATGCAGATGATTCCATCATTTGCATATGTTCCATCTCTCTCTGGGTGGTTCAACCCTTCAGGCTTACTGCAGAAAGTTGAATACCTGAGTATTACTGGGGTTAGAACCAGAGCTAATCTTATCCAAACGCTGCCCTACATAAAAGCAGGCAGCAACCATTTCATGGAAGCTCGGCACAGCAGACCATGTCACAGTTGAGAAGTTGTGTGTGATGTTAAGCCCAGCTTCATACACTCAGACACTGCTTTCTGTTTCAAAGTACCATGAAATGGCTAATGCCTTAAAACAATACGAGATAGACAGGGATGCACCTCTTGAATGCCAACACCTACACATTAGCCCAATCCCTGGGTTTAAAAGAGCTTTTCACAGTCTGAGATTTAACAGGACCATGCACACTTAGGTTCCCCTTTAAGGGATGTGCAGTTCATGTGCATTTTCCGGTTGCCCGGTTGACATTTCGTCAGGCTGACTAAGTGGTATTACTAATTTCTCAGTCCAAATTGCAACAAGGGTCAATTCAGTCTGCCAAGTTATACACCTGGAGTACGAGACTGGGTATATCACTGTGTGTATACAGGGAATCGGGGTGGGGGTATCTGCTAGAGCTTTTGCTGGAGCCCACCCAACACTAGGACTGTAATTTATCCTTCATTTCTTAATCTCATATGCTTTTAAAGTTCATCTTCAGACTTTGCTTAGGGGTGGGGAGAAAGAAAGCTTTATTTCTTGAAGGGTAAAATATTGGATTCTCCAGCCCCGGAGCCCAAATACTGATGTAACGTATGTGAAAATCAGAAGCAGCTTTCAAAAATAAATATATACATATATACACACACACACACACACACACACACACACACACACACATACATATATATACACACACACACACACACACACACATATATGTGTGGCACTATAACACCCTATATTTAAGGGGAGTTCCATAGATGACTCAGAAGCAGAATGTAGAGTTGTGTGAGTGTGGCAATTAGTTGATGGGGTTACACATCAAAGAAAAGAGAATAATGTAAAATGCTTCCCAAATACAACAGCCAAAGTTCAAACTCACCCTTGGCATCTGCTGAGTGATTTTGGCCAAGTTCTGCCCTTTTTTGCCGATGATGAAACGGTGTAACCACGACGGGGCAGAGATGGCGGCAACTGTAAAGCTATTGGCCTTGAAAACACAAGAGAAAATGACAAGAGCACAGTATCAGAATGTGAAAAAATATGTATCAAAACACACACACACCCACCCACCCACAACACCCCCATCTGTACCTAGAGTTTGTATATGACAACATGGATGATGAATTCCTACACCAAAGCGTATACCTGTTTTAAATTAGCACCCTAAAATTCCAGCCTGTGATCTCTAGAGTCCCCTGACCCCCATTCTTCAAAACTGTGACAATTACAAAAAAAAAAAAATGTTCATTGTCCAATTCTTTTTTTTTTTTTATAAGTTGGGGCCCCATACACTTGTGATTTTGGCGTGCAAAATGATCAAAACAATCCCTTTTTGATACTGTTCTAACCTTAACCCCGTTGCAGTATGCACGAATGCGGTAGCAGCACAGGGCACAAACTGTGTAGTGAAAAGGGGTGGGGCTGGCATGTAAATGATGGTCTGTGCAATGCATGGATGCATGCTGGCCCCTGCAAACCCTGCCATACCAGCACCACCCCAGAAATACAACTGTTGGAAGTTGTCGTAATGGGTGGAACAAGTGTATAGTAAATGGAGTCCACTCTGAAGAAAGGGGTTACTAGTGGGGTACCGCAGGGTTCAGTATTAGAAGCGGTCCTCTTCAATGTCTTTATAAGGGACATTGCAGAGGGACTGGAAGGAAAAGTATGTCTCTTTGCAGATGACACAAAGATCTGCAATAGAGCTGATGCACAAGGTAGGGTGGAAAGGATGAGAAGGGACTTGGCAAGGTTAGAGGAATGGTCAAATGTATGGCAGCTTAGATTCAAGGCTAACAAGTGCAAGGTAATGCACCTGGGAAACAAAAATCCAGGGGAAGAGTACACAATGGGGGGTGAGATACTAACAACAAAAATGGAAAGGGACCTGGGGGTAGTCATATCAGATGACCTAAAGGTGGGCAAGCAATGTGAGAGGGCAGCAAGGAGGGCTGGGGGGATACTGGGATGCATAGGGAGAGGCATCGCCAGTAGAAAACAGGAAGTTATTATCCCTCTGTACAGACAGTTGGTGAGACCCCATCTGGAGTACTGCGTGCAGTTCTGGAGACCCAATCTCCTCAAGGACATAGGACAGGATGGAGGCTGTCCATAGGAGGGCAACTAAAATGGTGCAGGGTCTGCACCGGAAGACCTATGAAGAGAGACTTAAGCAGCTGAATATGTATAGCCTCGAGGAAAGGAGGGAGAGGGGGGACATGATAGAAACTTTCAAGTATCTCAAGGGAATCAAAGTCCAAGAGGGTAGCATCTTTCAAAAAAAAAAAGAGGTGTGCAAGAACAAGGGGGCACAATTTGAAGATAGAAGGGGCGGCTCAGAGGTAATTTAAGGAAGTATTTTTTCACAGAGAGGGTTGTGGATGCATGGAACGGCCTTCCGGAGGAGGTTGTTGAGTCAAAAACAGTGGTGGAATTCAAGCATGCATGGGACAGTCATAAGGCAATTCTAGGGGGTGGGGGTAGGAAGAAGTAGGCTGCTGGTTAACTAGGATCTGCAGCTTATCCATTAGGTAGGGAAATGGGCAGACTGGGTGGGCCAAGCGGTCCTTATCTGCTGTCAAAAATCTATGTTTCTATAGCTGAAGAAACACTGGCAAGGGACCCGATGCCTATGATGCAGGGGGATCCACTGCAGCACCATGCTGACTGCAGGAGGCAGCAAAAGGGCAGAACTGCCGTGGTCCTGACTTGGGCATAAAGATAAAGGCGTAAGTAAGTGATTGGGAGACTGCAATGGAAGCAGTTGCCATGGGACACAGTACATGGCGTAGTGCCACTTCTCTGCTGCTATGCCATGCACTGTCCTCCATGTTGCTCACAGTTCTGATGACTGCCGTCAGGAACCCTGTTAGAAACCATCATCTGCATTACAACAGTCGCCAGGGAGACTCCTTCCCCTGGCAGTTTGTGAATGACAGTTTCTGGTGTTGACACAATGGAGAGCCTGCTGCACCCCAAAACTGTACCACTGCCCCTGCGATGGGGTGCATCTAACCCCCCTGAAACTTCCAAACATCTATAAATAGAGGTTACATGCTTGTACCCACAGTTCTACTACTAGGATTCAGTTCACAACCACATGGTCTGGTGGAAGGAGGCACTTGAGCTTTAAAAAACACACAACTATTCTTGTCACTATGCATGCTCAGTACAAGACTGCCTAAGTGTAGATAGTGAACTTAATGTTAAGGTAGAACTGTTAACATAAACCAGTGAATCAACACCAGAGCCAACAAACAGTCAGACTGTGCCTCTAGGACAGAGTTCCCATTATATCCTGGTATTTGGGGGTGCACTGTACCCTCTATGGCTGTTTTGAAGGGCAAAGACTGACTGTAGACATCTCTTCAGTTTCAGGTTTGGTGATAACGATTTCCTTTCATACATGTACCCCCAGAGGCTTAGAAGTGTACCTGAATTTCTAATTTTTTGCATTATTCACATATAGCTCTAATTGAATGGGAACACTACTCTAGGGTAAATACCAATTCCCAGCAGTACCACAGTATATATGTCATACACATTACTACTTGAATGGTGGGCCACCCAGTAGACATTGCACTGCCAATCCGGGTTCTGCAGTGGACTCTGAGCACTGGATGGGTGACATGAGGGGTGCGGGTACTACACTCCTTCACTGAAGGGACACCGAGCATGAGAGGCCGGTCAGGGCACCGCTTTGTGCTGCATGGGAAGCAGGAGAAAAGTACAGTTAAGTAAGAACTTACCGTAACAGTAGATCTTCGAGAACAGCTCTTGCAGCAGGTTATACCATTAGGACTGAAGCCGGCAGGCATCAGAATCCCACGGAAAAATTCTAGCTAGCTATCTTCAGCGGGGACCGCCCCGACGCAGTCCCGCCTCCGACGAGAATATAAGGGAAGGTCCCACAGACTTAGTTCTCCGCCGGAGACCTCCGCTGCAGGTTGACATCGTAAATGGGAGACCGAGGATCCACCATCAGAAGACAAAAGGTAAAATTCCTGTTAACCACATGTAAGCCATGCCTCCTCAAAGGCAGAAGGTGGGCGAGAGACTGTTGCAAGAGCTGTTCTCGAAGATCTACTGTTACGGTAAGTTCTTACGTAACTACTATCTTACTTCGAGACACAGCTCTTGCAGCAGGTTACACCATTAGGACTGATTCCCAAGCAGTAGCGTTTGCAAACACTCTGGGAGGAAAAACTAGGAGGAACATTCCAGGTCCTGAATCTAGGACAGGAGACCCTGTAGCACAGCTAGGCCGAAGCCTGCTCTTCGCCTTGAAGCGATGTCCAGGCTATAATGCCTGATAAAGGTATGTACAGAGCTCCAAGTGGCTGCAGCAGAAATGGCAGAAGTGGAGACGTTTGGAAGTGCTGCAAAAGAGGTGGCCACACCCCTAGTGGAATGACCCCAGACTGATCCCGGAAGGGGCTTTTGTTTGATATCATAACAGTATGAGATACACTGAACCAGCCAGTGAGACAGGGACTGTTTGGATACTGGTTGGCCCATCATCCTTTCAGAAAAGGAGACGAAAAGTTGCTCCGAATTACGAAGCTGCTTAGTTCTGTTGAGGTAGTACCTCAAGCTGCGGTGAACTCCAGGGTGTGGAGCAGTGCCTCTCCTCTATTACAGTAATTTGGGAAGTAGACCGGCAGGTCAATATCCTGATTGAGAGTGAGTGTGGAAACCACCTTGGGCAAAAATTTAGGATTCGTCCTCAGGGATACTCTGTCCCAGTGGAAAATTAAATAAGGCTCTTTGCACATGAGAGCATGAAGCTCAGAAACTCTTCTCGCTGATGTAACAGCAACCAAAAACAACGTTTTCCACGACAGAAAACGCAGCTCGCAATCCGCGGCAGGTTCGAAGGGGAAGGGGGGAGCGTGAGTTGTTCCAGGGCAAAGAGCAACTCCCATGGAGGCACTGGGTCCTTAATGGGTGGCCTAAGATGCAACACCCCTCTCAGAAATTCCCGAGAGGCATCTAATTGTGCCACTATGCGCTGTTCCACCAGGAGGTGGTAAGCTGAAATGGCACAGAGGTGCACCTTGATAGAGGAGAAGGCGAGACCCGAACGGAAAAGGGAGCGCAGGTACTCTAACACTGCTTTCACCGGCCAACCTAAAGGGGAAAGGTCGCGTGCTTGCGACCATAAACAAAAACAGCACCATTTCATGGTGTACGTCGCATGCGTTGCTGGCTTTCTGGCTGCAGAAAGAACTTCCGCAACCTCTTGCGAGACCCCGTGACGCAAGATGGCTATGTCTCTAGGAGCCATGCGTGCAGGTTCAGTGAGTGTAAGTCCGGGTGGACCAGTGAACCTTCCTCCTGAGAAGAGATGGGAGCTGAACGGCAATGGGAGCGGAGGCTCCCGGGATAGCTGAATCAGTAAAGGGAACCAGATCTGTCTGGGCCAGAAGGGGGCCACAAGGATCATGGTTGCCTGCTCCCTGCGCAGTTTGAGAACAACTCTCTGGATCAACGGGAAGGGAGGAAAAGCGTAGAGGAATCTGTCCGCCCAGGAGAGGGACAACATGTCTTGCCAGAAAACACCAGGCCCTGGATCTAGCGAGCAAAAATTGGGCAGTTTTGCGTTGGATGGGGACGCGAACAAGTCCAACTCTGGAGTTCCCCATCGAAGAAACAGATCCTCTGCTACCTCTTGAAGAAGTTCCCACTCGTGGACTCTGGCCTGGGAGCGACTCAGGCCGTCTGCAATTGTGTTGTCCACCCCGGGAACATGTATTGTGATCAGATTCGCGCTGTGTCTGATTACCCAATCCCACACCCTCATGGCCTCCCTGCAAAGGGGGTAAGAGTGTGCGCCTCCTTGTTTGTTGAGGTAATACATCACCGCCGTGTTGTCTGTCTGAAGCAGGAGGGTACTCTGCGGGATCTCTGACTGAAATGCCTGCAGGGCATAAAGAACCACCCTCATTTCTAGGACGTTGATATGGAGGTGGGCCTCCTGCGAGGTCCACGATCCCTGGGACTTCACCCCGTCCAGGTGTGCTCCCCACCCTAGACCGGAGGAGTCTGTGGTGAGGATTACCTCCGGGGACAGCGCTATAAATGGGACGCCCTTAGAGAGTGTCCCTGGGTCTAGCCACCACTGCCAGTCTCGAATCACGGTGTTCGTGATTCTGACCGGATGCTGCATGTGGTCTTGCCTTTGATCCCATTGCACCTTGAGCATCCACTGAGTTTGCCCGCATGTGGAGCCTTGCGAAAGGGATGGTAGGAATGGCCGCAGCCATGTGTCCGAGCAAGCGAAGGACCAACCTGGCTGGGACGGTCTTGTTCGACGAAAGCTCCCTGATGAGGGATCCGATGCGCTCCGCTCTGTCGTCTGGAAGAAAAGCTCTTCCCTGAACGGTGTCCAGTACTGCGTCTATAAATTGCAGCTTCGCGACGGTACCAGGAGAGACTTCGTGGTTGATTAGGATGCCCAGAGATCGAAACAGGTCCTGGGTACTCTGGATCGCCTGTAACAACGCCTCTCTGGAGGCGCCATGAGAAGCCAATCGTCCAGGTACGGGAACACATAATGGCCCTGTCTCCTTAGAGACGCTGCCACGACTGCCATGCATTTGGTAAAGACCTTGGGTGCTGATGACAGCCCGAATGGAAGGGCTCGGAATTGAAGGTGGTGGCCGAGAAACTCGAAGCGCAGGAACCTCTTGTGCGCTTGAGCTATAGGGATGTGCAGGTATGCGTCCTGCATGTCTAGAGACGCTAAGAAGGCCTCCTGCTTCAGTATGGGAATGAGACCCGGAAGAGTCACCATGCGGAATCTTTTGTAGGCGACAGACAAGTTGAGGTCGCTGAGGTCCAGAATAGGACGGAGGTCCCCTGTTTTCTTTGGAACCAGGAAGAAGTGGAAATAGTATCCTTGTCCTCTCTGGTTCTCCGGGACATACTCTATCGCTCCCTTTTGCAAGAGCGCGAGTACTTCTTGCCAGATCAGTGACTTGTGCTGACCCGTGTACCGGGAGAGCAAAGGAGGTCTCGAGGGTGGCTTTTCTGCAAATTTTATAAAGTGGCCTCTTCCGACCAACTGAAGAACCCACCTGTCGGTGGTTATAGCCTGCCATCCCGGCAGGAAGTTCGCAATGCAACCCCCGACCATGATTTCCCATTGATCCTGAGGGGCAGGGGCCGGAAAGGAGTCAGGCTGTGGCGGCTGAGGGTCCCGCTGGCTGGACCGGCTTAGGAGTACGCTGGCTTCGCTCATGGTTGTTTCCCTGGCTCTGTGAAAGCTGGAGCCCTTTGTTATGGAGCAGGCGGACTGCTGTCTCTGCATCCGCCCAAAATCGGCTTTGGTTCCTACGAAGGAACTAAGCTTGGGTCGGTACATAGCCTGAACCGACCTCACCGCCTTCCCGGCCTCTTGGGAGTCTGGTAATTATCTTCTCTGAGGGTTTACCAAACAAAACTTCTCCCTCGAATGGGACGTCCATGATATTCTTCTGGACATCCGGGTTAAAACCGGAGACGTGTAACCAAGAGTGTCTCCGGAGGCATACGCCTGAAGCTGCTGCTCGGGCCGAGGAGTCCGCGGAGTCGTACACGGCTCGTAGCACTCGGGTTCCCACGTCCGAACCCATACGAAGGAGCTGTAGCATCTCCTCCTTCTGCTCACCTTCCGGCAGTTTCTCAGCCGCATCCAGACCCTGCTCCCACAGGGCATTTTGGAACTGCACCATGTGGGTCAAATAATTCAGGGATCTGATGGCGCAGGTAGCGGAAGCATACGTGCGCCTACCCATGGCGTCCAGCAGCTTGGACTCTGGGTCCGGTGGCAGGGTGCTCAAATGTTGCGGTCTCTGGGACCGGTCATGAGAGGCTGTTATGACCAGAGAGTCGGCCTGAGGATGCTGAGTCAAGTACTGGTCTTCCCTTGGAGCCTTGTACAAGCGATCAGCTTTCTTCGGCATCGCTGGGAGCGAATGTGGACGCTTCCATGCTGCCTTGGTGACGTCCACGAAAGTGTCTACCAAGGGTGGCACCACCACAGGCTTGGGGTCCTTCTGTCGAAGATACTTTGCAAGGCGTAGCCTTCCGGGGTCTAGCTCTTCCGCATCCCATCCCATGTTCTCTTGGATGTGTCTCATAATATCCGAGAACGAAGGGTCATCCGGAGGAGACTTTGGCATCTCGCGTGGATCCGGAGAAGGGATGGAGAGGGGAGATGGGGATCTGGATGTTGAGAACTCTGATCCCGTGTCCTCCATGGAAGGCGATCGTCTGTGTCTTCTGGGTCTCTTAGGGCTGGGTGACCTGGAAGAGGATTTGGACGGAGGTCTCCGTTTGTCTGGTCTCCCCCTTGGAGTTGTTCTGTGCTCCCAGGGAGGAGGTAACCGGCCTGCCGACCCCGATGGAGAGGGGGGCGCAGGAACCGGAGGAGGAGGAGGGACCATGTCCTTCTTAATGGTGTTCCACCAGTAAGTAAACAGCTCCTTCACTTCTGAAAAGGAAAGGAGCGACGACGGTCCGGGCGCCCGTGGACAGTCGTCGGGTCCCGGCGTCTGCTCCACCGGGGGCCTGGGTAATGGCGAGGATTCCCTGGGCGCCTCGGACAGGACCGGGTCGCCTCGCCTGGTCCTCGGGCTGAGTCAACCTCCTCAGTGATGGTCTCCTGACCGATGTCGGTCGGAGGCGCGGGATCCTCTTCTGATAGGAGGGCGCCGTCCCCCTACCAGCGTCGGTGATGCATTGACTCTGGCCGCGACGGTCTTCTGGCAGACGCTGCTCTGGGGACCTGTGGCAAGAGGTCGACGACGGATGCACCGGCGTCTGGTCCTGCGGCCTCTATAGAGAGGTGAGCTCCTTGGTCTTGCGAGGAGTCAAGGAAGCAGACCTGACGTCGGGTTCAGAAAGGCGGGAACCCGACTTATGGTGATGGTGGTGATACCCCGACTTGGCCAGGGCCTTGGAGGACGAGGAAGGCCTGGGAAGAGGATGAAGACTTTCTCACCGCAGCGGGGGGAGGCTGAGAGCTGGCCCGGGAAGGAGAGCGGTCAGACCTGGAACCAGAGCTGCGCGAGTCGGAGGCCCTAGAAGGCGCCTTCTCTTTATGCTTCTCAGCATGCTTGTGGGCCTTCTGTGAAGAATCCCCCTTAGAAGCCATGGTCTTGAGTTTCTCTTCTAGCAGGAATGCCTGAAGGGCCTTCTGGCTACTGATCCAGGTTCTGCTATTAAAACCCTAGCAAAAGGAGCAGGACCGGGTGTCGTGGTCTGGGCCTAGGCACCGGACGCAGGCCGAGTGCAGATCCTTGAAAGGGATCTGCTTCCCACAAGCACACTTCGAGGAGTGACCGGAGGTCGGAGAGGACATCAGCGAAGAACTTGATTGTAGAGAACGAATTTCCCGTAGGAAAAAAACGTTACCACACGTCGCGCGCTAGAGACTGGAACCAAGGGTCGAGACATGCAAGTCGACGGCGGGAAAGAACTGGGGAATCTGGCGGGACCACCCCCTTATATACTACGTCTGACGTCGGAGGCGGGACCAACGTCGGGGGCGGTCCCCGCTGAAGATAGCTAGCTAGAATTTTTCCGTGGGGTCCTGACACCTGCCGGCTTCAGTCCTAATGGTGTAACCTGCTGCAAGAGCTGTGCCTCGAAGTAAGATCATCTGCCGCCACTAGCAGACATCCCTGTTGCTCTCTGGACCAGCACTGCCACTGGATCCCCACGTCCCTAGGTGAAGGCAGGTAGCCACGAGGCGGAGAGGTCGCTGGGGATGGAAGAGTGTGTGTGTGTGTGTGTGTGTGTGTGTGTGTGTGGTGGGGGCTGCCATTAAGAATAAAATCCTTAATTAAAAAAGAAACATGAAAGTGTCATGCTTCATTTATTAATCTCTGTTGACAAGAATGATCAACATGGTGTACGTACTCAACATTAGTTAGTCCATTACTTTTTAATGTTTAGTTGCCCCCCAAAAAAAAAAAAAAACTGTACAATGGTGCTCCGCTACTGCTCTCTACCAATGCTACGAACCGGTCTCTCCTTTCTCAGGCATACCACAGGGTGGGAAGGTTTGACGTGGGTGTCTCTGCCCGCCACCATCACTGCAATGTACTCTCCTCATTGGGTTGGCTGTCCTACGAGTCTAAAACTAAGGTTCTCCACCCTAAGCTTCTTCCATAAGCTTGTCCATAAATTTACCCCCTCATGCCTCAGAGAAGCAATTTGCCTTAGACAAGCTTCACATAACCGAAGATCGGTCTCCCTCCCCGTTCTCATCAAGCCTAATTTATGTCTTGTAGTTGCTCGCAAGTCCTTTTTACAGCAGTATCCAACTGGAACTTTGCACTGCTGAAGCTGGCTGGGGATTGTGTGTTTTTTTAAAGTAAATTACCTAAAAAGAGCTGTTTTACTTTTACTGCTAAAATTTTATGATTTCTGCTGTATTTTTACAATGCCTATGTGATTACAGTCTTTTGGTGGGACTTCTAGTGGGCCACACGCTAAGGCGCTGAACCCCCAGTCTTTTGTTGTGCAAAATAACTTCACACTATTTGCAGAATCACTTGATTGCTGCAATTTTATTTATTTGACTGTGCTCTCCTCTGTCTCCCTCCACTTAGCCGCCCTTGCCTCGAGCACCCAGTAAGTGCCGGGCTACGCCTCGCGGGCGGTTGGCCACTACAAGGCACCAGGGACCAGGAGGCCGGAGAGAGCCAGGAAGGTACAGGAAAGCCGCAAAATTTTGCCCACCCCCTCCGCCTCTTGGGTGTTTCTTTATACGATCTTCACGCCAAAATTTTTTATCTCCGCCACAGCAAAAGTCTATCCAATAATCTATCAGCAGCTCTATGGTGTCACCTGCTCAGCAGTCCTCCCTTGTCCTTACTGTTGTTAACCCCTAGTTACCGATCATAATGGGACTGGGAAGCTCCTTCACTGCTTTCTCTCTCATCTATTGTATTCTCTGAGGATGATGCCACACTGATCCATGCCTTATTGTATAATGCGACTTGTCAGCCTAGCTTCCCTGTGATGCCTCCAGTGGATGCCGATCGGTTCCTCACATATGCCCCACCGTTGTTTCACCACAATCAGTGGGGTAACCCCCAAAAAGGGACACAACCTGTCATGTACTTTTCACGCTCCACTATTGGATCTACAGTGCTCCCTTATACCTGTCCACCAAACTAGCACTCTAACAGGTTACTAAGCCGCAATCCAGAGTGGTTCATCTCTAGGCACTGGCCACCAAGCAAGAAGAGAAGGCCCACTGACTGTCCCTTCCTCCTGTCCTTCGAAGCCCTCACGAAACTCTTATTCTTTCTGCTGATCTGCATTGGTAATGTTGAAATCAATCCCGGATCTCCAGAGGGTATCACCTCCCAGCAGATCTAGCCTCCATTAAAGGACTAAGCTTCCTTCACATCAATGCATGCAGCCTCCTGAAAAAGCTTTCATTAATACAAGCTCTCGTTCACACCATGCCAGATTTTCTGGTAATATCCGAGACATGGCTCAAACCTGCAAAAACGGATAGGGAGGTAAATCTACCCAATTACCAAATATTCAGATCAGACCGCCTGTCAAGGGGCGGTGGAGTAGCTATTTATGTAAAATTGAATATATCTGCATCTTGCCTTAGTGCAACATCATTGACCAAAGAATTCGAATGTTTACCCCTTAAAATAGCTCTCCCCAACATGGCAACTTTTCAACTAGTTGGATGCTATAGGCCCCCCTCTGCCGATCATAAGCTCCTAACCCACCTGGGGAATATAATCAAACTGGGCCCTGAAGATACCATTATCTTAGGTGATCTGAATTTAAACTGGCTCTCCAAGACAGCTGCACCCCTAGTATCTTTTTGTGATACATTTGGGTTTTCTCAACTAATAAATGAACCGACAAGAATCAATTTAAAGAACAGAAGTAGCAGCACCCTACTTGACATCATGCTGGTAAACAAACCCCACCTGTTCTCACACGCTGGAGTATTATTCAGTGACATAAGTGATCACTGTTTTATAGCAGGAATAAGATCAGACAAACCCGCTAATCCAGCAAAATTTCTCCCGAGAAGATCTAAAAATAATCTTAATATCGAGGGATATCTCCACGATCTATGCCACTCTGCACGCTGGCAAGAGTTCTACCTTACATACTCTGTGGAAATAGCACTTCAGGTGTTAAACAGCATAATCATAGGTGCCTCAATACTCATGCACCAATCACTAGTGTTAGAGTGAAAGCAAATCTTGCCGCTGGTTCTCAGCCGACCTTAAATCTGCACTGCTTGAGAGAGATAAGTTATGGAAAATGGCAAGAAAGACTAAGGAACCAAATGACTGGTTGCTGTTCAGAAAAGCCAGAAATATCTGCACCAAAAAAGTAAGGGACGCTAAAGCTGCTTTCTATACGGCTGAACTTGATGCCTCCTACCTCAACCCTGCTAGATTCTGGGGCACCGTCAAGGGGATCTTAGGGCAGGACTCTAGCACTTCTCTGCCATCTCAAGTGCACCTTATTAAGGTTGCTATCTCCGACAAACGGGACGTACTAGATGCATTCAACAATCATTTCACAACTGCTGGCCTTGCTTTTGATTCCTCCCAGCTAATCTCTACAGGCACAACTTAAATCCCAGTCTACTGAGACTCAGAGGGCTAATTCTTCATTCTCATTCAAACCAATTCTACTGAAGCAAGTAGAGGACCTATTGTTGCATTTGGACATTAAAAAGCGCAGGTGCAGACTCTCTTGACCCTTTTTTCTAAAATTGCAATACATGTGCTTGCAGTTCCTTAACACATCTTTTAATCTCTCTTTAGCCTCTGGTTCTATTCCTTCGCTGGAAGTCAGCACAAGTGTTTCCCTCCTAAAATCAGGGGACCCCATGGACCTCAACAATTATAGACCCATATCCATCCTGCCAGTGCTTTAAAATGCTAGAAAACTAGTGAGCATCCAACTAAGAGACTACCTTGATAAGCATAATCTCCTAAACCCTGCTCAATCTGGGTTTAGGAACAGGCATAGCACCACTTCTGCATTAGCAAAGTCACTAATGACTGGCAAACTGAGCTAGACAAAAGAACAGGCCTGTGCTGTATTTCTTGATCTAAGCAAAGCCTTGACACAGTGGATCATGAGCTGCTACTCTCTTCACTGCACTCCATAGGCCTAGATCCATCCTCTCTTAAATGGTTCAGATGTTACCTCACTGACAGAACGCAGGTGAAAAATGAAGGTGACCTATCCTCATCAAACCACTCCTAAGAGGAGTACCTCAAGGATCTATCCTGGCCCTATCCTTTTGCCATTTACATTAACAACATTGACTCTAATCTCACCAAAGCCAATGTTCACCTCTTTGCAGATGACACTGTCTTATATGTCAGTAACCCATCACCTATAAAGGCCTGTGAAATACTACAATCAGAGTTCTCCCTTTGCAATACCAACTACTTGAAAAAACTCCTCCTAAATGCAAAGACGACAAAAGCTATGTTCTTTCCACCAATAACGCTTCTCATCAAGCATTCTTCCCCAACTATCCACCATCCTTGGTGAAAGCCTTGACTATGTTGACAAATTCAAATATTTAGGGGTATGGATTGACAACAGGCTTGATTATACTCAGCATATTGAAGAACTTCTGAAAAAACTTCGCCAGAGGCTCGGCCTTTTCTTCAGAATCAAGCATTATTTAACCAGAGATTCAAGACAGAGACTAATCCAGGCCTCATTTCTATCACTTATCGACTATGCAGATTTCCTCTATGGCCACTGTACTATTTCCTACTTAAGTAAATTGGATACTTTGTACCATAGAGCTCTAAGGTTCATCACAGATCTTCCATTCAACACTCATCATTGCTCTCTATGCTGCAGTTGGTTGGACATCCTTACACCTCAGAAGGAACAAAATGCTGCATTATGGATTTACAAAGCTCTGTCTAACAAACTTCCATCCTATATTTTAGATTGCTTTACACTGGCCACAGCTAGATCATATGCCCTAAGAAGCAATAACTTCATCACCTTGAAGCTACCCAAAGCCTGCATCCGGCATTAGAGATCTGCAATCAGTTACTCTCTTGCAATGGCTTGGAATTCACTGCAGAAGACCCTAAAGTTGACCACCTTTATACCCCTAACATCCTTTAAAAAGCTCTACACAAGCCTCTTCCCAGAGAAATGCAATTGTTTTCATAAGGCCTAGTCCAATCACATTCTTTACCCCAACCCCCCTCTTCCTATGCAGCTTTGCTACCCCTGGCACTTACTTCTGCCCCATTCACTCACTACTAGTTGATTTTAGTCCCTATCCAAAACTCCCACCAGCCCACCCGTGTCATTTTTCAGAGGCTACTATCAACACTTTATTAATCATCAATCATATCTGTTTGGTTTAGATTGCCCTGGAGCCTGTATTATCCAGCTGCACTGCTTGTATATATGTTTATATTATTGTAACCTGTTTACTTAGAAGTGTTTTGCATATGTCTGTTCTTTGTACCTTCATGTTATTCCTCGACCTATCAGGTCTATCTTGTAAATGAGCTTTGCTCAATGATGTCCGCCTGAATAAATAAAGATTTTGATTGATTGATTGAACTCTGTCTCATTCTGTCCTGTTCTACCATTCCACAGTTCCAAGCAGAACTACTTACACCTCTCTCTGCCTCTATAACCTGCTCCTGCTTCTGTTAATCCCTTTGCTGCTCTTCTGGTGCTCATCAGCTTGTCTACTCTTCTCTTCAGACACTTCCCGTTCCCCCATCTTACCCACTCCCTTCTCATACATTCTCCTCCCACTTTCCTCCTCTCCCTTATGACACTCTTCTTCTGGCACATTGTGCTCTCACTTGGCTCGACCATGTACCATGTTTTTGCCAATGTGTATATGTTCTTTCTCATTACCTGCTGTAAAAGTTTGTATTATACTAGTATGTTATTTCAACCTTGTTGTGATGCATGTCTTCTCATTGCAATTACTGTTTCTCAGGTGTATATATATTGTTAAGTATTTACTCTGTGCTGTAACCCTATGGCTATATTCTCTGGGTCAACCCTGAAAAAGGGACTGTAATTGTCTCAATGGACTTGCTTGGTTACCAAAAATAAATAAAAAATACAATTTCTTGCTGCCCACACTATGCTAAGCAGTAACTCTGCTTCTGTATATTTGCCTTCTTAAACTTTTCCCCTGCCAGCTTCCACTAGTGACCTTGGGTTCTTGATTCTGTACTCCTGCTAAATAGTTCCCCTCGTTAACTCCCTTCAGAACTTGGAAGGTCTCCGTTACATTCAATATCAGAGATCTTGCAAAATTAAACTTTAACCCTGTGTGAAATGGAGTGGTGCCCAGGGCACCCATAAACAGGAGGTCAGGGAAATGTATGGAGAGAAGAAAAGTAAGAGCTTACTGTAGCGTACACCTCTGTCAAGGCCTGACCCAGTTTCTCAGGCTACTTTGAGGATAACAGTTTCAAACCTGTCTGTGGGTGGGATTTGCCCCGACAATCTCCGTTCGCCTCAAGGATCTCTTGCAGGGAGTTGCCCTTGGGGCCGATGACATACTTGTGCTACGACTTCTTCACCTCCACTGCAATGGTCGTGGTCTTCTTCTTCTGTGATGGAGGAACAACAATGAGAACACAATCAGACTGAGCCCCTGCAAAACCAAGTCAATGCTGCTGCTGCTTGTACATGGAGTCCCAGAACTAAACATGTTGCAGAAATTGCTGAGAGGACATGTCCCTGCAGAGCACAAAGCTGTCTACCAGGTAGGACAGGATTAGGAAGACTGAGAAAGTCTGGGAAGGGTCATGTCCTAAGGCCTCTCAGATGGTTGCATCCTCTCCCAGTTAGCAGGGGAGGATAGCCTATACCATCTGACTTGCCTATAGGAGCAAACATACAAATATGTACTATATTTAAACATTTACAGAGCACTTGGATATCTTATGAATTACTACGTTAAGCATTGGCAGTCTCCGGCTATCGTCCTCCAGCGGTGTACAGTGGGTGGGTGTGTGGCAGACCCCACAATCGAACAGCCAAACATCTAAGATGTCCGGGGAGCCAGCATTAAGCCTGCATGACAGCAAGTAGTACTACTGATATTGCAAGTAATTACAAGACCTGCTACAAGTGCCATACTGTTGGGACAGTGGGAGGTCTGCTGCCCGATACTGAATGTGACTGACTGCTGCCCGTTTTGCACAAGAAAATATTTCAGTTACCTTATTCTGCCCAACACTAACTCTGTTTGAAAGCTGCTTGCCCAGATTTGCACAAACTGAACTTGCGGTGAATGACAGAGTGTGTGACTGCCAGGTGAACAGTAAAGGTACACTATCTGCACCTGTCGTACTTTGAACCTGCCGTTTGTAAGCTCCTCCAATCAGCTGCTGTGGCAAAGCAACTGGGGAGGGCCAGGTGTGCAAAAAGAGCGATTCAAGGACGCTGGTATGCCTTGTAAGCATCGGCAGCCTGCCAGGTCCTGGGCTGGCACTCCGCAGAGTAATGGAGGAGTCTGCAGGAGTCAAGAGGGAAGCAGGGAATGGGCTAGATAATTTGTTTATAACAGGGGGTTGTGCTGTTAAAAATGAAGATGTTTGTGATCATATGGGGCAGTATTAATGGGCATGATGTATTTAATACAAGTGTAACCCCTCAGCCCTGCCTTTTTAGCAAAACAACAGGTGGCATGCTGTTGAAGCTGACAGCAGTACCTGGTGGGGACTGGGTTCGGGGAGGATGAGGTTACTCAGCACAGGGGGCCTAGGTTTGGCTACTCTGCACAGGTGCACCCAAGTAAATCCAAACAGAGGAAGTAATAACTAATGTCCAGAACCAGGAATGGGATTCTACAGTGTGGCTTTTATTCACATCCAAGCTGAGCAAACGAAGCATAGACATACCCCCACAGGCTACATTCCTGGTAATGCAGATTAGAGACAACAGCAGAACACTTCACTACTTCCAGCCCTCAGGCTCTGAACCCACCAGGCACACAGCCTGGACTTGCACGCAGCTTTGGGTACACAGCCCGACTTGTACACTTCTTGGGTTTTCCCCACTGGCCCGGCTCCCCCGCCGGCCACTTGATCCACGGTCCATTTTGGGAAATGAACCAATTTTCCTGCTGTGGCTACCCAAACCACATTAGAGCCTTCGACTCCTAGAGGGAATTTTCCTTCCAATCCCACATCTGGGTACTTCCCTCATCACTGGCCAAGTGCATGAGGCAAAGTAGAAATCCAGAGAGCAAATCCATAGAGGTGGACCTGGTCACTACAGATGGGGGGGGGGTCTCACCTCCAGCTCCCACAATCCATACCCGGCCATTTCTCTGGAAACTAAACAACTCTTTTTACTGAAAGCTTGGCAATGTAGATTACTGGGTAGACGTATGTCACATCTCCTCTACACATCTTGAATTCCCATAAGTGCTGGACTTGAACACACTTACTTTTTGGCTAAGCCTATTACTCTAGGCCTCCCACTATTTCAGTAGTCCAATCCCCACTATCACACCAGTCCCAGGGTGAAAACATAGGCCCTTTCAGGAAGAGCAAACACTCAACCTCCGGTTGCAGGTGCCCCACAGGCGATTCACAAATCTTCCCGTCTCCCAAAACTCTGGAACAAATGGGCAGCTTCTCCACTAGTAGCAGAACCAGGGGGTTACCCCAGGAATATGTAGGAAACCCTTTCCTGCCCCCATCCCCAGAGGGAGGGGGCACTGAGACCTGAATCAGCGGTCTCCACCACTTACAATCTGCTTCTGTGTCTCTTTTGGTGGAGACACTCACCCTTTTACCTAAATGTAGCCCTCTGTCAGGGCTGAGGCTCCTAGAGCCTAACCAGAGCTGCTGTGCTGCTTTCACAGCAATCTCCCCAACACCAACTGACCTACAGAATACTATTCAAACCTCCCAACATTCTATTCCAACTCCCTGCTGCAGATTCCATTGTGGCTCATGCAGCTGTGATAGTTCTATGGTGATGTCATCCTTCAATCTCAGCTGAGACTGAGACAGTGTGAAATCCATTTAACTGGAGTTTCACAAGCTGCCTTCCCTGCCTACCACTAGGTCGTACTGGGATTCTAGTAACCCCAGGTAACAAGGGGGTTACACAAGGGAATTATGGTACAGTACAACAGATCAGATCAAAACTGTTTGGTTGGTATTCTATCTCTGGAACAAAAAAGGTTCAAATCAAGTTAATTTGCATAGAAGAAACAGATTTATGAATTCACGGAGGGCATTTACCTGGAAACCTGCTCCAATTAAAACTGGGTTACACAGTCCCAATTTAAAAAGAGCGTAGTCAATTACTAGAGATCTTCTCAGAGTCAATTTCTTGCAGCACGCCATAACACATGGGATATCCAGCCGCAGGCATCACTTCCTCCGGATGATTTCCCAGCAGTCTCTTCCAGGGGCCTCCCCTTTCTGTCGCCTGATGTGCTCTTGCACATATATAAAAGGGGAGGACCCTGATGTTCCGTTCTTTTCCAACCGCGACAAAGTCAACATCAAGTTCTCCTGACCAAGAGTACCAACCTTCTTCAGTTTGTTGCAGAAGTAGTCGCTTAAGAGTTCTTTTACCTCCTCGGGGTCTTGAAGGAGGTGACCCCTTGTCGTTGATGGAGCCAGGGCCAGGTGGAAGCATGCATAGCACCAGGCTTGTTTCCCCCCACACTACCTTCTTCACAGTCCGAGATCTCAGGTAAGTAGTGGCAGGGACCCACTGTACACCCCATCTTATCAAATATCAATGGTCGGGGTCCCTCCTTCAGTCACTGACAGCTCTTCTGTTGGCGACTTTCGCTGTGCGGCTTCTCACACCGCTGCTCGCCAACAGTTTTGAGCCATCGCCTGCGCCGGCGGAAGTTCTATTAAATGTCATAGGAGGACCCACTGACACCCTGTCTTCTCTGCTGTCAACGGTGTTGGGACCCTCCCGTCGCCGACGACTCCTCCATCGACTACCACTGTTGTGCTGCAGCTTCCACTGCTGCCCTTGCCAACATACTCTACATGTCTTTTGAACCATCATCTGTTGACAATGGCCTCTGCTGTCAACTGAGCATGTTTTTATGCTATTCTGCTCTCCCGTCGATGGTTCTGCCATCGATGGAGCATGCTAGAGACGTCAGACTTTCTCATCGATTGTTCTTCTGTTGATTGAGCATATTTTGGGCCGTTTGGCTCTCCAGTTAACCGTTCTCCCGTCGACTGAACATATGTTGAGTTATTCAGTTCTATCGACGGGATGCTTCTGCCGTTCGTCTGCTTTCCCTTCGATGGTTATCCTGTCGCCATAGTCGATGGTGGACCTTTTCCTACCATCTTACCAATGGCCTTGTCAGTGATGGTTCTCAACCATACTGCCTTGTCGACTGTGTTCCCATCACCGTTCACAGGCTTTGCCTCGGAATTCCTTGGGTGGGGAGCCCAATCATGGCTCCTCCATCTACTACGGTGTTGGGGTCTTATGTGCACACCCTTCACGCCGATGGCAAGCCGGGTTCCTTGCACCATTCCATCGGTGGTACCCCTCTGGTCTCGGACCCCTTCTTATGGGGGTCATTTGATCATGGTGGATGTCCAGGTTTTTTTTGTCCAACCTCCAGAGTGGCTGTGATCCAAGCCTCTGCCCCCTCTACACCGGGGTTCAGTACCTGGGAGGACAATTTGACGTCCCATTCTTACCAAAATGAGATATGACTGGGGCCCCTCTACAGACACTCTCCCGTTCTCCTCCAGGAACAGGATGCCTTCGGAAAATACCTTGGTATTCCTAACGACATACCGTCCCTCCCCTTGTGGATGTTTTCGGAGAGGCTATATTGGCAGCCTGGCAACAACTGTTCCAGATTCCCTCCAATATCCCACAGGGCAGACAGACTTTTCTGGGGCTCCTGTGGACCACCTCTATTTCTCTATTCTCCACCTCCACAGGCGGATTCGGTTGCCAACTGCGGCTCACGATAGATCCACTTCTCCATAAGTGAGGAACAACTGAAGGGAGTCAAACCTGTGACCCTTGGTACGCTCTATGTAGTAACGAAGGGCTCTTGACATCTAAACTGTGTAGCCTCCTCTCTCCTGAGGAAGAATGATCAGTGAAGAAAACAGGGAGAGACACACTGGTTTAAATGGAAGTCTGAAACCACTTTGGGCAAGAACCTTCTATTGGTTCCAAGGAGCACTTTATCCCTGTGAAAGGAGATGATACAATCAGGTTCCACTGACAGGGCTTGCAATTCACTGATATGCCTGGCAGAGGTAATGGCTACCAGGAACACAGTTTTCCAAGTCAAGTACTTAAGCTCTGCTGAAGACACAGGCTCAAAAGGGGGTTGCATAAGTTGAGCAATGCAAACATTCAAATCCCAGGCAGGGGCAGGGTCTTTAAAGGGGGGGATTGATGTGAAGCAATCCTTTAAAAAACTTACAGAGCACAGGATGGGAAGATAGTGACGAAGGCTTTCCCACAGACAAAAACGCAGAAACAGCTGACAAGTGTACCTTGACAGTAGCTGGTCTGAGGCCTAGGCCATTAAGATGGACCATATAGTCCAGAACCGTAGCAATTCAGCAGTGTCTGGAGAAATATTCTTAGAACACCAAATGCTGAATCTTTTCCATTTGGAGTTGTAAGTCTTTCTGGTGGAGGGCTTTCGAGAAGCCTTGAGGATATCCAGAACCCCTTGGGAAAGGTGCAGATCTGCAAACTAACTCTTCAAGAGCCAAGCTTTGAGATTGAGAGACTGAAGACTGGGGTACCAAATCCTTCCCTGAGAGGAGGTTAACAGGTTGTAATTCCTGGGAAGAGACAGGGGAAGATGGACGGCTAGGAACAGCAACAGCGGGTACCAGGGCTGGCTGGCCCAATCTGGAGCAATCAGAATCACCTTGCATGGTTGAGACCTTATTTTTACCAAAACTATGAACAGGAGAGGGAAGGGGGAAAGGCATACAGAAACTTCCTCTCCCAATAGAGGATCAGGGCGTCTGAGGGAGTGAGCCCAGGACTGGAGGTCTGCAACAAAAGAGAGGGAGTTGGTGATTGTCTGGGGCTGCAAAGAGATCTATCTCTGGAGTGACCCCACCTTGAAAAAAATCACTTTCAAAACCTGAGGGTCGAGGGATCATTCGTGATGGCCCTGACAAATCCTGCTCAGTGCATCTGCTAGCACATTCTCCTTGCCTGGAAGGTGAACTGCTACAAGAGAGGTCTGCAGGGAATAAGCCAGGGACCACAACTTCATGGCTTCTGTGCACAAGGCCGTGGACCGAGTGCCTTCCTGCTAGTTGATGTACCACATGGTGGTAGTGTCTGTTCTGACATGAACCCCTGACAGCGCCGAAGCAAGAAGAAAGGGACGGTGCCATAGTGACTCCCACGGCGCTGCTAGCAGTATCAAGCAGCCACGGCATTGCGGACCAGCGCCCACGATTCTCGGCCCACGGTGCCACAAACGCACCGAGGCCCAAAACAGCATTGACCCAGGCCTTGCAAACAGTGGGTCTGACACTGGGAAGCCTTCGGCTTCAAAGGGCGACTCCTGCGGTGCCTCCTCAAGGGAACAGACTGAGCCTCCTGCACCGCGGGAGGAGCCTCGGCCATGGCTAGGCTACTAGAAGCTGAGGATCCCTACTCCTCTGTCCGTACAGAACCAGGAGAGGACCCGGAAGAAAGGCCGAGAGAGCGTGGCTTGGCCTGACGAGTGTGCACTAGACCCCCGAAAGTCGGCGGCGCTCGCCCCACTTTCCATGCGCGCTGTTAATGACCCGGCAGTCCATGGAGAAGCAGGCGTTGCACAAATCCATGTCGTGAAGCGGGCCAAGACATGAAAGGCAACAGTCGTACGTCGGTGACGGAAAATTTTGGCCACATGGGCACAGTCGCATGGCGCGACTGTCTTCAAGTCTCTTGCCTCCGACCTAGACATGACCTTCAGAAAGAAATACAAACAAGACTTGACATCACTGGAAAATAGTAAAATGGAAAGGTCTTACCGGCAATGTCGAGTGGCTAGCAGAACCGGCAGGAGGAACCCACGGACCTGACGTCAAAAATTTTTTAAATGAGAACGAACTACGAACAGGTAGGCCTGAACTCAAGCTGGAGAAAGCTTCCCATGAGGTGACTTGACAGCAGGAGATGAAGAACTGACAGGCAGGCGGATTCAACGGGCTCAACGGCCAACCTCAGCAGCCCACGAACGTCATTCCTCGAGGGGCGGCGCCGAGAGTGTATCGCTCCACCTAAAAAAAAAAAAAAAAGCTCCTGCAGGGTCCTGACCGCCGGCGAGTATCCAAATGTGATGAATGGTGAAGACTGACAGATAAGATCAGCTCTTGCAGCAGGTTACACAGTAAGGACTGAAGCCGGCAAGCGCCAGAACCCCACGGAAAAATTCTAGCAAGCAATAGCCGGGGGGAGGGTCCAATGTCACATAAAAAGGGCGGTCCCCAAGCATCCCTCAGTTCTCCTGCTGGAGACTCCCGGCACAATGATGCAATCCTGAAGGGGAGACAGAGGATCTGCTTCCAGAGAAAGGTAAAAAAGTAATTTGTTTGCATCAGAGACATCATACAGAAGAATCAAACCTGAGAGGAAGATGGGAGGGAAACTACCTGCTGCAAGAGCTGTTCTCGAAGATAGTACAGTTACGCAAGAATTTACCGTAAGAGTAGATCTTCGAGAGAGGCTCTTGCAGTAGATATTCACATATAGGACTGACACGCCAGGCATCAGGACCCCACAGAAAAATTTCTAGCCATCAGTCTCTGGCGGGGGACCACCCCAATGTCAGGTGACCGACGTCAGTACAACAGGCCAGTCCCCCTCGCCCGCCTTCCAGTTCTTTCCCGCCAACGGCCAAGAGAGGCAAGACGAGAGACAGGAGAGGCTATTTTCCCCCCATGGAAATGGAGCCGAAAAAGCTTCGGGGGATGAAGGGCGGGAAGGCAATACCTACTGCAAGAGCCTCTCTCGAAGATCTACGGTTACAATAAGTTCTTACGTAACTGTACTATCTTACTTTGAGAGGACTCTTACAGTAAGTATTCACATATAGGACAGAATCCCAAGAAGTCCTAAACAAGGAAAAGCATCCAGAAGGAGAGTAGACATCCATAGCATGGAATCTTAGGCTGAAAAGGGTTTAATGAGAGGAGACCTTGTAGTACAGCCAACCCGAAGCCTGCTCTATGGCAAGAGGCAATGTCCAAACTGTAGTGTTTCGTAAAGGTAGGGACGGACGTCCAAGTCGCGGCTGCACAAATGTCTTGGGTTGACACATTCTTGAAACGAGCCGTGGAGGCAGCCATACTTCTGGTGGAGTGGTCCTCTGACCTGACCCGGCAGGGTCTTGTACTTATTACAGAAAGATACAATGAGCCAACCATTTTGATAGGTATTGCTTAGAAACAGCGTTGCCTTCTCTTTTGAGAGCAAGAGAGACAAAGAGCTGATCAGTTTTCCTGAGATCCTTGGTCCAAGTGGTGTAGTATCTCAATATTCTGTGCACATCCAAAGTATGCAAGAGGTACTCCCCTTGAATGGAATGTTGTGTAAAGAACGCGGGCAGCTCAATGAATTAATTCAGCGTAGATTCAGCCACCACCTTATGGAGAAACTTGGGGTTGGTGCGTAGAGCCACACATTCCTTGTGGAAAGTCAAGTACAGGATTTTACACATCAAGGCCTGAAGCTCGGAAATGCGCAGAGCAGATGTAATGGCCACTATGAAAAGTGTTTTTCAAGAAAGGACTAAAACAAATCGTTTCATCCCGGAAGATGGATGTTAGGCTATAACCTACCTCCTCCAAAGGGGAATGGTGGGCGGGAAGGTACCTGCTGCAAGAGCTGTTCTCGAAGATCTACTGTTACGGCAAGTTCTTGCGTAACTATACTATCTTCTTGAGATACAGCTCTTGCAGCAGGTTATACCATTAGGACTGATTCCCAAGCAACAGTGACAATCTAACGCCATCGGGAGGAAGGAGAACAGAGATTACCACCCTGCTTGAGCCTAGGACAGAAGTCCCTTAAGGACAGCTAGGCCGAAAACCTGCTCTTCGCCTTGAAGCGATGTCCAGGCTGTAATGCCTAATAAAGGCATGCACCGAGCTCCAGGTAGCTGCAGCACAAATAGCTGAAGTGGAAACAGTCTTCAGCGCTGCAAAGGAGGTGGCCACTCCTCTGGTAGAATGGTCCTTGACCGTGCCTGGCAAGGGTTTGCTACGCTTGTCATAACAGAAAAATACATTGAATGAGCCAACGTGAAAGGGTTTGCTTTGAAACAGGGGCCCCTTTCATCCTCTCAGCAAAGGATATGAACAGCTGATCCACTTTCCGGTACTGTCTGGTTCTGGTCAGGTAATATCTGAGACACCTGTGGACATCCAGGGTGTGAAGCAGTGCTTCTCTTCGATTGGTGTAATTGGGAAAGTACACTGGTAAGTCAATATCCTGATTAAGGGTAAGGGCTGAAACCACCTTAGGCAGAAACTTAGGATTTGTCCTCAGGGACACCCTATCCTGGTGAA
Organism: Neoceratodus forsteri; assembly: GCA_016271365.2. Classification (NCBI taxonomy): domain Eukaryota; kingdom Metazoa; phylum Chordata; order Ceratodontiformes; family Ceratodontidae; genus Neoceratodus; species Neoceratodus forsteri. The sequence goes on along the minus strand of CM028137.1, from coordinate 356,813,064 downwards.
AAACTGAATACGGCTCTTTGCACATAAGCGCATGTAATTCGGAGATTCTTCTCACCAAAGTAACTGCAACTAAAAACAATGTTTTCTACGACAGAAAACATAGCTCGCAATCCGCGGCTGGCTCAAAAGGTGGCAGCGTAAGCTGCTCCAGGACAAAGGGCAAGTCCCACGGAGGAACTGGGTCCTTGATAGGTGGCCTAAGGTGGAGGATCCCCCTTAAAAAGGCACGAGTAGTGTCCAATTGAGCCACCATACGATGGCCGATGGGGGCATGATAAACCGAAATTGCACACAAGTGCACCTTAATCGAGGAGTAAGCTAGTCCGGACTGAAAAAGCGAAAGCAGGTATTCCAGGACCAGCTTCTTGGGACAGTCTAAGGGCGAGAGACCACGCGTTTGAGCCCATAAGCAAAACTGCTACCACTTCATGGTGTATATGTCACATGGAGTGCCGGCTTTCTCGCGGAGTACTTCCCCACTTCCCTGCTAGACCCGTGTCAAGATTATGGCTAGTGTTCTAGGAGCCAGGCATGTAGGTTCAATGAACGCAGTCCGGTGGACTAGTGAACCTGCTCCTGAGACAACAGATGGGAGCTGATTGGCAAAGGAAACGGAGGTTCCTGGGATAGCTGATGTAGAAGCGGGAACTACATTTGTCTGGGCCAGAAAGGCACTGCCAAGATAAGCTTCGCGTGCTCCCTGCGAAGTTTGAGAAGAGCTCACTGGATCAACGGGAAAGGAGGGAAGGCATAGAGGAATCTGCCCGCACAGGAGAGGGACAACGCGTCTCACCAGAACATACCAGGCCCTGGATCTAGCGAGCAAAAAATTGGGCAGTTTTGCTTTGGATGGGGATGCGAATAGATCTAATTCTGGAGTGCCCCATCTGTGGAACAGATCCTCTGCCACCTCTTGTAGAAGTTACCACTCGTGGACTCTGGCCTGGGAATGACTCAGGCTGTCTGCAACGGTATTGTCCACCCCGGGACGGAACTGCAATAAGGTTTGCGCCGTGTCATATTACCCATTCCCACACCCTCATGGCCTCCCTGCAAAGGGGTAGGAGTGTGTGCCTCCTTGTTTGTTGAGGTAATACATCACCACAGTATTGTCTGTTTGCAACAGGAGGGTGCTCGGTGGAATCTCTAACTGGAAGGCTTGCAGGGCATAAAGGACCACCCTCATCTCCAATATGTTGATGTGGAGATGGGATTCTTGGGTTGTCCATGTTCCCTGAGACCTCACCCTGTTCAAGTGGGCTCCCCACCCCAGCCCTGAGGCATCTGTGGAGAGAGTTACCATCGGGGACGGCGCTGCGAAGGGAACCCCCATGGAGAGGGTTCCTGGATCTAGCCACCATTGCCAGTCCCGAACCACGGTCTTCGTGATTCGGACTGGTTGCTGCAGATGGTCTTGCCTTTGGTCCCACTGCACCCTTAACATCCACTGGGTTACCCGCATGTGGAGCCTTGCCATTGGGACTGTAGGAATGGCCGCAGCCATGTGTCCGAGCAGGCGAAGGACCAGCCTGACTAGGACGGTCTTCACTGACAGGTCCCTTATGAGGGATCGAATGCGTTCCGCTCAGTCTTTGGGAAGGAAAGCTTTCCCCTTGACAGTGTCCAGAACTGCCCCTATGAACTGCAGTTTCTGGGACGGTACCAGGAGAGACTTCTCGTAGTTGAGTATGCCCAGGGACTGAAAAAGGGTCTGGGTACATTGGATGGCTATCAGAAGTGCCTCCTTAGTAGGAGCCATGAGAAGCCAATAGGCCAGGTATGGGAACATGTAGTGGCCCTGTCTCCTCAGAGACGCTGCCACAACTGCCATGCACTTGTTAAAAACCCGAGGTGCTGATGACAGTCCGAAGGGCAGTGCCCAGAACTGAAAGTGGCAGCCGAGAAACTCGAAGTGCAGGAACCCCCTGTGCACCTGAGCAATAGGAATGTGCAGGTAAGTGTCCTGCATGTCCAGGGACGCCAAGAAAGCGTTTTTCTTCAGCATGGGGATTAGACCCGGAAGGGTCACCATGCGGAAGCGCCTGTAGACTGACAGATTGAGGTCGCCGAGGTCCAAGATTGGACGGAGGTCCCCTGTTTTCTTGGGAACCAGGAAGAAGTGCGAATAGTATCCTGCTCCTCTCTGGTTCCCTGGAACGTGCTCCAAAGCGTCCTTCTCTAGAAGCATGAGCACCTCCTGCTGAATAAGCAGGGCATGCTGACCCGAACAGCGGGAGAGCAGAGGAGGCCTTGTCTACAAACACTATATAATGGCCTTTTTCGACCAACTGTAGCACCCACCTGTCGGTGGTGATCAACCGCCACCCTGGCAGGTGGTCCGCGATGCGACCACCGACCTTCATTTCCCGTTGATCCTGAGTGGGGCCGGGGGCCGGGAAGGAGTCATGCTGTGGCAGTATTAGATCCTGCAGGTTGGGCCGACTTTGTGGCTCGCTGGCCTCTGCCAGAGGATGTCTTGGCCTGGGCTTTCCGTGTGAAGGAGCCCCTCTGTTGCTGACCAGAGCGAGGTTGTTGCCTTTGGATCCGGCTGCGAAAGCGACTTTGGTTCCTGCAAAAGGAATTGAGTTGAGACCTGTACATGGCATGGACAGATCTAATCGCCTTCCCGGCATCCTGCAATTTGGTGATCACCTTCCCCGAGGTTTCACCAAACAGAACTTTGCCATGATAAGGGGCGTCCATGATCTTCTTCTGGACGTCCGGGGTAAACCCGGAGACACGGAGCCATGAGTGTCTCCGGAGACACATGCCTGAGGCTGCAGCTCTGGCCGAAGAGTCCGCAGAGTCGTATGCGGCTCTAAGCACCTGGGTCCCCACGTCCGAACCCGTACGGAGGAGTTGCAACAGCTCCTCCTTCTGGCCACCATCTGGCAATTTTTCAGCTAGGTCCTGTCCCTGCTCCCACAATGCGTTCTGGAACTGAACCATGTGGGTGAGGTAATTCAATGACCTAATGGCGCAAGTCGCGGCCACGTACCTGCGCCTGCCCAGGATGTCCAACTGCTTGGATTCCGGGTCCGTGGCTGTGTGCTCAAGTGCATGGCTCTCGAGACCGGGTCATGTGAGGCCGTAATGACCAGGCCATGGATTTCGCACGGGCTGTTAAAGCCCTGCAGAAGGAGCAAGCCTGGGTGTCGTGGTCTGGGCCCAGGCAGCGAACGCAGGCCAACTGAGGATCCTTAAAGGGAATCTGTTTGCCGCAGGTACACTTCGATGAATGGCCCTCCAAGGAAGTTGGAGAGGACATCAGACAAAATCCTATGAAAAAGAACTGTAGTAATTCTCCTGGTCGCTGCTGCCAGAAACTGGACAGAGAGGCTCGAGCTGCAAAAGTCGACGGCAGGAAAAGAACTGGGATTCGGTGGGACCGCCTCTTATGTACTACGCCGATGTCGGGGGGTGGGACCGACATCGGAGGCGGTCCCCGGTGAAGACGGCTAGCTAGAAAATTTCCATGGGTTCCCGATGCCTGGCGGCTTCAGTCCTAATGGTGTAACCTGCTGCAAGAGCTGTATCTCAAAGAAGATGTATCCTTTAGATCCAGAGATGCTAGCCAGCTCCCTTGTCTTGGGAAGGGGATAACTATGGCAAGGGTTACCATTTCGAACTTGGGCTCTGCCAAGTGTTTGTTCAGGAATCTGAGGTCTATAGATCACCATTACCCATTCTTCTTGGTAAGACAATATCTGAAGTACATGCCCCCCTTGAGAGGGAGGGGACTGGCTCTATTGCTCTTACTTGCAGAAGCTTTCTGACCTCCAATTCCAGCAGAATTGTCTCTGCAGGGGTTGAGGGCCGGAAAACTGCAACCCTATAGCCTTGAGAATTGTCTGAACGGAGACCCTGACTCACCGCCCTCTAGGACCCACTCGTCTGTGGTGATGTTTTTCCATTCTTGGCGGTAGAGGGCCAGCATGCCTCCCACAGGAGGGAGGGTGGTGACCTGTTCTGAGCAGTCAAGGGGTTCTCTTTGGGCTGAGCTTTGGGAACTGGGGTTGGGTCAGCCAGTCTGGAAGGCCTCCTACCCCTGCTCCTGTAGTAGTCTCTCACCTGGGAGTAATCCAGGGGCATAGGAACTGAGGCAAAAGCTCTAGAGTAATATCCCCTGCCCCTACCTACCTTTCTTCTCGTGGAGTTGCTTCAGAACGTGGCTTTGTATTCTTCCACCTTTTCATGTATGCCTCAGTTTTGTCACCAAAGAGAGAATTATTTTCACAGGGGAAGTCCATGGCGTTTATCTGTGCATCTTGAGTGAGACTGGCTGTCCTAAACCAGGCAAACTTCACAGAAACTGATAAAGCCAACAGCCTGGATGCAGTGTCATTGGCATCCACAGCAATGTGAAAATACAGGTTACTCACCTGTAACAGGAGTTCTAGGAATGGTATATGTTGTTCATCCACACTGTCTGACAGGTTCCTTGCCGCTTTAAATCTTGCCGGAAGGTCTTCAAGCTGGCTCCTCCCACCCACCCGGGTGGTAAAACTCCCGGCTCCGCCCCATGACGCCAGATCTAGCCTGCTGGAAGCCGGAGAGGTCGGATGGATTATGGATGAACAACACATACCATTCCTAGAACTGTTGCAGGTGAGTAACCTCATTTCTAGGCGATGGATATGTTGTTCATCCACATTGTCTGGCAGACTCCCTAGCAGTTCTCCGGGAGGAGGGGAGGCAGCACACACCCCTACTTAGGGAATAGAGACTGGAGAACAGAGACCCCAAAACCAGCACTCTCGCGTGGCTCAAGGTCGATGTGGTAGTGGGTAATGAAGGTGTGTGTGACTTCCAGGTAGTAGCCCTGCAGATTTCCTGGATAGGGCGCCCCTGGAAGCAGCCACCGATGCAGCGGTATGGCGGGTAGAATGAGCTCTTATCCCTCTGGGAGGCTCCATGCCCGCCAACCTATAGCAGAGATCTATGCAGGAGGTGACCCACCTGCCTATCGTCCGCTTGGCTGCAGGTCTGCCAGGTGTGGCTTCAGCATAGGTGACAAACAGCTGGCGAACCTCTTCCCGAACTTCAGCCATCCGCTCCTTATAATAAGCGAGCGCTCTTCTAGGGTCCAAAGTATGGAGTCTATATTCGGCCTCTGAGGTGTGATTGGGGTAGAACACCAGCAGAGTCAACACCTGGTTAAGGTGAAACTCCGACACCACCTTCGGAAGGAATTTCGGTTGGGGGCGCAGGACAACCTTGTTCCCGTGGAAGACCAGATAAGGAGACTATGGAAAGCACCTGGAGCTCTCCCATCCATCTGGCTGACTTGATAGCCACCAAGAAGGCGGTCTTCCACGACAGGTGAGAGATGTCACACCTGTGCATCAGTTCGAATGGCTTGCCCATGAGCTTAGCCAATACCAGCAGTAGATCCCACGGAGGTGGAGGTTCTCGCACCGGAGGGGATATGTGATCAAGGCCTTTGAAAAAGCGCCCGACCACCTTCTCCTGCGCCACCGACTGCTTCCCGGCCCACGCCTGGTAAGCAGAGATGGCTGCCAGGTGCACCTTAAGGGACATCGACCAAAGCCCTTGCTGAGAAAGGGACCATAGGTAGTCCAGAATGCTTGCCAAGGAACAGGAGGAAGGGTCCAGGCCCTTGCCCTGACACCAAATGGAGACTCTTCCATTTGAAGGCGTAGCATTTTCTGGTCGACTCCTTACGGGACGCCTCAATGACATTGAGGACCTCGTTGGAAAGACCCAAGGCCTGGAACTCTAGCCGCTCAGGAACAAGGCCGTCAGGTGCAGGGATTTAAGGTCCGGATGGAATACCTTCCCCTGACTGAGATCAGGTCCGGGCGGGCTGGAAGACGCCTTGGGAGCCTGGAGCTGAGACTGAGGAGATCTGGATACCAGAACTGGCGGGGCCAGTCTGGGGCTACCAGAATCACTTGCGCCTTGTCCCTCCTCACCTTGAGAAGCACCTTGTGGATCAAGGGAAATGGGGAAAGGTGTAGAAGAGGCCCGGGGTCCACGGCCTCGAGAAGGCATCCCCCTGCAGCGAGCCCTGCTGAGGGGGGCGGGCATGAAACAGTCTCAGCTTCGCATTCTCCCCGGAGGCAAACAGGTCCGCCTGAGGTGTGCCCCAGTGTGAGAAGAAATCTTGTACTACCTCCAGCAGGAGAGACCACTCGTGAGACGCAGCCCCTATATGGCTTAGGGCATCGGCCAGGGTGTTGGAGGCTCCTGCCACATGAATGGCGAAGAGATCTGCCTCCAGGCTGCACACGAGTGACCAAATGCGGAGAGCTTCCCTGCACAGAGGCATGGAGCACGTCCCACCCTGGCGGTTTAGGTAGTACATGGTCGTGGTATTGTCCGTCTGGACCGGAACCACTTGACCCCGTAGAAACGGAGCAAAGGCGGTGAGGGCTAGATGAACTGCTCGAAGCTCCAGCAGGTTGATATGGTGTTGGGATTCCCGAGGGGACCAGAGGCCGTGCACTCTGTGCTCCCCCAGATGGGCACCCCAACCCATCAGAGAGGCATCGGTTGATAGAGAGACTGTCGGCTCGGGCAGACAAACAGGATGCCCTCCTGCAGATGTGCTGGAACGGTCCACCACTGGAGAGCGTTCCACATCCCCTGGGTCACTGTCACTAGCTGATCCAGCGGATCAAAGTGCTGTGACCATTGGCAGCCAGTCCCCATTGAAGGGGACGCATGTACCAGCGGGCCCAACGGACCACGCTGGTGCAGGCCGCCATGAGGCCCAGGAGGTGCAGGAAGTCCCAGTCAGGGCGCAATTGCCTAACCTGAAATGACTGGGCAAAGGAGTAAAGAACCTCGGCCCTGTCCGCCGGGAGCCATGCTCTGGCTCGTAGAGAATCGAGCTCTGCCCCGATGAATTGTATCACCTGCTTTAGACGAGTTCCAACTCGGCCTCGTTGATGAGGAGGCCAACTTGAGGGCAAACCTGGAGGGCCAGATCTCTGGACCGCTCCACCTCCACTCTGGAGGGGGCTGCAATCAGCCAGTCGTCCATGTAGGGGTACACCCTGACCCTTCGGTGCCGCAGGAATGCTGTCACCACTGCCACGCATTTGGTGAAGACCCTGGAAGCTATGGAAAGGCCAAAGGGCATGGCCCGGAACTCAAAGGGATCCCTCTGCTTTGAAGCGGAGGAATCCCTGGTGGGACGGACGGATTGGGATGTGAAAGAACGAGTCCTGAAGGTCCAGAAAACAGAACCACATGCCTCGTTCCAAGGGTGGGATTATCTGAGCCAGAGTGACCATCCTGAAGGTCCGAGACCTTAGGAACCTGTTCAGGTCGTGCAGGTTGAGAATAGGGCGCCAGCCCCCCGTCCGTTTTGGGAGCAGGAAGTACCTGGACACAAACCCCGGGTCTGGATGAGGATCCACCACCTTCCTGATCACCTGTTTTTCGAGGAGCAGGGCAATATCGGCTCGGCGGGCCGACAGACAGGCTGCGGACCCCGTAGCCCCCCAGAGGGGCGACGGCTCGGAAGGGTGGGGCCTACTCTAACTCCAGAGGCAGGCCCTTTCCTACCATCTCCAACACCCACCGGTCCGTGGTGATAGCGGACCAGGCGGAAAGGAAGTGGCGCAGCCGTGGAACCCAGGTGGGAGTGACGAGGCTGGGGGTGACACCCCTCAACCCGTCACTGGGCAGGCTAGGAGGAGGCACCGGCCGAGGGACCTCCTGGGCCTCTACCTCCCTGCTTCCTATTGGGGAAAGCCACGGGCTTGAGTTTGGGATGCCAAGCGCGAGCCTGCTGGCCCTGGAGCTGGTGCTGTTGGGCCGGACGTGCCGCAGGTGCAGGACGACGAAGAGACTTGTGCTGCTGCTGTCGGCGGCCTTTGTCCTTCTGGGCGGAGGTGACAGAGTCCAGAGTGGCACTGGACTTTTCGATCCGCTGGAGGCGACCTTCCACTCCAGTGCCGAAGAGGTTAGTCCCCAGGAAGGGGACATCCGCCAATTTGTGCTGGGTATCCGCCGTGAAGGTGGATATCCTCAGCCATGCTCTGCGGCACATGGCCACTGTGGCCGCAACCGATCTGGCACAGGAGTCTCCCATGTTCAGAGCCGTTTGGAGCTGCTGCTTAGCCACTGCCCTACCCTGGTCCCACACCTGCCAGACCGTGGTCTGCAGGTCTGCCGGGAGATGAGGGATCACCTCATCCAGGGAGCTCATGAGGGCGTGGGAGAAGTGTGCCATCAGCACGGCCAAGCTGGCCTGGCGGAGGCCAAGGGAGGATGCAGCGTACACCTTTTGCCCGGTGTAGTCCAGCTTTTTGGACTCTTTGTCGTGGGGCTTGTCCACATCCCTAGCATTCCCGGAATGCTGGAAAAAGCTGTCAGTGACCAACCCCTCGGCAGAGGGGTGTTCCGAAAACCCAGGCAAAGAGCCGGTAGGGACCGCATACTTCCTGGCCATCCTGGCTGAAGGCGCAGGACAGGAAGCAGGCCGCTGCCAGAGCTCCAAGGCTGGGCCAACAATAGCTTCAGCCACCAGAAAGGCCTCCGTGGGTGAATCCCCTCGGTCCAGTATCTCCGTCAGGGGATACTTGGCCCGCTTGGATATGGGCTCGAGCTGCATCCTGGTGGACTCCGAGATGAGCCGAAGCAAACCCATGAAGGATGATGGGCTTTCGTCCATCGGCTGGCCCCCAGAGGACTCCAGGTCAATGGGCCTGGAGAACAGGGAGGAGTCGTCATCTGACTCTGAGGAGTCCATGAAGAGCTGCCTGGAGCCTGAGCCACCCTCCACCTGCCAAGGACGGTCGGGAGTGAGGGTGACAGACAACCTGTAGGACAGGCCTTGACCCGACCGAGAGTCCTTGGTTGGCGCCCCCGATTTCAGTTGTGGAGGCAGAGGTTCCACTACAATCGGTGGGGCAGCTGGTTTCGGCCGAACAACTGGCCCAGGCTTGGGCACCTCGACTACAGTGAGGGGTTGTTTCGGCCGCTCTGTTGACAGCCACTTGATGGCTGGGAAGGCGACGCTTACTTCGTTCCCCGGACAGAAGAAACTGCTGCCACATCAGGTCCTCGTAGCGTCGACACAGTTTGCGCCGAAGCCTCTCCTCTTCCGAGGAGGAAGAGGAAGAGCGGTGGTGCTGCTTACCTCAGTGCCGAGACCGCCGATGGCGGGATCGGCTGGATCGAGACGATGTCAGAGACAGAGACCGAGATCCTCTATGTTTCTGAGGACTGGTCTGGGAAGAAGCGGGGGACACCCGCTCTTCCCTCAGCTCAGAAGCCTTAACCGGGGACTACTGCACCGGTGGTGCAGGCAAATCCTCGGTCTCCACCGGGGAACCAGTGAAGAAGGGCAGTCTGCCTCACCAGTCGACAGCCTGTCCGACGGGTCGAGAAAAATCTTGACCGCATCGACGGGAGTCTCGGCCTGCTGGCCTGACGGGGACGCTGTGAAGCCAGCAGCCTTAGCCGCAACCCCATCAGTAGACAGTCGGCCGTCCGGGAGGAGACCTCCGCCTCCCACGAACGCCGACGATGGGATTCTACCTCCTTGAGTCCTTCTTTGGACCGGAAGGACTGTCCCGATGGCCCCTCCTTCATGGAAAGGGACTGGCAAAGCTCCTTGAACTAAGCTGAATACGAAGTACCCAGTGAGCGCGGGATAAATGCCGCAACCGAAGATAAGGATGATGCGGGCTGGGCCACCTCCTCCTCAAGGGTGATCATCTGCTAGAGTTGCTCAGCCGAGCCAGCCGCCGCGGTAACCGCCCAATGGGCCTCCTTCGACTTAACCGTCGGGTAGCGCTTCTCGGGGTGCCCAAGCTGTAACCAGGCAGCGCGGTCCTCCAGGACGTTGGCCAAAAACGAACGGCATGACTCGCAGGCCTGCGGGTCATGTTCTAGGCCGAGGCAGTCGACGCACGTGGGAGTGCGGGTCCGTCCTGGACATCTTCCCACAAGGGCACCGCCAAAATCCGGGAGTCGATTTGTCCATCGCAGCCACAAGGGAGAAAGATGACCAAAGTCTTGAAAATTTTAAAATGAGTTTCAGGCGAACCGAAGAATTAGGATCCAGTCTATCACGCAGAGCGTTAAGGAGGGAACCTGAGCTTCCAAGCGGTAAGGAAGATCTGGCGTCATGGGGCGGAGCCGAGAGTTTTACCACCCGGGTGGGTGGGAGGAGCCAGTCTGAAGACCTTCCGGCAAGATTTAAAGCGGGCAAGGAACCTGCCAGACAGTGTGGATGAACAACATATCCATGTCCCAAGAACTTATATTTTGTGGCGTCCAATGCTGTCCTAGCAGTGTCAACCAAGCCATGAGCAACGTCACCTGGTAATCTGCCAGTCATGGCCAAGTCAGTATTCCAGAGGGCTTTCTGATATTGTGTAGAATATGCCATATAAGCTGCTTGTCTGAGGAGAAGGGAGGACGCTATGTAATCCTTTTTCCCCATGGTGTCAATCTTTCTGGAGTCTTTATCAGGGGGTGAGACGAGAGACAGGCACTTTCGCTTTATCACAGGCTCCAGTCTGGACAAGGCCCTCATGGTTTGGGTGAGGATACAGATACTCTGTAGATCTGTCCACCTGGTATTTTCTCCACCCTCTTGTCTACTCCAGAGACAGAAGATGGAGTTTGCAGAATTTTGGGTCACCTTTTTTAAGAGAGTTGTGGATAGGGAGAAACAACCTCTCTGTAGGACCAGACCCATCATGTCAAGGAATTCAGCCTCCTCCTCATCCTCCACCGATTCTTGTGAGGAGAGGCCCAAAGTGTCAGCCATTTGCCTGACAAACGAAAAGTGGGAGGAAAAATCCTCCTGTCGACGAGGAGGGGTACCAAACTTCTGCTTAGGGGATACCTCAGGCTCAATAGGTTCCCTAAAGTCTGGGTCATCCTCTTCCTCCTCAAAACAGACTTCAGTATCCTGGTCTTTGGGAACCGGTGTTGGGAGAGGTAACTGGTGAACCCAGAAGGGAACCTGCACCCTGAATGGCCTGCAGGGCTCTGGCAATGTTCTCAGCCGAGGGTATTTTATTTTTGCCTGCTGGGAGCTCCTTTGCTTCAGCAGGAGGAGCAGCAATATGAAAAAATTACTCACCTTAATAATGTTGTTTCTTCTAATGGAGTCTTGCTATATTATGACAATTGCAGTTTGTCCCACCATTAGAACTGCTCCGGGAGGTGAAAGAGTTAACTCCCATTCTAAGAATGAAACTTGGAGTGCGAGCTCGGTTAGAGAAGCTCTGTCTGGGTTACTTCAAACCCAAACTGTCAGATCTTTACGAGCAAAACTCACTAAGGTCTGTGTGGAAGCTGTAACCTACACTAGCCAACTGGCTACCTGACTATTAACACATATTCCTGGTCCCAACACAAAGACTCAAGTCAGGGGACCAGAAGTAATCATAATATAGCAATAATATAAGATAAAATAAAAACACCACACCCCAAAACCCCAAGAAGGGGTGGAAAACATATAATGGGCATAACTAGCGCCCACACTAGGCTGCCCACCCCATACCCAAGTAGAAGTTCTGAGAGGGCAGGCTGGGAGGTCATAATATAGTAAGACTCCATTAGAAGAAACAACATTACTAAGGTGAGTAATTTTTCTTCAAACATGAAGTCTTGCTATATTATGACAATTGCAGACTACACAGCAGTACCTCCATGGAGGAGGGACAGAACCTACTTAGGGAATAGGCTTTGAAGCACAGCTGTGCAAACCTAGCATCTCTCCTGGCCTGGACATCCAGGGAGTAATGCTTGTGAAAATGTGTACCGCTTTCCAGGTAGCTGCTTGACATATCTCTAAGATAGGATGTCTCTGGCAGCAGCTAGAGACGCGCGCTGTACCTCTGGTAGAATGAGCCCCTCAGGCCAGAGCGGGAACTTTCCCCAGTTTCTGATAACAAATTGGACACAAGAGACAATCCACCTGGCAATTGATCTCTTAGTGGCAGGTCTCCCTTTTCTGACCTCACCATAAGTGAGAAAAAGTTGGAGGGATTCGAACCTGTGACCCTTGGTACGTTCTATATAGTAACTTAAGGCCCTCTTAACATCTAAACTGTGCAATCTCCTCTCGCCAGAGGAGGAATGTTCACTGAAAAACACTGGAAGGGAGATAGATTGATTAAGATGGAAATCTGAAACCACCTTAGGCAAAAACTTCCTGTTAGTCCTGAGGACTACCTTATCCCTGTGGAAAGAAATAGAGTCAGTTTCTACGACAAGGCTTGCAACTCACTTATCGCGCCTGGCAGAAGTGATAGCCACTAGGAAAACAGTTTTCCAAGTTATACTTAAGCTCTGCAGAAGACAGAGGTTCAAGTGGATTGCATTAACTGGGCAATGCAAACATTAAGGTCCAGGCAGGGCCGGATCCCTAAAAGGTGGATTAGTATGAAGTAATCCTTTAAAAAACTTGGAAAATACAGGGTGAGCGGAAAGAGAGGAGGGCTTTCCTGCTGACACAAAAGCACAGACAGCTGCCAAATGTACTTTCAGGGTAGCTGGTCTCAGGCCCAAAGAATCAAGATGGACCATATAGTCCAAAACAATGGGCAAATCAGCAGATTCCAGGGAAATATGTTTCCCAGAACACCAAATGGAAAACCTTTTCCACTTAGAATTATAAGTAGCCCTAGTAGAAGGCTTCCTAGAAGCCTTTAGGATTTCAAGAACACCCTGAGAAAGGTGTAGGTCAGCAAATTCTAACTCCTCACGAGCCAGGCCTTGAGGTTGAGGGATTTGAGGTTCGGATACCAAACTCTCCCCTGGGCACAGGTTAACAGGTTGTGATTCCTGGGGAGACACAGGGGAAGATGGACTGCTAGGGACAGAAGGAGTGGGTACCAGGGCTTCCTGGCCCAATCTGGGGCAATCAGAATCACCCTGCAAGGCTGGGATCTGATTTTGACTAGCACCTTGAATAGGAGAGGGAAGGGGGGAAGGCATAAAGAAACTTCCTTCCCAATCTAGAGAAAGGCATCCAGGGGACTAAGCCCAACACTGGGGCCTGCAACAGAACAGTGAAAGTTGGTGATTGCCTGGGGCTGCAAAAGATCTATCTGAGGGTGCCCATCTGGCAAAACTATCCCAGTATCTTGAGGATCCAGAGACCATTCGTGATGGCCCTGGGAAATCCTGCTGAGAGCATCTGCTAGGACACTGTCCTTTCCTGGAAGGTGAACTGCTATGAGGGAAGTGTTCAGGAAACAGGCCAGAGACCACAACTTCATTGCCTCGGTGCACAAGGCCGAAGACCGAGTGCCCCCTTGTTTGTTGATGTACCACATTGTAGTGGTGTTGTCTGTTCTGACTTGTACCACTTTGTTCTGAACAGACGCAGAAAACACTTGAAGTGCTAAAAAGACAGCTCTGAGTTCCAGCAAACTGATGTGGAGCAGAGATTCCTGAGTGGAGAGGTCGCCCATGTGGGCTCCCCACCCCAGGAGGGAAGCATCCGTAGTGAGGGTCAAGGAGTGAGACAGAGGAATGAAGAGGACCCCAGTCTTAAATTGCTCTGATCCTGCCACCACTGGAGGGCCTGGATCAGGGTTCGGGTCACTGGGACCAACTTGGAAAGGGGGTCTCTTCTCTAAGACCAAAAGGCTCTCAAATGAAACTGAATGTCCCTCATCTGAAATCTTGCTCCTTGCACAGCTGTGGATGCAGCCATGTGCCCCAGGAGCTGCAAAACGTGTCTTGCTGGTCGAGAGACCTGCAGAGTGAAGGAGGAGGCCAGAGCCACCAAGTTCCTACCTCTAAGGGTAGGGAAGGCTCTGGCCTGCTTTGTGTCCACCCTGCACCTATGAAGGTGAGCACCTGAACTGGTTCCAGAACTGACTTTGGAAGATTGAGCAAGAAGCCCAGGGAGGTGAGCAGCTGCTGGGTAACTTGCAGGTGAGATTTTACCTGTTCTGGGGACTGGCCTACAATGAGCCAGTCATCCAGATAGGGAAAGACAGCAATCCTTTGCCTTCTTAAATGAGCAACTGCTACTGCCAGACATTTTGTGAATACCCTTGGGGCAGAGGTGAGGCCGAAGGGCATTGCTCTGAACTGGTAGTGACCTGAGGGCAGTTCGAATCTGAGGTACTTTCGGTGGGAGCTTCTGATTAGGACGTGAAAATAGGCATCCTTGAGGTCCAGGGAGGCTAGCCAGTCCCCTGGCCTTAGAGAGGGTAATATCATTGCCAGAGTTACCATTCTGAACTTTGGTTTCAAAAGGTGTTTGTTCAGATATCTCAGGTCTAAAATGGGCCGCCATTCTCCTGTCTTTTTTGGGGTAAGGAAATATCTGGAGTACAGACCCTTGCCCTGGTGTAGGGGAGAAACCCTTTCTACAGCTCCGAGAGCCAGGAGGGTTGAGACTTCTGTTTCTAAAGTAAAGGTCTCTAAAGAGTTTGCAGGTGGGAAAGATCTGATTCTCATCTTTGGGAACTTTTTGAAGCTGAGAACCAGACCCTGGCTTACTACTTCCAGGACCCACTTGTCTGAAGTTAGAGACACCCAGCTCTGAACGAAGTAAGCCAACCTGCCCTCTACAGGTAAAGGAGAATCGGCCCTGGGCACCCCATCAGAGTGTCTGTTTGGCAGGTGCTTTAGGCTGAGGGGTGGGAGCAGGCCTGCCCACACCCCGTCTGCCTCTCCCTCTGAAGATAAGCAGAGGAGGCCTGGGTTTGGTAAAAAGGCCTGTGAAAAGGCCCACCTCTACCCCTGGGGGTCTGCCTCTGAGGAGTGACTTGCCGCTCCTTAGCCTGAGCACTCTTATAGGTAGTCCTATATTCATCCATTTTCTTCATATAATTCTCTGTCTGCTCCCCAAACAGAGAATTTCCCACCACAGGAAAATCCATAGCCTTAGTCTGGGTATCCTGTGACAAGCTAGTACACCTGAGCCAGGCCAACCTACGAAAAGCTACAGACGTAGCCATGACTCTAGAGGATACATCATTAAAATCCACAGCAGCATGAAACTGCACCTTGGATGCCTCGATGCCATCAGCAGCCACCTGTTCCAGCTCATTAGCAAGCTGGCCAGAGGCCTGTTTGGCCAAAGCCATGACAGTGTCCCATCTAGATTTTTGATACCTTGCTACATAAGCCATGTAATTTGCTTGCCTGAGTCCCAAGGACGCTGCCATGTATTGTTTTTTAGCCATGGCATCAATCTTCCTGGAATCCTTGTCAGGAGGATGTGAAGCCAGGGGAATATTAGCTTTATCACAGGCTGCAGCCTGAACCACACCAACATGACTGCACTGCTGTGAAAGGAATTCTGTATCAGGACCTGACAGAGTGTACCTCCTGTCCATCTTTTTGTCCACAGGAGGCACAGAATTAGGAGTTTTTAAAATTTTATTGTTTGTTTCCTAAATGATTTATGCAAGGGAATAGACAACCTCCTAGACTCTGGAATATCCATCATTTCTACAAAATCAGGTTCCTCTTGCTCATCCACAGCTTCCTCCAATGGGAGCTGGAGGGTTTCAGCAACTTTTTTGTAAAACATAAAGTGAGAGGGGGACTCAGAAAGCGAAGGGGGAGATTCAAAAGGTCTGTCTGGGGAGATATCCGGTTCAATGGGCACACCCAGACCCTCCAAGTCACATTCATACTGTTCATAATCATCCTCCCCCTCCTCTGGTTCATAAAACTCTTCAACATCATATTCCTGAACTGGTGGAACCGACCGAACCGACCTTTTACCAGACAGTGGCGGTTCGGACGAACCGGAGAAAGTGACTGGACAATCTGAATAGCTCTTGCTATCTCTGCAGCAGTTGGAGAAGGATTTTGGGCTCACACCTGCTGATTTTCTTGTTTCTTTACTGGAACTGGCCCTCTGAGCCAGCTTTACATTTGCCCGAGAAGTCTCGCCCTGGTCAGAGGGCACTCCTCCCGTTCGGTTGGCACTGAACCGGCTGGCCATCCGGTCAGCGGACTTTTAGCCTCTGCTCCCTGAGCCTGCCAACTCTCTTATCCAGGGTGGTTGCAGGAAATTTTACAAATCTGGCAGTCTGAATTGAGGTGGTCAAACCCCAGACAATATACACATGTGGTGTGTGGGTCAGCCTTGGCAAAGACTTCCCCACAGACACCACAGTGTTGAAACCCAGTGGGCCCGGTTTTTCTTTTGGGTTTCTCAGACATAATGCCAGCCTAACCAAAAACTTGCCCTTTTAAACGGCAGTGCCAGGCAAGACACCCTTATCGGTTCCTAACCGTGTCACGGGTCTTGGAAAAAAACGTAATGAACTCCGTTTTTTTTTTTTTTTTTTTAGAACCGATAAGAACCAGGAACCACACTTTAAAACCTTCAATTTCACGTTTTAAAACAAGCTGATCGGTTCAAAACCGAACAGATAACATTTACAAGTTCCACACAGAAAACAAACTGTAATTACTTACGATACCACAGACAGAGCTTGAACCGCTCGGTTTTGCGGTTAAAATAATATTCTTGGTTGATTTGAACCGAGAAAACACTGTTTAAACCGAGAAATGAACCGAGCAGTAGGAGAAATCTCCGGAGCGACTGTTCAGTGAGGCGGAGTAAAGAATCTGACAGTTTGGGTTTGAAATAACCCAGACAGAGCTTCTCTAACCGAGCTCGCGCTCCAAGTTCCATTCTTAGAATGGGAGTTACCTCTCACCTCCGGAGCAGCTCTAATGGTGGGACAAACTGCAATTGTCATAATATAGCAAGACTTCATGTTCGAAGCTTTTTTTTGCGTTTCTTTTTAGCAGAACAGAACTGGAAACCTGCTCAGTGGGTCTCCTGTGTTCACCATGTTTTGAAACTCTCTTACAAGTCTTAGGGTCTCAGGATTCTTTGGGGAGGGGAGGGTCTCTCCTTGGTTTTACTGTGCAAGGAAGAAGAGGCCTCCTCAGGGTGCTTTGGTGACAGAGGTAGAAGCAGAAGCCATCTCGTCTAATCTTTGCCCCTTTTTAACTGTTTGGGGGTAAAACTAACTGCACAACTCCTAGTTAGAAAATATGCGACTGGAACCCAGGCATTCTAAACACAAATTATGGCCATCAGCTTCAGCAAAGTTTTGAAGCACTAGACAATTTTTAAAACCTGAAGATTCTGTCCTTTTTTTTGGTCTAAATGACATGCCAAAACATCAGAAGACTTAAAATATGAACCCCAAAAAGGGAAAAATGAAATCTGCGGTCTGTTCTCAAATGGAAAAAGGAACCACAATTAAACCAAAACTTAATATCAACAAAGCGGTTGGTTCCCAAATTGAACGGAACAGAATGCAAAAAAAAAAAAAAAACCACACATGAAAATTATGTACCTACCGTAATTCCTGATCTTCTCATGTATCTTCATCATTCATTACTGCTGGGTGTAAGCCGGAGGCACGCACCCGCTACAGGATTTTTTTTTTTTTTTTTTTTTTGAGAAAGGAGTTGGCGCCGATGCCGACAGCGCTGCCCTCGAGAGCGGTGCACTATGTGGTGTGTGAGGGGCGGCCGCTGCGCGCCACAGACTCCTCCTCCATCCCAGTTCTGTAAGCTAGAGAGGTGAAATAAGGATTAAAGAAAAAGAGCAAGGCAAGAGAGCCGAGGGATAGGCAAAAGAAAGGAAACAAACTGAAAAAGGAATAAGCCAATAGGACGGGAAAGAGGAGAACTCTATCCTAAGGGACCACAGGGCCTCACTCCTATGGCAGCTCCAAGGGAAGAACAGATAAGGAGGGGGAAAAAATAAACACAAGAAGCAGTAGTAGTAGTAGTAGTAGTAGTAGTAGTAGTAGTAGTAGTAGTAGTAGTTGGGAGGAGGGAAAAATTCTGCCAAGTTGAGTTAAATTGGCTTAAAGGCTTATCAGTTCGGAACCAAAGAGCAAGGATCCCAAACAAAAACTGGCCTAATAAGGTTCAACCGAACCTTTTGCACAGCTTGATACACAAAAGGTAGACTTTCTACACCTCCTGCTATCCCCAATCCCTTACTCTAGCTGAGAGCTCACAGATTGCCAAGGCACAATCTGTTCCAGAGGGAGAGTGCCCAACTAGGATAGGGGGGAAAAAGGACCCCACTAGCACACTGTTGCGTGCCAATACTGGTGTGTGTGTGGGGGACTTGAAGCCCTACAAAGAGCACCCCTTTGGGAAGGCAGACAGAGTAGGAAACTTGTTCCGACTCCCTGGGAGGCAGAAGCAATAATCATCACCAGTTCCAAAAGGCAATTTGAAAAATGCTAGAACAGAGTTCGATTAGCACAGACTGGCGTAAACAGGACAAGATCCAGAGATGCCAGCAGGATCCTGGACCAAAGGAACAGGACCGTTTAAGAAGTAGACTCGTTAACTGGTGATTGAACAAACATGGCCTAAGAAGGGGCCAGAAGGGCACCTTCAAAGGTAATCAGAAAGAGTTCCCTCAGGAGAAAGACAAAATCCTACTCGTTCTCCCTTTCCAGACTTATGCAACCTGTTCTGAGAGAAGAATGGAAGGCCCAAGTTTAGGGAATTAGGCTCTAAGGCCATGAAGAGAAGGGGAGAAAGAACAAGCAGGGTGGAGGGGATGCCCAAGAAGGAGGCACATGAGGGAAAGATGGGCGGGATTCAGTCACGAATAGTTAAGATACAAGAGAAGATTAGGAATTACGGTAGGCATATAATTGTCATATCTTCCCTTGTCAATCTTCACCATTCATTACTGCTGGCCGAGTACCAAGCCCCCCCCCCGGAGGGGGACTAGTGTAACCCTGAGGGAACAAGACCCTCAGCCTCCTGTTGGTGAGAAACAAGAAGAGACCCTGGCCGTACTAGACTGGAAGCCGAAGGCCGAGGAGAACTAGGAGGTGTCCCCTAATGATGAAGGAACAGAAGGAGCCCCTGCAGAAGCCTCCCAACCCTGGAAGAAAAGAAGCAGATCCCTCGGAAGGCACAGCGAATCACCCTACGCCGGGCCAGGGGTGACAACCTTGCTATACAAAGCCATACCGTCTGCCTAATGCAGATCGCTGTCCCCGCAAGCCTGGAAGTCACCTGACTGGCATCGTAGGATGCCCTTGCTTGGTGCCTTGCCAGTGCCAGGCCTATAGCAGAGATGACAATGGCCTGTCTAGATTGCTCCGTATCGGGTATTGATGCTAGTAGCCAAGACAGCATCGACCACAAGTGCTTGTTATAGGCAGCATGGTGTGCCCGATGTGATGCAATGCACAGCATCGCACGAGAAGAGAACACTCTTCGCCCCTACTGGTCAAACTGTAGGGAACTAGAGTCTGGTGGTCGGTCATGCACCAGGCGGCGGCACCCGGAAGAAGTCCCTAGGAAAACCAATCCCGAGGGTGGGTTGGGGAGAGAACCTAGGGACCCAAATGGAGCACAATACCTCCTCCTGCAGTCTGCCGGGGCTGGGATAGGGTCGGCTGGAGACTGCCACATGCAGCTAGAACATCTCCTGGAAGGGAAAAGGTGAGGATGACACCACCAAATGCTGGGCACTGAATTCACAGAGGAATTCACACGTCTCCCACTCAATATTGTCACATCTGACATACGAGATACGGAGATCCCCATCCATCCTCGAAAGGAAGCACTGATTCAGTGAAATCATCGTCTGAAGAAAGGTTAGCAGAGGGTTCCTCTCCGTCAGAGAAGGGAGCCAAGGAGGATGGGAAACTCTAATGTCCAGAAGACTCCTGCAGCGGAGGGGACAGGCAAAATACCCGCTTATGCATGTATCTAACCTATGACAGGAAGGCCGCCGCAATGCCTCTGAACATCTCCCAGGATAACGGCCGCGTAGGACCGACATGGCCTGGAGGGGGGGGGTGGCTGCAGAGGAATGGGAGAGGGGGCACCTACAAGGAGGCAACTGTCCTCTGCCAGGGCTCTGAAATCCAGGGAATGGAGCCCGAGCTGGCGGGATCCCTGAAATTAAACCAGGTCGCAAGACAGAACCCTGGGGATGCGAACTCTGGAAGAGCCCAAAAGGGGAATCTCCCCTGTGATGCACCTGGGGCTAGATGAGTCCTGAAGGGCAACCCACAGCAGTGCCACCAGAAGGGTCCCCCAAGCCTAAGAGGGAGAGGCGGGGCTCGGTGCTACAGCTCCTCCCCACACCCCAAGGGGTGGCAGGGGGGCGCAGACACCCCTCAGCCCGACCCCTCATACTCAGGATGCCCTCCTCCTAGACTCCAGCGGCGGGGTCAGTCGATCCATGGCCTCCTGAGGGGCCCCCACACCCCTGAAGACAGGACCTCAAACCACCCTCAGGCGAGCAGCACCAGGGCTGGCAGCGCCACAGACCCCTTTGGGGAGAATAGCCCCCTAACCCCTTCCCCCATAGACTCCAGGCCACACCCAGCCTGGTAGTCCTTGGAGGAAGACTGCTGTTGAGACTCAGGAATGGGGGTGCTGGGCCGCCTGACACCATGTCCTACACAGAACTCTGATTCAGAAGAATCTGGGTGCGAGACTGGGTCCACATCCAAATCGCCTGCTTCCGAAGAAGAGTCGACCAGAAGAATCTCAATGTTGGTGACTCCAAGAGTTCCCTGGGAAATGGTGGTGCGAACGGTGCCAGTGTCACTTGCGATGCTGGCCACTCCTAGCACCCGCCCACGGCTTCAAAACCCATCCCCAACCCGCGGCACCGGAACCCAACACAGCACTGCCAAAGGCGTCGACTGGATCAATGGCGCCACTCGACCAAACCAGTGCCAGCTGCAAACGGCACTGGGATCCGAGATTGTGCCAGAAGGCAGCATCGAGGGTCCACCAGTGCCTGACCCAGCAACCGTGTGCCGCGACACTGGGGTAGTCTGCACCTCCGAAGAGGTGACTGTCAAGGCGGTGTCTCCAACACGACCCTGGGAGGGGCCATGACATTCCTCCAACAAGGCTTGAAGATGAGGCCTCCTCTTCCTCACCAGACCATACAGGCCCGGGAGGGGACCCGGAGGAAGGGCTTAAGGTCCTGGCCTGGGAAACCAGAGACAGACACCGTCCTCTGATAGTCGGTAGAGCCTGCCAACTTTAAACGTGCGTATTTAGAGAACACAGCGGTCCATCAAAAAGCAGGCGTCGCATCTATCCAGTGCCTGGGACCAAACCATGACATGAAGGCAGGCATCATGCTGGTCCGTCACGGAAAAATGCCGTCCACAGGAGCACAGACGCATGGGGGCGCAGCCCGCTCTGGACTTTCGCTTGGCTCCCGAACCAGACATGATGCAAAACAATTTTTAAAACACAGAAAAGCTCCCGGTGCCATCGAACTATAAAATGAAACTGTCTTACCAGTTTCAACGGCATTGGGAAATCGAACTGGGATAAAGGAAACTGAAGGTGTCGAAAACACAAGACTGCTTAGTGGAGCAGTAAACAAACTTTCTCACTCATGTAGCAGGTGTAGCCTCGACAGTAGGAGAAAACAGAACTGGGATGGAGGAGGAGTCTGTGGCGCTCAACGGCCACCCCTCGCGCACCACACAGTGCGTCACTCTCGAGGCGGTGCCATTGAAACAGACTCCCTCCCTCAAAAAAAACTCCTGTAGCAGGTGCGCTCCTCCAGCTTACACCCAGCAGTAATGAATGGTGAAGATTGACAAGCGAAGATAAAGAGAATTATAGGAGCTTCACAAAAAAAACAAACAAAAAAAAAATTGTCCATTACATCATGTAAGGAACTACTAAAAGAAACGAAAAATAGTGAAGACTGGTTCCTGGGAACCAGAAGGCATAAAAACACCAAATATAGCACTATTTAATAGAAAACAACTACAGGCAAAGAAATTAACAAAACAATGAAAGTACAACTTTTTATACAAATAAACTTGCAGCAAAGTTGCTGAGGAATGCGCTTCGGGGAGTCTCGTTGTCAGGGTGGAGAAAATGAATTTGACGGCTACTTGAAACAGTCCACCTAGAGGTAGCAGTTTGACCAGCGTTCTGGTTCCACTATTTGCATACATTACATCACTACAGCTCCGGAGCAGTCAGATTCTGGGCTGACTGCATATCTAATCATACTGGGAGATTCCTGAGGTTCTGAACAGCCATTTTTACAGTATACACGTGCTTGGTCCCAGTCATTCAGATGGTGGTTGGCTGAGGTGGCGAGACAGTCTATACCAGTTGCCATCCTCATCTCACCTGTAGATGACTACTGGCTGCTTAGGGTGACTCTGGTGCCAGACAGGAGGGTAGAGGGTGTTCAGAAGAGTTACCTAGTTGGTCTATGGGAATCAGGGCAGGGGGTGTGGGGTTACAACTGGACTACCACTGATACAACTTTATTCAAACAAGGATTGGATGAGGGTGGCAGAGACTAGTGGATACCAAGGAAGGTTTACCATCTACAGACATGGATTGGGGGCAGAATCAGATTGGTTGGGTGGGCGCCAGGGCCATCAATCTGACTGTATCATGTTATGCTGCAGCACTATTCACAGTGCAGAGGCATGCCGAAGCCTGGTTAATGACCCCATTACGGGATGCAAATGTGTCATTTCTGACCTGTAGCCATTATAGTGTCATTTACATGTTTCTCTTATCGTGGCAGTGTGGAGCACAGGTACCATCACATTTGGGATGCGCTATTACTTCTACACTGCCATATTTTGCATGCTGACCACCTAACAGGTGGCTCTGTTTCAGCACTGGCAACTGTTAGTGCTTTGTGCCAATACAGCAATATTTGCACAGGCACTGCACAATCTGTGTTCCAATGTAGCAGTATTAAGGCACTGTGCAATTTAGTACTTTGCACTACTGATTAGCTTAAAGCACTACTTAAATATCCAGTCAACAGTCTGTATGGCTAGTACATGCTACCAGTACAAAAAGAGCAGATATTTCAAATTTCTGATGACCTTTAAATTCAAAACATAATTAAATACAAAGCGGCCTAATGCTTTTGGGATAATAAAATATATGCAACACAAATACAAAGGAGGTGGAAGCAATGATCAGCAATCCTCCGCCCATACCACCTTGAGTAGGGAACAATGACAACCCACCTTCTCCTCGTAGATCTTCTTAATACGAGCCACAGCTTGCGCCACCTGCTCCTTCTCGCCTGTGATGACAATCTCCATCTTGTTGACGCTGGGGGGTGGGATGTTTATACGCGTGCCCGTCTCCTGCATCATCTCAGTCGCCAGCTTATTGAAGGGACCAGCAATGAAGGGGTGATACACCTTCTCCACGTTGACTCTTTCCACTGCACGCTTGTCCTGTTAAAAAAAAAAAAAAAGGAGATGGAATTAAACTGTGAAAAAGCTACACTGGAACCTGGTAAGCAGGTTTTATAGAGACGGTATCTACCTGCTATCAGATGTTAAACTATTTTTGTAATAAAATTTTTAATATTTTCTAGGATTTGGTTTATTTTTCATGGTCTGTGAAGTTGCCCATTGACAAGTACTTAAAGCAGCACTGCAAAGAAAATGTTTTTCCCCCTTAAAAAAACTAGTTTCAGCACAATTAATAGAAGCATTAGCATACCTGTCAAATCTACATTTTACGAACCTTCTAAGATGTTTTTCTTTCTTCTTCTGAATCCCAACCCTTGCCGGGTCTTCCATGCTATTTCTAAGCCAAATCTGGCGGCTATCTTTTTTTCTTAAGAAAAACTAAGTATTTATAAAATGCTCACATTTTGGTTAAACTAGAAAATGTTACCACCAAATAAAAATGGAAGATGCCTGGAATCTTAAGTAGGAATTTTATGCCACTTTAATAGTCTTTCCATATCCTCCAACTATCCCTAGCAGACCTCACAACTGTTTGTGATGTCACAGTCTGTTTCGTGGCAAGCACTACGAAACAAGGACATCAGAAGTCAAAAAATTCTGAATAAAGATTTGTAGATAAATGTAATAGAAAAAGTAGTAGGGTAGCTATCTTTAAAAAAAGAAGGGGTCACTTTGGAGGGGGGGGCATAGTTAGGATGCATTTGAGTCGAGTTAGGAGAAAAAGATGATAAAAAATAAGTCAACCGAGTAACCCAGTAAACTAGATTTTCAAGAGAATCTCCATGAAGCCACACCTTTGGAAATGTAAGCCGTCTGTATCACCACACAAACTTTTGCCTAGCTGGGGCTGCCCACATGGACATACATTGCCACTGCCTACATAATGTGGGCCACCCTACTCCTTCAGTTTCCCACCAGTGGAAAGCTCAGAGTTGTATCACACCAAAAGGAATGGAGACCTGAACCCCAACCTGGCCCACAAAAGAGGTGGTGGTTCAGAAAAGAAAAACGCCCATTTGAAAAGGCACAGAAGAGATGACAAAGTGTGCAGTAACGGTACGTCTTCATGACTATGCCACCTGAAATACAGAGAGTAGGTGGGAGAGAGATTTGGTTTAATGGAGGAGATTCCTCTCGAAAATCTATCATTACTGGTAAGTAACAAAACTATCTCCCTCCACAGAGCTAAACTTCAGGAATGATTTCCAAGCCATAACAAAACAAGCAGAGTGGAAGCAGAGCCAGACAGCAGGGATGAAGAACACACTCAACACAGCAGGTCTTAGATGGGCGGACTTCGGCACAGTCATCCTCCATGGGACACCAGATCCAGTATGTAGTGTTACGTGAAAGTGTGGGAAGAACTCCATGTGGTGGCAGAGTGCAAGTCAGCTGCCAAGACTTGAACAAAAAGAAGCCAAAGAAGTAGACATACTACTGGGGGTATGCCCATGGAGAGTCAAGAAACTCCTTACTATGCTTCTAGTAATGAAAAGAAATGCAGGATGCCAGCCATTTGTAAAGTGACTGCTTGGAGACAGGGGCGCCCACAATCCTGGGGTAAACTAAACGCCTATGTAAGCAGCTCCAGAAACAAGTTTAGGTCCCACACCGAAACCAGCAGATGGACCGGGTAACAAAGATGTAGGAGCCTTTTGAGGAAATTACAGTTAAGAACTTACAGTAACAGATCTTCAAGAGAGGTTCCTGCAGTAGGTCATTACACACAGGACTGCACCCCCTGGCGTCGGGACCACACAGCAAACTTCTAGCTAGCAATCCATAGCGGGGGACCACCCCCAACATCACTTGAGAGGATGTCAGCGTGACACTATATAGGGGCAGTCCCCACACCCACCCTCCAGTTCTCCCACTAGAAGACCCCTGAAATGGGAAACTGGAGAAAGGAGGCTACTCCTTGAACCTGGAACTGCTAAAAAAGCATTCTAGAAGGACTTCCAGTTCTGCCTCTGAGATTAATGGCCACACAGACAAATAGCTCTGCATCTCTCGTAATACTGCCACCTCAGCATCCTTCTGATCAAAAACTGCACAAAACATGAATAAGAGGGGAAATAAAGGTAATGAACCAGGGACAGCACAGAAACCCGATGATCCTGTGCCAGATGAAAAGAAATCAGAGTCAGAAGCCTATGATACAGATACAGTGCATGTGGGACAGCGGGCTTCTGCTGCCAAGTCTTTGGGGTAGCCTACCGTACTCCAAGAGCAAAAGAAAGAAAATCAAGCTGGACACAATTTAACGAACTCTGTGCCTTTAGAGCCAACATAAAAACAGCTCTACAGTGAAATGAGGAGAGATCTTGTCCAGCTTGAACAGCAAGCAGACAACATGGCACGGCAGCTCACTGCCATTGAGAACCACGTGGATGACTTAGAAACCCTGACACAGCAAATGCAGGAACAGCAAGAACTCATCGCTGCTTGGCAAGACGACACTGAAAATAAGGCACGGCGAAAAAATATCTGCCTTTACTGTACTGCGGAGGGGGCAGAGAGTATAAACATCATGGACTTTGTAACTAGCCTTCTTAAATCTGCCTTGGACCTGCCAGCTGATATGGGAATGGACTTTGAATGGGTACACCGAGCACTGGCCCTCCCAAGCCCACTTCTCCCTCAGCTAGCCCGCAATCCATTATGGCCCGTTTTAGCAGCTATTCGGTGAAGGAGCAGATCCTCGTGACTGCATCGCAAAAACAAATAATATTCTACAACCAAAAGCGGTTCTACATGAATCATGATTACGCGCCAAAAACCATGAGGCTCCGGAGAGCCTACTTGCCCCTTCTCCCCACCTTGAAAGCCCAGGGACTGAAAATTACTACCCCTTATCCAGCACGATTGGTGGTAATGTTACCGATGGGGAAGAGGGAATTCTCAGCGGAAGAGGTGCGAGAGGAGCTTGCCAAACAGTGAATATAGTTTTCTGAGTGTCCCAAGACAACAAAGATCTTAAACCATCAACTCCCGAGATGGCAGACAGAGAAGAAGAAACAACACAAGCAAATAACTGGGAAATGAAAATTACATACCTACCGTAATTCTTGATCTTCTCCATTCATTACAGCTTGGGTTAAGCCGGAGGCGCGCACCCGCTACGGGAGGTGTTTTTCCTTTTTTGTTTTGTTTTTTGAGTCGGCTCCCAACGGCGCCGCCTTTGAGCGACGATTACTGCCATGCGTGAGGGGCTGCCGTTGGGTGCCCAGACTCCTCCTATATCTCAGTTCTGGTTCTGGTACAGGAGAGGCGAAAATAAAGGTAAGAAAAAGAAAGCTTAGGGCAATAGAGCCAAGGGATAGAAAAGGAAAGGAAATAAACTGAAAAAGGAAAAGCCGATGGAGAGTAGACAGGAGAGAATTCACTACCCTAAGGACCACAGGGCCTCCTTTCCGGGGCGGCTCTCAGGGAGGAACAGAGAGGGGGAAAGGGGAAGAGAGAAAGAGAGAGAAAGATGTTGAGAGGGAGGACAGTGCCCATCGAGCATTAGCTGAGAGGCTTAAAGGCTCGAAACTGACCAGGGAGCAAGAATCCCAGTTGGTAGGACTGAGGGGAGGTTCAACCGAACCACCTGAACAGATCCGAAGAGGGCAGACTCTCTGCACTCTCAACATGCAAGTCCCTTCATCCTAGTTGAGGGCCCTTAGACTGTCCGGGCAGAAACTGTTCCGGGTAGAGCGCCCATCCAGGAAGGGACTAAACCTTAGCACCTTGTTAAGTGCTAACACAGAAGTGTATGGGAGACTATGCCTCTCAAGGCAGTTTTGTATGAAAGTAGAGTGGAAGTCAATCAGACTTCCAGGGCAAGCAAGACAGATGCTCAGAGCTGACAAGTTCAGTCAGCAGCTAGAAGAGCTTGAAATAAGACCTGCCAGGGGATTCCAGACTTTGGAGGCCAAGACAGGGCGTGGCCACCTGGGCTGTGAAACTGCATGACCTGAAGAGGGTAAGGAATCGCACCATAGGGCAGTCAGAAGGAGTCCCCTCAGAATTAGAGAAATTTGGAACCGTGCTCGTTCCCCTTTACCCTGAGGAAAAAAGGAGATCCATTCACAAGAATGGGGAAAAAGAGCAGAAGAGTTTTTTTGTTTGTTTGTTTGTTTTTTGGCATAAAGGCCAAGGGGAGTAAGAGGAACGAGGCGGGAGGGGGAGACGCCACAGAAGGAGGCCACTGAGGGGAAGGTGGGTGGGTATCAGTAATGAATGGTGAAGATACAAGAGAAGATCAATAATTACGATAGGTACGTAATTTTCATATCTTCCCTTGTCAATCTTCACCATTCATTACTGCTTGGGTGAGTACCAAGCCCCCCTCCTCCTTAAAAAGGGGAGGTAGAACCCTGAGGGAACAAGACCCCCAGCCTCCTGTTGGTGATAAACAGAAGGGAAGACCCTGGCTAATACAGAGAGAAGCCTAAGTGGGAGAAGAGCTGGGGTGCCCCGAGGCAGGGAGGCGGAGGCCGCTGCAGGCGTCTCAGCTCTGGAGGAAAAAAGAGCGGGTCCCAGGCGGAGCGCATCACCCTACGCTGGGCCAGGGTGACAACCTTGATAGACGGCCATGCCGCCCCGCCTAATGCAGATCGCTGTCCCGCAAGCCTGGAAGCCACCTCCTCATTGGCGCCATAAGATGCCCTTGCTTGTGTCTTGCCAGCTCCAGGCCTATAGCAGAGAGGGCAATAGCTTGTCTGGTGTGCTCCGTAACAGGCATTGATGCTAAAAGCTGGGAGAGCATAGACCACAGATGCCGATTTTAGGCAGCGTGGTGAGCCTGATGTGATGCAATGCAAGCCACCGCACGAGAAGAAGAGAACACTCTTCGCCCCCACCGGTCGAATTGTAGGAATTCGAATCCGGTGGACGGTCGTGCGCCAGGTGGTGACGCCCGGAAGGAGTCTCTAGGTAGACCAAACCTGAGGACGGGTTGGGAAGGGTACCCAGGGATTCAGAGGGGCACAATACCTTCGACGACAGTCTGCCGGGGCTGGAGAAAGGGCGGCTGGCGACTGCCAGGAACGGATAGACGCCTCCTGGAAGGGGATAGGCCAAGAAGGTACCACCAGGTGCTGGGCACTGAATTCTCCAAGGAATTCACGCATCTCCCGTTCAGTATTGTCTCACCTAACGTAAGAGATTCGAAGATCCCTCACCATCCTCGAAAGGAATCGCTGATATCCAGTGAAATCAGCGTCTGAAGAAAGGTGAGCAAGGGGTTCCTCTCCCTCAGAGGAGGAAGACTAGGATGATGGAGAGCTCAAATGTCCAGAAGATTCCTGCGGCGGTGGGGAGAGTTGACAGACCCGTTCATGCATATGTCTAACGTATGAGGGGAAGGCTGCCGCAGAACCTCTGAACTGCTCCCAGGATAACGAACCCGTAGGACCGACATGGCCTGGAAGAGCGGGGGGTGGTAGCAGAGGTACTGGAGAAGGGCACCTGCGAAGAGGCAACTGACCTCTGCTAGGGCTCTGAAATCCGGGAACGGAGCCCGAGCTGGCGGGATCCCGGACAACAAACCAGGCCGCAAGACGGGACCCTGGGGATGCGATGCCTGGAAGAGCCCGGGGATCCTCTCCTGTGATGAACCCGGGACCGCATGGATCCAGAAGGGCAGTCCACAGCAACGCCACTGGAGGAAACCCCGGGGCCCAAGAGGGAAGGGCAGGGTTCAGCAGCTCGACTCTAGCCACCCCACGGTGTGGCCGGTGACGGCACCGTCCCCGCCCCTCGGACTCCAAGAGAGAGCCCTCCTCTCAACTCCAGTGTTCCTCACCCAGAGGGTGGAAACAGCACCCGAAGGGTAGCTGTCACAGACCCCTTGAGGGGAGCCCCTCAGTCCCCACCACATCACCCCGGGACCCGGCCACCCCAGCCTGAGGGCCCTCAGGGAGGACGGAAGTGGGGACAGCGGGAGGGGCCCACTGCGCCGCTTAGCACCCCATGCCACTGGGGACCCGACGAGTCAGGAGCCAGGATGGGTCCTCATCAGAGTCATCGACCCCGAAGAGGACGAGACCAGCAGAACCTCGATGTTGGAAACCCCAGGGTCCCGGAGGCAGGCGCCCATTCCTCCGGGGACCCCACGCGTCTTAAGGCGGCACTGGGCGACCCTAGCCACCCTTGACAACCAGGCCGGTCCTGGCTCCCCTGCAGCACCAGTTAGCCCACGGCGCCACCCCCGCGAGGGAACCCAACCCAGTGCCCTGGAGCGAGCAGCGCCAAGGCCAGAGCAGCGCTGTCTCGATCACCAGCGCCGCTGGGATCCGAAACGGCGCCGGAAGGCGGCGTCGAGAGGTCCCACGGTGCCAGGCCCAGCAGGCGTGGGCCTCAACACTGGGGAGCCTGCACCTCCGAGGAGGTGACTGCCGGCGGTGTCCCGTCACGGCCCCGGATGGGACCTCAGTTCCCCAACACAGCGAGAGAGAAACTTCCTCTTCGGCAAGAGAAAGAAGGGAAGCCTCCTCCTCCTTGGACAGTATAAACCGGGAGGACCGGGGAAGGGCCTAAAGATCTTACCTGGGGAGTCCCTGGAGTGACGCTTCGTCTCCCTTGAAGGTCGGCGGGCCTTGACGCAGAGTTTGAACGCCAGCAGACTTCGAGGACACTATGGTCCATGGAGAAACAAGGCCGACGCTGCCCATGTTGTGGTTGGGTCCCAGGCAACGGAGACAGACATCATGCCGGTCGAGGCGGAAAAATGCGGCCACAGGAGCACCCGGCGCATGGGGCGCGGCCGCCTTCGACTTTCGCCTTGCTCCGAACCCGGACATGATGCGAACTAAACAAGGAAAAAAGCAATAAAGCACTCGGCACCGTAGAATAGAAAACAAAAGGAACGGTCTCACCAGTGTACGGCGTTGAGTGAGTCGTGAAAACCTGAGAAAAACGAGGAGTCTTGAAGAAACCGAAAACACTATACACTACCGCACAGCAGGTGTAGCCTCGACGGCGGGAGAAACAGAACTGAGATATAGGAGGAGTCTGCGGCACCTAACGGCCGCCCCTCGCGCATGACTCAGTACGTCCTCCTCGAGGGCGGCGCCATTGGAGCCGACCAAAAAAAAAAAACCTCCCGTAGCGGGTCGTGCGCCTCCGGCTTAACCCAAGCAGTAATGAATGGTGAAGATTAATAATTCAGCCCTAAAACAACGCCTTGCTGAATTTCGCATGCGATAATACTAGGACACTTGAAACTGCCTGAGTGAAGTGGAACTTTTATCTTCTTGAATACTTCAGGTAGGGGTTGAGGGTTTAGTGGTGGTGGTGGTGGTGGTTGGGGGGCAGGCAAGGGATTTGTTTTCCAGCCTGGGCACATGGAGCGGACCAAACTCAAGGCCAATAACCTTATTGAATATCCCTCTATTATCTTGGGAAGTATACGGTCACTTGTTGGAGATCTGCCCTGATGCCACTCCTCTCCCCCCACCCCCTTCTTCGGATGACTCAGACATCATTACTGGGGACTTGTACAAAGGGAAGTAGTTTTCTCTGCTATACACTGGAGAGATATTTTAGGACTCAATGTTTCGCTAGCAATATACGAGCCACTATTGTACTGACCCTGGTGCTTATTACAAACCAAGTACATATTATTCTGGAACTTAGATCTTCAGGTCCTACTGTATTTGGGAACAAGGGCATAGCTACTGATACTCCCAAGTAAGCCATGGTGTACCATGTTTAGTAGCAGGGGGTAGCAAACAAGCTGGCCAGCATTGCTCTGTCCTCTCTAGTCCATCGGCCTTGATGCCGAGAAGGCATTTGATGGTTTCATGGCCCTTTCTGTGGGCAGTCTTGGACCATTTCACCTTCCCAGAGAAATTCATTTCTCAAATTAAAGCTATGTACCAAAACCCAGTGGCACATCTTACAGTAGATGGTACACTAGCCCCTCCCTTTTCTTTAACATGGGATACTCGGAAGGGGTGCCCCTTATCCCCCCCCCTTCTATTTGTCTTATACCTTGAACCTCTTGCTGCACATATCCATCAACGGGAAGAGATTGAGGGGATTTCAATAAGGAGGAGAGTACATAAACTTACACTTTTTCTGACGATATACTTTTAATGCTCACGTCACTGGAAACTTCCATTCCGACAGTGTGGGGTCAGCTTGAGACATTTGGAAAATTTTCAGGCTATAAAATAAATAGCACCAAAACAGAAGTGCTTCACTTTTCCTTTCTACCCTCTCAAAGGCTGAGGGACGACTTTCCATTCCATTAGAACAGAGCGGAGATGCGGTACCTGGGTATTAAGATACCTTTTAAAATGTTACATTTGGAGTTGGTAAACCTTGAACCCCTAACCCAACAGCTCACTCTGGACCTCTCCAAGTGGGCTAGATTACCTATGGGCATCCTCAGCAGAGCTGAAACCGTACAGCAAAACATATTGCCAAGTACTCTTTTTTTTCCTGCAAACAATCCCAATTTTCACATCAGCTACATATTTTCAGGCATGGAATAAATTAATATCTAGGTTTATTTGGGGGGAGAGAGAGACATACCGTGGATTAAGTACATTACCCTACAACTTTCAAGATCCCAGGGTGGACTTAATCTTAACATGCAACAATGTGCCCAGGCAGCACAGATTTGTATAGCTCTCCTTCACGCTGCTTCTCATTATGTAGGGCATTGGAAAGATATACAGGCCACCCTGAATGGCCTGGAGGACTTCACCCCCTTTATGTTTTGAGACCCCCCCCCCCAGGTGTCTCCCTACGACAATTCCAACCCTTTATGGCAGAGGTCTTCACGCAGTGGTTCCAAGTATGGCGCTCACTCCTTTCTAAATTTGAGAGATGTCATCTTTCGGTCCTTGCACTTCCTCAGTGGAAACCGTATAAATTACAATATGTATTTCAGGTGGTAGGCGCCATGGGTATACATTCTTTGTCCTTCCTTAGAGCTACTTATAAGATTCCTGTACACCAATATTCGATATACATGACTCTCAGGGATAGACTTCTCCCCCTCGAAGAAGGGATAGCGGAAGTGGCAGAGAAGCCTTCTAGCTTTGTCCAGATGGTCCTGCATCATTTAAAGGGGATGGTACAAGAACATATCATCAGCTATTTATATAATGCATTGAGGGCCTATCATACACATTCTTTAGCAGGCCTTAAACTACGCTGGGTTAAAGAGTTGGAGGTAGAAACAGACTAAAGACTGGTGCAAATACACTATAGCATACTCTAGGATCTCTTCTAATATTTACTAGCAGGAATATGCATGGAAGCTGCGGCTTTGGTTCTTTAGGACCCCAAAAGTTACAGCGAAGTTAAGGGTTGGAGACTATGCCCAAGGTTGGAGGGGCTGCAGGCAGACTCATGCTGGACACATTATGTGGTCCTGTCCATATTTAGCAGATTACCGGCAATATGTTTTCCTAATCTTGACTGCCCCGAAATGCTTACCCCTACTTTCATACTAACAGCAGTCCCTCCAATGGGTATTACATTTGATAAGAATCTGTACTATTTACTGATTATTTTGACTCTTGCTACCAAAAAGGTTATTACGAGGCTTTGGCGCTCCCCTAAAATTCCATCTAAAGAATCCTGGAGATGTTTAACCTATGAAATATATAATCTTGAGCAAATTAGGGAGGCAGGATAGCGCAGTGATTTACAGCTCTGAGCTGCAAATATGGAGACCTGGGTTTGAATCCCACAGCCCCCACTTATATGCCGTGCGACCCTGAGCAAGTCACTTAACTTCCCTATGCTCCCAGGTTGCACCTGTAAACAAGCTTTCAGCTTAGTGTGTCTCACCTGGTTAAATAATTGAGAAAAAAAAAATTACAGCTAGATTAAATAATCGCTTGGACAGTTTTGACATCAGAAGGAGAAAATGGGCCTTATCAGTTACAGCATTACCCAGATTTTGTATCATGACAGGAAGAATTAAGTTTCAACACAAGATAGTGCTATGGGTGAGACTGGGAGGGTGATAGGATTGGGGGAAAGATGGGATTTATCCTTATTGGGTTGGCTGTCTGAGACCTGGGGGGCCCTCCTCATTAAATGGCTATATTTGTGTATTACGCTGAATAGGAGTGCCTCCCTCATCTCTGTGTTGGATTGGATCTATGCTGATACCTGTGATGGTATGTAATAATGCCTTTTATATACTTATGTGCTATGATTTATATTATCTATGGCTGCAGAATGCAATGAGATATTATAATAAAAGTATCTGGCTTTTTGAAAATGCACAATTTTGCACTAATTGTAACGGCAATGCAACCTGTGCAGAATATGCCCGATTCAGAATTTTATTCAATAACTGTTATGGGGAAGCTGTACTATATTTTATTTTATTATGTTAATTTTATATAGTATTTTCCATTGTTTGTCCAAATGTGACGCTTTGTTACATCAGCTCTGAAATACTCAAAATTTACTAATTATAAAAAAAAAAAGCATTCTAGAAAAGGAAAGTAGAGGAGTAAGCAGAAGCTGGGGGAAGGTGGGAGGGAGGGAAGGCGACCTACTGCAGGAACCTCTCTCCAAGATCTATAGTTACGGTAAGTTCTTATGTAACTATAGTATCTTATTTCGAAAGGGTTCCTGCAGTAGGTCCTTACACATAGGACTGAATTCCAAGTAGTCAAGAAGGAAACAGAGACTGAGGCCTGGGAGTCAGAAGTCTCCAAAAACAGAAACCCAGATTAGGACAAGAGGCCTTGGAGAATGGCCAGTCCAAAGCCAGCCCTGTGCCTAAAGAAGATGTCCAGACTATAATGCTTGATGAAGGTATGGACTGTACTCCAGGTGGCCACAGCACAAATGTCAGAGGCGGACACATTCCTAAGAAAGGCAGTAGAAGCGGCCATGGCACGGGTCGAGTGTCCCTTTACTTCCCCCGGAAGAAGTTTCTCAGATTTGTTCTACACAAAAGTGATAGTTAGCCAACCACTTAGAGAGGTATTGCTTAGAAACAGCCAAGCCCTGTCGTTTGGGCTCAAAGGAATATTCAGGGTAGTAAACTGGCAATTGAATATCTTGGTCTAATAAACTCAGATGCCAGTTTTGGTAAAAAGGACAGGTTAGTTGCATAGCCACCCAGTCTCTGTGGAAAATTAGATAAGGCTCCTTGCAAATGAGGGCCTGAAGCTCAGAAATCCTCCGAGCAGAGGTACTTGCAACTAAAAATAGCACTTTCCAAGACAAGTAGCGCATATCAGCACTTGCTGCCTGCTCAAAAGGGGACAACACAAGTTTCTCTAGAACAAAATCAAATCTGGGGAACCAGACTACGGACCAGAAGTTTCAAATAGAGGATCCCCTTAAGGAAGATTTTAGAGACCTCCAACTGAGAAAGATTTCTGCCATCCACCAGAAGGTGGTAGGCAGAGATCGCAGAAAGATGGACCTTCAGTGAGGAATAGCAGAGGCCCAAATCAGATAAATGCAAGAGGTACTCCAAGACCTGAGACACCAGGCAAGAGAAGGGGTCCAAACCCTTGGCAAATCGCCCATATAGCAAACCTCTTCCCACTTCATCCCATATTTTGTTCTGCTGGAAGGCTTTCTGGCCTCCACCAAAACTTGGGCTACTCGGGAGGAGACACCAAAGCATGAGACAGCTGCGTCCAGACTGCCACGCGTGCAAGTGGAGAGATTTGAGGCCCGGGTGCACCAGGTTTCCCTGCTCCTGCTTTAGAAGGTCATGTAGGATAGGCAGAAGTACTGGAGGTTCCAGCGTTAGCTGCTGCAGCAGAGGGAACCAGATCTGTCGAGGCCAGCGAGGAGCAATGAGAACTATGTGTGCTCTGTCCACTTGAAGCTTCAGCAGGATCTTCTGCAGAATTGGAAAGGGATGGAAGACATACAGAAACCTCCCTGTCCAACAAAGAGACCGCGCGACTTGCCAGAAAACACTACGCCCGGGAACAAGTGAGCAAAAATTGGGTAGTTTTGCATTGGATGGGGAGGCAATGAGGTCCAGCTCTGGTCAACCCCACTGGTTGAACGGACCTTCTACCATCTCTTGCTTCAGTTCCCACTCGTGAGCCCGCGCAGTGGTGCAGCTCAGACTGTCTGCCATTGTGAACACCCGGGACATGGACAGCTGTCAAGAAATGAAAATTACATACCTACTGTAATTCTTGATCTTCTTGGACGAGTCTCCACCACTCATTCACACTACCGGGATCTGCGCCGGAGGCACTAGGACCCATCGGGAGCAAACCTTTTGCTGGAGGGTCGGCGCCATGCGAGGAACGGCGCCACGAGCCATACCTCGTGCGGTAACGACTATCTCGGTGTCGACCCTCCAACCACCTCAGTACCTTTTTTACCAAGGAGGTGCAGCGTAACTAACCTAGAAGGGTAGCCTAACCTAAAAACCGGACATAACATAGTCCGGGCAACCTGTGTAAGAAGGGTCAACAAAGAAGTCTTCACAGCCTAAAGATTTGAGGGAGTGAAGACCCACAAGAAAGGTGAGCTCGGGGGATGGAGGAATGAGTGGAGACTGGCCCAAGAAGATCAAGAATTACGTAGGTAATGCACTTTGCTATCTTCCTGGACATAAGTCTCCACCACTCATTCACACTATTGGGAGAGTACCGAGCTAATAATCCCCCGAGAGGGCGGCAGGAGAGAGCAAGAGCTCACGTTTCCAGGACAGAAGTCCATTGAGGATGGCTCTGCCAAAGGAAGAATGTCGTCTAGCATGGACATCTAGTGCATAATGTTTATCGAAAGTATGCACTGAGCTCCAGGTGGCCGCATTGCAGATGTCTGCAATGGGCACGTTGCAGATTTCCGCTAGGGATGCCGCGACCGCTCTGGTAGAGTGAGCGTAAACTCTACCCTCCAACTTAACCTGCGCCATGGAATAGCAGTGACGAAGGCACGCCACTAGCCATGATGAGATGCATCTGATAGCGACAGGTTGACCCAGCCGGGTCTCACTGAAGGAAACGAACAGTTGCTGCGCTTTTCGAAAATCCTTGGTTCTATCTAGATAGAAACGCAAGGCCCTCTTAACATCCAAAGAATGAAGAGAACGTTCCCCTTCATTTTGGAAGTCCGCAAAATAAGAGGGAAGAACCAAAGGTTGGTTTAGATGAAATTCTGACAACCTTGGGAAGAAATTTAGGATGAGTACGAAGAACTACTTTGTCCTTATGGAACACAGTATACGGAGGGTCTGTGACCAGGGCATGCATCTCAGAGACCCTGTGGGCTGAGGTAATTGCCACTAGGAAGACAGTCTTCCAGGTGAGAAATTTTAGCTCACAGGTAGCCAGAGGTTCGAAAGGTTTCCGAGTGAGCATGTCTAGCACAAGATTGATGTCCCAGGCTGCGACTGGACGTCTTGTAGGAGGTGTGGTATGCAGAATCCCCTTAAGAAATCTCAACCATAGGTAACTGAGCTAGAGTTAAGGAAATAACTGGTTCATGATACACTGAAATGGCACTAAGATGAACTTTGACTGTAGAGTACTGCAGACCCGAATTTGAGAGGTCCAAAAGGTACTCCAACACCTTATCTGGTGGACAGGAAAAGAGATTCAAAGAGGACTTTGCACACCAGAGCGAAAAACGCTTCCACTTGGCTGTGTAAGTTTTCCGAGTGGCTGGCTTCCGTACAGCCAGAAGAATATCAAACTCTTCGAGAGACATTGAACCAGTTTACTTCGACCTCCTCAGGAGCCAAGCATGAAGGTGAAGTGATCTCAGGTTGGGATGGACCACCGGTCCCTGAGTCAAAAGGTTCATCTGCAGGGGAAGTGGTCTCGGAGAACTGCCAACATATTGTTGAGTAGTGGAAACCACAGCTGCCGAGGCCAAAAGGGAGCAATGAGAATCATTTTGTCCCCTGGATTCAACTTGGGAGTACCTCTGAATTAGAGGAAGAGGCGGAAGGCGTAAAGAAAGCGCTTTGTCCACCGCAGCCTGAACGCAATTCTGACAGAAAATGCCAGGCCCTGGATTTCTGGAGCAGAAGAGAGGCAGTTTTATGTGAGTGGGGATGCAAACAGGTCCAGATCTGGAGTTCCCCACTTAATAGTGACTGAACTATGGTTGAGTCGAGACCACTCGTGAGGGTCTGTCTCTGTTCTGTTGAGATGGTCTGCCAGTTCGCTCTGAACACCTGGCAGGTACACCACTTGAATTAGAGCCTCGTGCTCCAAGCACCATTCCCATACCTCATTGCTTCTCTGCAGAAGGGTAAGAGTGAGCTCCGCCTGCTTGTTGATGTAATACATCACTGCTTTGTTGTCCGTTTGAAGGAGAATGTTCTTGTGACACAGAATGTCCTTCAAAGCTCGGACTGCATAAAGGACGGCTCTCATTTCTAGGACGTTTATGTGGAGCTGGGACTCGACCCGAGTCCACGCACCTTGAGTATGCAGAGCCTGACAGTGCGCTCCCCACCCCACTAGGGATGCGTCCGTGGTAATGGAGATCTGATGGTCCAGAGGAGCAAAGGGATACCCCTCCAGGAGATTGCTCTCTTGAGACCACCAGGTGAGTGACCTCTTTAAAGGTTCTGTCACCTTGATGAGATAGGACTGCGGGTGAGTGGTTGGGGACCACTGAGTACTGAGCATCCACTGGGTGGTTCTCATGTGCAGACGTGCTAGGGGTACAGTGAACACTGATGATGCCATGAGGCCTAGCGTCCGTTGCATCGAGAGAGCTGTGACTGAGCTGTTTTCCCCAATGTGACGGGCCATCTGAAGGATATAGTTTCTCCTGTCTTCTGGAAGAAAAGCCTTCGCACAGGAGGTGTCCAGAAGAGTCCCTATAAAAAGGAGCCTCTGGGAGGGCTGCAGTTGCGATTTCTTGAGGTTGAGCAGAACTCCCATAGACGTAAGGAAGCGCGAGGCCGTCTCCACGGCGTCCAGAGTCCCCTGCCTGGAAGGGCTTGCTAGAAGCCAATCGTCCAGATAAGGAAACTCCTGAATTTGACCTTTCTGAGGTGCGCCATGAGAACTGCACAACATTTTGTAAAACTTCATGGCGCGAGGATAGCCCAAAGGGCAGGACTCTGAACTGATAGTGCTGTCCCAGAGCCACAAACCTCAGAATTTGTGATGCCTCGGGTGAACAGGAATGTGCTAGTAGCGTCCTGCATATCTAGGGAGGCTAACCAAGTCGTGTTGGTGGAGCAGAGGTAACAGGGTTCCCAGAGAAATCATTTTGAATTTCTCCTTGGGGAGAAATTTGTTTAGCTTTCTGAGCTCTAGAATGGGGCGCATTCCGCCGGACTTCTTTGGAACCAGAAAGTAATGGGAGTAGAACCCCGTGTTTCGTTGGTGCAGAGGCACCACTTCTACTGCCCTGTTGTTCGGAAGGCCCCGAATCTCTGCGGCGAGAAGGTTTGACTGAAGGGTTGACAGCCTGGGCTGCCGTTTGGGGGGGATGATCCGGAGGGGTCTCCACAAGATTGAGTGAATACCCCTTGTGAATTATCCGAAGGACCCATTTGTCTGAGGTTACGGACTTCCACTGGTTGTAGAAGTGCATCAGACGACCTCCCACCGGAGAGGAAAGTCCACCTCGGGCAGCTGAGATGGAACTTGGGCCGGCAATTCATAAGGTAGCGCTGGGCGCTTTAGGCCCTTGCGCTTTCTGTTGCGCCTTCTTTTGAGGTTGGGCAGGTTGGTTCTTATGGAAACTTCCTCTGCCTCGAAAGGACTGGCGATTATGAAACTGTCTTTTACTGGCATGCCCTCGAGAAGGGGCAGCAGGAGGCCGAGCCAACTTAATGGCTGACCTAGTCTTTTGTGCAGCTTCCAGAGCCTGCTCTACCTGAGGACCAAAAAGATATGCACCGTCAAAGGGCAATGCCATCACCTGCTGCTGCACGTCATTCGTAAAGCCCGAAGTGCGCAGCCAGGAATGACGCCGGGTGCAAATACCAGCAGCCGCTGAATGGGAAGCAGTGTCGAAAGCATCCATGGCTGCTTTAACCTGCTGGTTATTAGATTCAATATCTCTGGTAATGGTTTAAAGAAGCTCTGGCTTTGAATCAGACTCCGGTAGGGCTTCAACCATCTGTTTAATAGAATGCCACAGGATATACTCGTACTGAGAAAAATAGCCTTGGTAACTGGCACTACGCATACTTAGAGTAGAAGCAGTAAAGACTCTTACCTAAGGTGTCTATCTTACGAGATTCTTTGTTAATAGGTCGAGCTGTAGCAGCTTGAGGAAGAACGACCTTATCATTCTCTGCCAGGACTACAATAGGATCCGCAAAGGCTGGAGATGCCAAAATGGGACAATCCTTGGGGGCTGAATATTTCCTATCAATGGATTTAGCCACCGAAGGGGTGAGAGCAGGGTTATTCCATACCATTTGAGACAGTGTCTCGAATGAAGGCTGAATCGGAGGAGTCAAATCCGTAGGGATCTCCGAGGCATGAAGATAATGGAGTCTCAACAATTTCCCAGGATCGATGTCTGTAGTCTGGAGAGAAAGTGTGGAACTCAGATTTTTCAACAGAGACTTAAAGGATAGGTCCTCGACCACAGGCTCTGTAGCAGTAATTGATCCTGCTGCCGTCACTTCATCACCCAACCGAAGGTCTGGGTCAGGCTCAATGTCATCTCCTGACAGTCCAGGAGGGACTGTATGGACAGGAAAGGAATGAAATTCAGAAGAGGAGGAAGAAGGAAACAAGTGAAAAGAGGAGTCCCCGAGAGCCGCCGGCGCCAAGGAGGCGCACGGCGCCGAGAAGCAGCACGGCGCCGAGGACGATGCAGAGAGGCCACACGACACCGAGGGCGCCAAAACACTCCCAGACTCGAAAACAGGTTTTGAAGGAAGAAGAGCAGGAGATAAGGGCATCAGTGTGGCCCCGCGCCGCAGCCATGTGGGAGACACCCAACGCAGAGTCGACGCATCAAGAAGGTGCCGCGCGACCAGGAAGGTCCAACCGCCCTACCTGGTCGCCCAGAGAGCCTGAAGGCCCACGAGCGACCGAGCCAGGTAGCCGAACCAACCTCCGAGCCCACTGCTCCATAAGAGCGGCCCACTGATGAAACTGCTCATCTGAAGACCTACCTGCGGGCGGGGTAGGGCTCCGATGTCGAAGCAGTCTGCTACCAGAAGCAGAGGTTGGCGACTCCGAAGGAGGAGACCGGCAACTAGCCCCGATAACAGCGCGTCTACGCGCAGACATCAGAGGGTGACCTCGAGTGATGCCTTCTCTTTTTAGACCTGCGTGGTCAAGAAGAGCTCGAGGCCGAACGGTGCCAAGAGTGCGACCGCTTATTTTTACAAGCCTGGG
Source organism: Neoceratodus forsteri (assembly GCA_016271365.2). Lineage (NCBI taxonomy): Eukaryota > Metazoa > Chordata > Ceratodontiformes > Ceratodontidae > Neoceratodus > Neoceratodus forsteri. The sequence goes on along the minus strand of CM028137.1, from coordinate 356,772,575 downwards.
ACCCCCATCCCCTGGCATTGGACTGACCGTTGTCAGACCCTCCCTCCGAGAGAAGGCAGCGGACCGGACCCAGCCAGACTGACTGAACAGCTTATACTAAGTCTCCTACCGTCACCTGACCTGCTCATGGTCGACTCCGCCAAGGTAGGCTGAGACTTCTTTATAGAATTTATTTTAAAAATAAGAATAAATTTAAGCGATACTGTATTAATATAATACTACAAAATAATAAAAACTGAAAACTATGCTGCTAGTTTGAAGTTTGACTCCTGACAGGCGAGCGACGTCGTCACTAAAGTGCACTCGACGGCGGGAAAAAAGGAACTGAGGCGGTTGGAGGGTCGATGCCGAGATAGTCGTTACCGCACGAGCTAGGGCTCGTGGCACTGTTCCTCGCGGCGCCATCTCTGGCACTGACCCTCCAGCAAAAAGTTTGCTCCCAATGGGTCCTAGTGCCTCCGGCGCAGAACCCAATAGTGTGAATGAGTGGTGGAGACTTATGTCCAGGAAGATCAGATCGTGCTGGGCTGCCCAGTACCACACCCACATCACCTCCTGCAAAGAGGGTACAATCAGGTGCCTCCCGGTTTGCTGAAGCACCAAACTGTGGCAGTATTGTCTGTCTGGACGAGGAGAGTTTCCGGGCATAAGAGGGTCTGAAACACCCAGAGGGTGTAGAGCACATCTCTCATCTCCAGGACATTTATGTGCAGCTGCATTTCCTGTGGCGAGCACTTCCCTTGGGTTCCGTGGTCCCCAATGTGGGCTCCTCAACCCTGACAGAAGCATCCATTGTGAGGGTCATGGAAGGGGGGGTGAAAGGCCCCCGGGAAGAGGGTGGATAACTCCTGCCACCAAAGAAGCTCCCGCTTCATGTCACTGGAAACCATGACCCTGTGGTCCAGGTTGTCAAGAGCGTTGATCCCACTGGACCCAGAGTGTCCACTGGGTCACCCTCATGTGCAGTCTGGCCAATGGCACGGTGGGAATGGCTGCCGCCATTAGTTCCAACAGCCGGAGAACAGAGCGAGTTGTGGTCTAACGAGAGCTGGCTACAGCGAAGGCTTGCTGTTTCAGGGTATCTGCTCTGTTCGAAGGAAGAAAGGCCCTGCCCTGTCCAGCACCGCTCCAATGAACTGATGGTGCTGGGAGGGTGAAAGATGGGACCTGGGGTAATTCACCATGATGCCAAGACGGAGAATATGTCCAGGGTGGTGGAAATAGACTCCTGCAGACTGTTCTGAGATGGGTCTGACAAAAGCCAGTCATTCAGGTTTGGGAACACAAGTCCTCCTGTGGTGTAAGGCTGCTGCCACCACTGATAGGCACTTGGTGAAGACCAGAGGTGCCGAGGAAAGGCCAAAGGGGAGAGCCTTGAATTAGTAATGGGTCCCCTGGAAAGAGAACCTGAGATAACAGTGGTGGGCCTGGAGGATAAGCATGTGCAGGTAGGCATCCTGCATGTCCAGTGAACAAAGCCACCGATACTTGAGGAGCAGGGGTAAGAGTCCCGGAAGGGTCAGCATGCAGAACCTCTTGTATTCGCCAAAGAGGTTCAGCAGGGTGAGATCCAAGATGCGTTTCAGATCGCCAGTCTTTTTGGGCACCAGAAAGTAGTGGGAGTAATACCCCCTTCCTTCCTTCCTGTGCTGGAGGAACCGGCTCTATGGCTGACTGACAGAAGAGCCTGGATTTCCTCTTTTACAAGAGGAAGAGGACTCTACGGATAGTGGGACCGGCCTGGAGGACTTTCCGGTGGCCTTTCTGGGAACTCTATTGAGTGCCCTCTTGCAATTATCTGTAGAACCCAAGCATCTGTGGTGATCTCCTCCCACTTTCTAAAGTGGAGGGCAAATCTTGCCCCCACCAGTTCCACCGAAAATACTGGAGGAGGTGGAGGGGTCCCCCACGAGTCAAGAGGTGGAGGGGAGGGCCGCTTAATTACCTCCAACAGCTCTCTGAGATTTGGCTGGGGGAGAAGAGGGTCGGGGTCCCGGACCACATGGCATGACGCTTACCCAGACATCTAGCCCGAGTTTCAGTTCCGCCTCCCACTGTGGACAACGAAAAGGTTGCTTGGGTTTGAAACCAGAGCGGTACAAGGAACGGACCTCCCGAAAGGATCTGCCGCCATCTTGTAGCTCGGTAATGTCCTTTACATCGCCCCCAAACAGTACGGACCCACGGAAAGGTGCGTCCAGGAAAGCAGATTGAACGTTAAGTGCCAGACCCACTATATGGAACCATGCAAGCCTTCTCAGGCAAAAGCCTGAGGCAGTGCAGCGGGCCAGAGAGTGCAGAGTCATAGGTGGCTCATAAGGCGTGGCAACAGGATGACTTAGTAAGCCTCACCTTGCAGAGAAGTCTGTCCCTGAGGTCCTGGTCTGAATCGACTGGAGCACTGACTCAAGATCGGCCAAGGAGGATTTCTGCTAAGAAATCATATGGGCCGCATAATTAACTGACCTTGGGGCACAAGTGGGGGGGAATAAACCTTACAGCCATATTGATCCATCTGCTTGGACTCTTTGTCCGGAGGTGAGGCACTTAGGTGCTTTGGCTTGGCAGATTCATCATGGGCCACTGTTATCACTATGGAATCAGCCTTTGGGTGCGTCGTGAGATGAGAAACCCCTTCTGGGGGATGGTACGCCCTATTGGCCATCTTAGAGACCGCAAGGATGAAGATGGTTGTTGCCAAATGGTGGACGTCAAGTCCTCATGCGGCCCTGTCCTCAAAGGGGCGGTCCACATCTATCATGTGAAAATGCTGTGCGCGAGTCTCTTTTGGGGTCCAGCTCTTGGGAAGCTCAACCGCATGCCTCTAGTATAGGCCGGAGGACCTCAGCAAAAGTAGGATCCTCTGGAGGAGATTTGGGGGACTCTTGGCTGGGGCTCGATGGGGGAAACGGGAGCCCGAGCTGGCAGAAGAATTGGAATCTGCCTCTGAATCCAAGGACAAAGGCCTGCTAGGGGAACAGCCTTTATCTAAAAACATCCTCCGTGGCCCTTTCACCAGGTAGAGCCCTGGGGTGACGCCTGGCAGGGTCCCTGTCTGATGACCAAGAGTTGACCGGGCAAAGGCTCCTAGGAGCCACCCTAGGGACCGGTGTAGAAACCGTAACCAGCTGTGGATGACTGAGCTCCTGGAGGGGCTGGGATTTGGCATCCTTTCACCATGCAGGAATTGCCCCCTGAAGGTCAGCCTGCGACCGGTCCAAAGGCTGTGTCTGCGAAGGAAGAGGTGGTGTTGGCCGAGGCGGATAGCCTAGGTACCCTGAAGGTGGGTATGAGGAGTAGCCAGGGGGCTGGTACCCAAAGTGGTAGCCTTGGGGGGTTGTAACCCTAATACAGGTGACCCTACGCCAGGTACCCTGGCACTTGAGCAGCCACCGGGTAACCAGTCAATGGATACCCCAACACTGGGTAAAAATAAAAAGGATACTGTGGTGGAAGGTAGCCAGGGCTGTGCCTGGAGGATCAGTGAGCAGAGGGACATATTGCCCTGAGGGAGGCGGGGCCGAGGGACCACTGAGTGCAGAAGTGTCCATTGGCGGGCCATGTCAATCAGGGATCCTGGCTGGGCCCCAAGATGGGCTTGGTGGAGGCTCAGGTGTCTGAGCAAGAGGAACAAGTCAAAGCGCCCAAAGAGCCATCAGATGCCGGGGCGCGACCACTACACCAGCCATCACCGGGTTGGAAGGAATGTCGACGGTGAGAAGTTCCTTGGAGTGGGGACCTGAATGGGATCAGACGCTAGGAGATTGGGCATTGGGGCACTAATGAATCAGAGGCCTGGTCCAAGGTGTACAAAGGGGATCTGGGAGAGGTGTCCTCCATTAATAGGCCCACTGGAACTGCAGGGAACCAGACAGTAAAAAGACCCAACGACGGGGAAGATTCCCCTTGAGCCAATGACACTCTTCCCGGCGAGAGTCCAGGGAGAGTGAGGGGTCGGACTGGGTCAGAGGCAGAGAGGAGTCCCAGGAGGGAGAACCCTCGAGGGAAGAGTGTGGGTCTGGCAGCTGGCTCTGCCCACCACTGGCAATGTCAAAATGGTGCAACAGAAGATCCTCAGCTGAGCGGTCGTCGGGGGAGCCAGGACTGACTGATCGGCCATGACCAAGCAGGCATTGGAAGGACAGATGGCCAACTTATCGACTGGGGTCTGGTGGACAACAGGGGAATGGGAGTTCACCACAAGGTCAGACTTGCACAGGTAGACAGCAGGAAAGAAATGTAGGGTGGGCGTGGGGACCACCCCTATATAGTGTCATGCTGACGTCCCATCAGGTGACGTTGGGGCGGTCCGCCATTATGGATTGCTAGCTAGAAGTTTGCCGTGTAGTCCTGATGCCAGGGGGCACAGTCCCACACGTAAGAAAAAATTACTCACCTTAGTAATGTTTCTTCTAATGGAGTCTTGCTATATTATGACAATTGCAGTATGACCGCAGGTTAGAACTGCTCCAGAGGTGAAATAGTTAACTTTCCATGCAGGCATGGAACTTAAGAGCGCGAGCTCGGTTGAAAACTCTGTCTGTTGTGCTTCAAACACAAACTGTCAGATCTTTACGAGCTAAAACTCACTAAGGTTCTGTGTGGAAGCTGTAAACCTACACTAGCCAACTGGCTACTAACATAAACACTCATTTTTGGCCTAAAACAAAGACTCAAGTCAGGAGACCCAAAATGCAAAAACACAACACCTATTCATCCAAAAAGTAGGTGAAAACAACAAGGTGGGCATCAAAAAAGTGCCAACCTGTACTGCCCACCCACATCCCCAAAACAGAGGGTTCTGAGAGGGCAGGGAGGGAGGTCATAATATAGCAAGACTCCATTAGAAGAAACAACATTACTAAGATGAGTAATTTTTTCATCAACATGAAGTCTTGCTATATTATAACAATTGCAGACTACACAGCAGTACCCCCATGGAGGAGGGACAGAACCTACCTAGGAAATAGGCTCTGAAGCACAGCTGTGCCAAACCGAGCATCACTCCTAGCCTGGATGTCCAGGGAGTAATGCTTGGTAAAAGTGTGAACTGTTTTCCAGGTAGCTGCTTGACATATTTCTAGAATAGGAATGTCTCTGGCAGAGTGAGCCCTCAGGCCTGAGGGGGGAACTTTACCCAACTTCTCATAGCAGAATTGGATACAAGAGACAATCCACCTGGCAATGGATCTTTTAGTGGCTGGCTTCCCTTTACCAACTTCGCCATAGGTGAGGAAGAGTTGAAGGGGAGTCAAACCTATGACCCTTGGTACACTCTATGTAGTAACTAAGGGCTCTCTTCACATCTAGGCTGTGCAGCATCCTCTCCCCAGAGGAAGAGTGGTCAGTGAAGTACACTGGAAGTAAAATAGATTAAGGTGGAAATCTGAAACCACCTTAGGCAGGAACTTTCTGTTAGTCCAAAGGACCACCTTATCTCTGTGAAAAGAGATAAACTCCTGCTCCACTGACAACGCTTGTAATTCACTTATGCGTCTGGCAGAGGTGATGGCTACCAAAAACACAGTTTTCCAAGTCAAGTACTTGAGCTCAGCTGAAGACAAGGGCTCAAAGGGGGGTTGCATAAGCTGAGCAATGCAAACATTAAGATCCCAGGCAGGGGCAGGATCCCTGAATGGAGGGTTGGTGTGAAACCACCCCTTAAAAAACTTGGAAAATACAGGATGAGCTGAAAGGGAAGAGGATTTACCTGCTGAAATAAAAGCAGACACAGCTGCCGAGTGCACCTTCAGGGTAGCTGGTCTCGGCCCCAAAGAATTCAGGTGGACCATATAATCCAGGACTGTGGGTAGATCAGCAGAGACTGAGGAAATATGCTTTTCCGAGCACTTATGGAAAACTCTTCCATCTGGAATTGTAAGTAGCCCTGGTGGAAGGCTTCCTTGCGCCTTCATTATATCCATTACACCTGGGAAAGTGTAAAATCAACAAACTTAACTCTTCAAGAACCAAGCCTTGAGATTGAGAGATTTGAGATTCAGGTACCAGACCCTTCCCTGGGCACAGGTTAACAGATTGTGATTCCTGGGAAGGGACAGGGAGGATGGACTGCTAAGGACAGCAGGAGTGATACCAGGGCTGTCTGGCCCAATCCGGAGCTATGAGAATGACTTTGCATGATTGGGATCTGATTTGACTAGCACTTTGAACAGGAGAGAAAGAGAGAAGGCATAGAGAAACTTCCTCCCAACTGAGGGCTAAGGCATCCAGTGGGAGTGAGCCCAACACTGGGGGCCTGCAGCAAAGAGGAAGTTGATGATTGTCTGGGGCTGCAAAAGATCTATCTGCGGGTGCCCCATCTGGCAAATACTACTCCCAAGACCAGGGATCCAGTGACCATTCGTGGTGGCCCTGGGAAATCCTGCTGACAGCATCTGCCAGGACATTGTCCTTGCCTGGGAGGTGAACTGCCGTGAAGGGAGGTGTTCAGGGAGTAAGCCAGAGACCACAACTTCATCGCTCCGGTGCACAAGGCCGTAGACAGAGTGCCCCCTTGCTTGTTGATGTACCACATTGTAGTGGTGTTGTCTGTTCTGGCCTAAATACTCTTGTTCTGAACAGATTTGGAAAAAGCTTGAAGTGCTAGAAAAACTGCTCTGAGCTCCAACAGGTTGATGTGGAGCAGAGATTCCTGGGGAGACCACAGACCCTGGGTGGTGAGGTCGCCCATGTGAGCTCCCCAGCCCAAGAGGGACGCATCTGTAGTAAGGATTAGCGAATGAGACTGAGTGACAAAAGGAACCCCCTGTCTCAGGTTGCTCTGATCCTGCCACCACTGTAGGGCTTGGATCAGGGTTCGAGTTACTGGGATCAGCTTGGTAAGAGGATCCTTTCTTTGAGACCAAAAGCTCTCAAATGGAACTGGATGTCCCTCATCTGAAATCTTGCTCCTTGCACAACTGCTGTGGAAGCAGCCATGTGTCCTAGGAGCTGCAGAAAATGCCTTGCTGGCCGGGAGACCTGCAAGGTAAATGAGAGGCCAGGAGACTAGGGTCTTTGCCTGTCCAGGGGAGGGAGGCCCGGCTTCCTGTGTGTTCAGTTCTGCGCCTATGAAGGTAGAAGCTGGACTGGCTCTAGAACTGACAGATTCAGAAGGAAACCTAGAGAGGTAAGCAGTTGCTGCGTTATCTGAAGGTGTAAACTGACCTGGTCTGGGGACTAGCCTACCAAGAGCCAATTGTCCAGGTAAGGAAAGATGGCAATCTTTTGCCTTCTTAAGTAGGCAACTGCTACAGCCAGGCATTTGGTGAATACCCTGGGGCAGAAGTGAGGTCAAGGGCATTGCTCTGAACTGGTAGTGGCCTGAGGGCAGCTCGAACCTGAGGTACTTCGATGGGAGCTTCTGATGGGAATATGGAAGTAGGCATCCTTGAGGTCCAGGGAAGCTAGCCAGTCCCTGGCCTTAGAGAGGGTAGGATAATCCCAGAGTCACCATTTTGAATTTTGGCTTTAAAAGGTGCTTGTTTAAATATCCGAGATCCAGGATGGGCCGCCATTCTCCTGTCTTTTGGGGTAAGGAAGTACCTGGAGTACCAACCTTGCCCTGGTGTAGGGAGGAACCCTTCCACAGCTCTGAGAGCCAGGAGGTAGAGACCTCTGCCTCTAGGCGAGTGCCTCTGATGGAGTTGCAGGTGGAAAAGATCTGGTTCTCAGCTTTGGAAATTTTTTGAAGCTGAGAACCAGTCCCTGGCTTACTACTTCCAGGACCCACTTGTCTGATGTTAAAGACTTCCAGTCCTGGACAAAGTAAGCCAGCCTGCCCCCTACAGGTAGAGGAGAATCGCCCTGGCAATCCCATCAGGGTGCCTGCTTGGCAGGGGCTTTGGGCTGAGAGGTGGAAGCAGACCTGCTTGTACCCCATCTGCCTCTCCCTCTAAAGAACCCCCTCTGAGCATAGGCGGAGGAGGAAGCTTGGGCTTGGTAAAAAGGCCTATGAAAAGGCCTGCCCCTGCCTTTAGGAAGCTGCTTTTGAGGAGTGGCCTGCCTTTCCTTGGCCTGTGGACTCCTATAGGTGGTCCTATATTCATCCATTTTCTTCATGTAATTCTCTGTTTACTCCCCAAATAGAGAATTTCCCACAACAGGAAAATCCATGGCCTTAGACTGGGTATCCTAAGACAGGGTAGTACATCTGAGCCAAGCCATCCTGCGAAGTGCCACAGATGTAGCCATGACTCTTGATGAAACATCATTAGAGTCCACTGCAGCATGAAACTGCACCTTGGATGCCTCAGTACCATCCATAGCCACCTGTTCCAGCTCCCTGGCAAGCTGGTCAGGGACTTGTTTCGCTAGGGCCAGCACAGTATCCCATCTGGATTTCTGGTACCTAGCAGCATAAGCCATATAATTTGCCTGTCTGAGTCCCAAAGATGCTGCCATGTACTGTTTCTTTGCCATAGCATCAGTCTTCCTGGAGTCCTTCTCAGGGGGGTGTGAAGCTAGGGGAATAGTAGCCTTGTCACAGGCTGCAGCCTGCACTACCACCACATGGCTGCATTGTTGAGTGAGGAAATCAGTGTCGGAGCCTGATAAGGTATACCTCTTGTCCATCCTTTTATCCACAGGAGGTATAGTGTGAGGAGTTTTAAACTTTTACTGTCTGTTTCCGAAAAGATTTATGCAAAGGAATAGACAGTCTCCTAGACTCTGGAATATCCATCATTTCTACATAGTCTGGCTCTCGGTCATCAACAGCTTCCTCAACAGGGAGCTGGAGAGTTTCAGCAACTTTTTTATAAAACATGAAATGAGAAGGGGACTCAGAAAGCCTTGAAGGAGAAACCCCTAGGGGTCTATCTGGAGAGATGTCCGGATCAATGGGCACATCCAGATCTTCAAAACCATATTCGCTCTCCTCATATTCCTCTTCCCCCTCCCCCGGTTCATAAAAATCCTCAAAATCATAATCTTGAACCGGTGGAACCGCTGAACCGAACGCTACCTGAAGGTGTCTGTTCGGTCGGAACCGGAGAGAGAGAGAGAGAGAGACTGGACAATTTGAACTGCTTTAGCCATTTCCTCAGCAGTTGGGGAGAGAACTTTTGGCTCTACACTAGCTGACTTTCTAGTCCTTTTTGCTGGAACCGGCTCCTCAGAACCGGCTTTTCGTTTGCCCGAGGAAGTATCGCCCTGGTCAGAGGGCACTCTCTCCGGTTCGGTTGGCACCGAACCGGGCTGGCCATCCGGGTCAGCGGACTTTTTGGCCTCCCTTTCCCTGAGCCTACCAACTCTCATCTATGGTGGCAGCAGGGAAATTGTGACAAATCTGGCAGTCTGAATTGAGGTGGTCAAACCCCAGACAATAGACACATGTGGTGTGTGGGTCAGCCTTAGCAAAAGCTTCCCCACAAACACTACAGTGTTGAAACCCAGTGGGTCCGGTTTTTCTTTTGGGTTTCTCAGACATAATGCCAGCCTAACCAACTTGCCCGTTGATGGCAATCCACCAAGCAAGACACCCTTATCGGTTCCCAACCGTGTCACGGGTTGTGGAAAAAACCGTAATGAAATCAGTTTTTTTTAGAACCGGTAAGAACCAGGAACCGCACTCTAAAAAAGGACTAGTAGATTTTAAATACAACCTGATCGGTTCAAACCGAACCGATAAAGAATTACAAGTTCCACACAGAAAAAATAAATGTAAAACCTATCTATTACTTACATTACCACAGACAGAGCTTGAACCGAACGGTCGTGGTTTAATTTCGCTAAAACCCGAAAAATAATACTTTTAAACAGACAAAATGAACCGAGCAGAAGGAGAAATCTCCGGAGCGACTGTTCAGTGAGGCGGAGTAAAGAATCTGACAGTTTGCGTTTGAAGCACAACAGACAGTTTTCAACCGAGCTTGCGCTCTAAGTTCCATGCCTGCATGGAAAGTTAACTATTTCACCTCCGGAGCAGTTCTAACCTGCGGTCATACTGCAATTGTCATAATATAGCAAGACTTCATGTTGTTTGAATGACCTACTGCAGGAACCCTCTCAAAGTAAGATCCTGTGTGACACGGACTTGGCCCTAAGAAGGTATGGAAGGGCGAAAGGTGTACCTTCACAGAACAGTACTGGATGCCAGAGTCATATAGGGACAGAAGGTAATCCAAACCATGCTGCACTGAACACAAAATGGTCAGCAACAGTGCAGAACAAAACAATTCCATTTCAGGGAGTAAGTGTGCCAGGTAAACTGCTCATGAGCTGCAAGTAGAACACCCAAAACTGCGCAGGAGACCCCAAAGCACGTCAATCCCCTGGAGTCGGGCATGAAGCTGCAGGGACTGAAGGCCTGGGCTCAAGAGACTGCTGTCCTGCATCAGAAGCCCCACTCGTAGAGGGTGTGTGGTTCCCTCTTCTCCGGCATATTGCTGCGGAGTGACGTGTACACGCCCTCTACAAGTGGGGCTCCTGATGCAGGGCAGCAGTCTGTTGAACCCAGCCACAGCAACCGACCTGCTGAGTCCTCCAGGATGTTCAGAAAGCTGGGTACAAATGTGGTAACGATGTATACACTGTGTGCCAAGGCCCAATCCCTGACCCGCATGGCTTCTCTGCAGGGGGATAGGAGGGTATACCTCCTTGTTAAGGTAGTGCAAGACACAAAGGTTGTCTCTATCCATACCAGGACAGGCAGCCTTGAATATAAGGGGTGAAGACCCACAGGCCTAGATTTGTCCTCCGCTCCAGAAGGTCTGCTTGAAGAGTCATATGAGGAAGACCAAACACCCACCCTCGTTCTTGAGTGTACCCAAACAGGCTCCCCAAACCATCCTTGAGACATCCATGGTGAGGATCTCCCACGGTGATGGGCAGAAAAATGGGGACCCCTGCAGTCCACGACCAAAACATGTTGAGCTGGGATTGGGAAGCCTGGGCCCACTGTGCATGAGGCATCCACTGGGGAAAAGTGCGTGTTAAAGGAAAGCTGTCCTCAATTTCAGCTCTCCGCCCCCGAAAGGCTTACCCCCAAATAAACTTTTCCCAAGGAAAAGCCTCTGGTTTATGCACTGTTACTTTATTTTAATTTTGTAAGGCCGGAAGCAGAGAATACGGCGGGCGCTGCACAGCTCCATTTACGTAAAAGTGCAGCGCACCGCTGACTTCAATATATGTGTACTGAAGCAAGCGGTGTGGCACTGCACTTTTACAGTGAATGGAGCCATGCAGCGTCTGCCACATTCCCCGCTCCCGGACTTTACAAAATTAAAATTAAGTAAGTAGTGCATAAACTAAAGGTTTTTCCTTGCAAAAAGTTAAAATCGGGGGATAAACCTTTCGGAGGCAGGGAGCTGAAATTAAAGACAGCTTTCCTTTAAAAGAAGCCACTTGAACCGCCACAATGGCAGCTACCATGAAGCCCATGAGTCGAAGCATGGCTCTTGAAGAGACTCGGGAGCTTGTGGCAATAAATATCGCCTGTGCTATCAAACAGTCGACGCAAGAGTCCAGAAGGAATGACTGCTTCTGACCAGTGTCCAACACTGAAAGCACCCTATGCTGTTGACAAAGGGTCAGAACAGATTTGAGTTCACTGCTTGGGATATCCAGCTGACTGAACTGGCAAGTCTGGAACAAAGTCTGTAAAGCCGCTGCCCTGGATGGCACCTTGAGGAACCAATTGTCCAGGTAAAAGAATACACAAAGCGTCAGCACAAGGCTGATGCTACCACAGCTAAGCACTTGGTGAAGACCCATGGCCCAGAGGACAAGCCAAAGGGCACGCCACAAAATTTAAGATAAGTATTAGACCTCCAAAAGGAAGTGCAGGTACAGTCAATGGCTGTACCAAATCTTGATGTGTTGGCATGCTTGTCCTTAACAGGCAGCAAAAAGCTTGAAGTCAGGCATCCTCAGGGTGAGACACGAGGTGTACAGAGTAGTGTCTTACTAAAGGAGATGATGGAACCAGAATCAAACCCATAAGACAGGCTGCACTTCAAGATCCCCTTGCTTCATAGCTAGAAGGGCAGAACTGTATTCATCTCCCTTCTTTGGCTGAGACTGAGGAAGAGGACCATAAGCTCCTGAGGCAGTGAATGTGGTAACACAGGGTCAGGGACTGCAGTCCCAAAGGAATCTGCAGCGGATGTCAACAGAAGCATTCAACCGAGTAATCACTGATAGCACGAATAGCAAAAGTCACTGAAATCATTCAGAGACAGTAGCCAAAACCACAGTGCTGGTGTAGATGGCACCACTCAGCAGGGTCAGCAAAGAAAGGAAAAACAGGACAGTGCTGGTCGAAGTGACATGAATGGGCTGCACACAGCTGGCAGCGACAGAGTTATAGCTCATGCCCAACCTTGGCATCTCCTGAAGGAATGTCGAGCCGGAGGTGGAGGCTGATGATGCAGATTTACCCTCATCAGGACTCTAGTGCTCTGGACAGGGAAGTAGATTTGGAATGTTTGCTGTGGCACTCTGAAGAGGCCTTTTTTGACTTTTCTTTCAACGAATGGCATTTTACCCATGAAGGTCACAGCACTGTTACCTGTGGGTTTTCCACAATGGCAGAGCCAGTGGAACGAGCTGGTGACAACAGGGTAGAGCAGATGCTGGCCACCTGACATTCGTGAGTTTCACACAATGGGCCAAGGGGTCTTTTTATGCAAAAAGATTCTATGCATCTATGTTTCTGCAGGAAATTCTCTCCAAGTCTTCCAGCAACACCTCCTTATGGTCTGCTTGGAGCCCTGACAAATGGAGTTCTTCATGTCATGGAGGAGTCTGCATCAGCAAACAGAGCAAGTGAGCATGGTTTTCTTCACTCTGCACCAACGGAAAAAAAAAAGCTCAGGCTTCTTTAGGGAGAGAGGTGAAGGATATCAATGATGCCATGCAATACCAATAAAATAAGTAGAAGTAAAAAAACAACTTTGACTGAAATCAAAGGCAGTTTTCGCAACTGGACAAGAGATCCATGGTGAGACAAAAAAAAAAAAAAAGCATAGCTGAGGAGGTATGGAGACTTTTACATAGACGCACTGATGCCAGATAATGTGGGTGAAAGAAAGTTTGAGTGGTCTAGACACCAACTGCTTACAGTTCCAAAGGTGTGGCTCTGTGGTGGGAGTTGTCCATGAAAAAAACAGGAAATGTTGGATCACAAAAATGGTTTTGACCTCATGAAAATGGACATGATCACTGTTCTGGAAAGCACTTTATGAAATGAGAGAAAATAAACTGCACATGTGCAAAAACTGCACTTTTTTTAATTTAAAAACTAAAAACCTCTCACTAAAGCCATCTATCAAATCATCATCTGTGGCCATACTAAGAGGTTTGAACTCTCAGCCATTTTTGTGCCATCAGTGTTCAAAAAGTCTTTAAAAAAACAATCTTTTTTTGTATGCTTTTAACCCTCTAGAATTGTTAAACCACTGATGAACACCACACAATTTCACAATCCAGAGATTCTGGCACAGAGAAAGGGATGCCAAATTTCAATTTATTCTGTTTGGCACTGGCCAAAGCATTGAGGTGTAAAAAAATCAGGGTCTAAAACAGCCGTGTCTACTCAATCCCAATAATGAACAGTTACTTAAGAACTTACCGGAATAGCAGATATTTGAGGAAATCTCATCAGGCCAACCTTTGGAACTATACCTGCAACAGCACTTGGATCATATGGAAACTTTGCAAGCTAGGGGCCACAGACTATGACTTCATGTGCCAGCGTCCACATAAACTTGGGCACACCATCTCTCCTCAGTTCCCAGTCGGAGATCATTCTCGGGGGACCACTTTCTAAGGAACCAGAGAGACCCCAGTACTCTGCATACCAGGAGAAACAGAGTGCTGGAAAACACAGCAATGGAAACAGCAATACAAAGATCATTTGTTGCAACCCTGAAGGGGGAAGGAGGGTCGGATGGCATGGCCTTATGAAAGAGATGGAGATCTATGGTTATGGTAAGTTCTTGCATAACTTTTCTATCTTCTTAGAGGATCTGTCTGTCTCTCTCTCTCTCTGTCTCTCTCTCTCTCTCTCTCTCTCTGTCTCTCTCTCTCACATCTTTGGAACGAGTCCCAAGCAGCACCAAGAGCTACAGTCTGGGCAGCTGATGCCTATAAGCTTATGATAGTAGGCCTTGTAGTACAGCTAGTCCAAAAATGAAAATTGCGTACCTACCGTAATTCTTGATCTTCTCTTTATCTTCACCATTCATTACTGCTTGCGTTGTGCCGGAGGTGCGCACCCGCCACGGGAGATTTTTTTTTTTTTTTTTTGTGTGTGAAATCGGCAGACACTGATATACAGCACATGCGAGCATGTGCTATAGCATTCTTGGCATCCTTGCATGCCTGCGCCATGGGGGAGGGGAAAAAAAAAAAACGGGGACAAAATTAGCCAAATCCTCCAGCATGCGTGAGGGTCTGCCTGCAGCGCTGCACTGGATACTCCAGGAGCTCCCTCTGGACCCGACCTCTTGGTCTTCCACGATGGGGTCCACGATGTGGCCCAGATGGAAAAGGAAGGAGGCTGAAGCTCAGGCACAGTGCCAGATGCAGGAGCTGCCAGTGGACTGGAATGGGGGACCATAGGACCACCCTAGTCGAGGAGGTAGGCACAGAAAAAACCAAAAAAAGAATTAGCGATAACTTCAGATGAAGGACTTTGTTTTCTTTGTTTGTACAGCCTTTGTAAATAGCCATCCTTAACAATTTTACTTTTTTATTTTACTGTTACTGATAAAACACTAGTTGTGAATTTTATAAGTGCTTTTGGTTTTCCTATGCTTCCTGACCTGCACCTCGACAAGCTGCTGCTAAAGTTTTTTTTTTTTTTTTTTTTATGCTCACTCCCAGCTCCGGGCTGGCCTCTCTTTCAGGCCACCTACGACCTCCGAGCCGCACTGCCTCAGATCAGCCACCTCTTCACCCCCCGGTTGACCCCAGACGTAACTCTTGCGCGGATGGGTCCCCCCACCCCAGAGGGGACAGCACCGTGGGTGCTGCTGGGGATGGTGCGGCACTGTCCTCAAACTCGCAGCTACAGGAGCTGGCGGCGATCATCATCATCCGTCGCCCGCCTCGCTTGCTCTCGGAGGCATGGTGTGACAATGTAAAACTGACACCAACATTCACCACACCTCCTTAGTGAGTGGGACCCCAAACATTGCCATGCCCCCAGCCTCGCTGGGAGTCCATGTCGGTTGATAGCCCCAGCGAGAAGGCAAGCCGTCAGCGATGTCAACCCTCTCTCCCGGCCCGGCCCTCCAGCACCAGAGTCTGTTCCGAACCTGGGTCGCTGGCGTCATAATCAAATCAACCGCTGTGCTGCGGCGGGTCGAATCCAAAGTTTTTGAAGGAGAACACCCTTCCTGCGCCACCTGGTAGTGCAGCTGAATCACTGGCAGATCTTACAGGCTTTCATGCTGTGGAGAAACCTAGGCAGCAGACAGTTCATGGGCGTCATCCTTGTAGATTTTTCACCACACTCGCAGTACTGAAACTGCTTGGAAGGTTCTTTCGGTGGCATACAGGTCACGGAGAATCACTATAAAAGTGATTAAATATAAAGAAAAAATTAAAATGACAGCTTTTTGCAGCAGCGTTTCTGACGGGGGGGGGGGCGCCAAAAATCTTAGCAGGAAAAGATTAGAGAAGCGAAGGGGCCGCCCACATTTATGTAGATGCTGGCACATGACGTCATGGGCGGTCCCTGGCTTGCAACATTTTCGTCTGGTCCTAGTGCTGACGCAGGTATATTCCCAAAGGTATGGCCTGAAGAAAGAAATATCCTCCAAGAATAACAGGGGCACTTCTGCACCCTTTTAATCTTTCCATCTATCTAACAGAACTAGTGCTGTGAATTTCTGCACAGTCTAAATGGACCCCACAAGTGTTCCACTGGGGACAATCAAGGTAAGAATGTATGCTCACACACCAGTACCAGGCCAGGGTGCAGCAATAAGGAAGCCAGCTTCAATATGTAAACAGACATTTTTTTACTGCACTTTTCTTCCCCTGCTCTCCTGACCATCCCATCATTGGCCCTACTTCACAGCTAGCCCAGTCACCCACCTTCTCCAGGACTTACCTGTCCCGTTCCTCTCTAGCTCACAAGCCAGGGCAGGCCACCCTGGGGGCACCTAAACCCATGTCGCAAGAGCACATCAGTCAATGGTGCAGGGCCTGCAATGTGAGGCTGGCGTCATCCTGCTTGGTTGGGGCATTTCCGGCCCTCCGATTCCCCATGACACTCATGGAGTACGCATGCTGGTGAGTGCCATGAACTCTGAGCACACCAGTGTCCACTCCTCCTGATCCTTGGCTCCTACCTGCGCAGCCACCTCTGGTCAGCCAGGTGGCAGTACTGGGGCAGAAACCAGAGCTCCCAGATGCTCAGCCAACCTCCACTGGCTGTCCCTCTGAAAATCCAGGCTCATTCCTGAACCCAGGTCATTGCGTCACGAATAAACAGAATGCTACCACACTCCATATGACTCCCTGTCAGCAATGCAAGAACAAGCAGGCGGTTTTCAGATGCTGAAATTAGTCTTTTGCTAAACAGTAGAAAAAGGGGCAGTAAGAAATCCACTTAGTCCAGTGCGCCCCGGCGCTTCCCTCGCTACAGCTTCAGCAAAGAGCAGGGTACTGGACTGAAGAACTTCCTTACATACCACAGTCCCTCACAATAGTCCAGTCAGTGGATGTGCATCATTAACAGAGGAAAACAACTGAATGGACAAGTGGCTCTAGAGGGACTTGAACAAGTAAACAGTGAAATCAAATATACAAGGTGCACAGATAGTACAACTACAAAATTCTCAAAATTACAAAGTTACGAAAGTAAACGTGCTGCAGAGACGGACCCAAGTTACACAGTTCCATATCGAGATAAGTTAGCTTGATGGGAAGAATTCACACTGTTTAGTTAAATCAAGCCAACATAAACTAGAACCAGATCCCTGTTTAACATCAGACGCAATTGTTATGCTTATAAATAGTTTACTGTGTCTCACGCACCAGTGAACCAGACCCCGGGACCCATAAATGTTAAATGTATCCCCAAGTGGGGTGCCCGATGACCCAGTGGGTAGCACTGTGTGGCTCCTGTGCCAGTGACATGGGTTTGAGAACAGATCTGGGTCAGGCGGCAGAGGAAGCTGGTGTGGCAGTGCCACTCAGAAGCACTCCCAGTGAGGGAGGGATGTCGTCTGGTTCCGCAGCCACAGCGACCCCTGCAGTAGGCCAGGAAGCCTTCTTCCTCCACAGGGGTTCACTGCATGCAAGGCCTGACCAGGCACTGCCCACTGTCAAGAGGGAGATGGAAGGACTTATGGGGACAGAGGGGAAAAAAAAATGTCCAACCCCCATGTACTTTGTCTACCTGCATAACAGTCATCTGTACTCTCTGGGCCCCGCCCGATGTGGATCCCCACTGGTCTGACAGCAGGTGGTGTGGCTGATGAGGATGGGAATGTCACCAGCAGAAGGACCTGAATGTCAGGCAAATGTGGTGGCTAGAGAGCAAAATGCTGCATGGCCAAAAAAGGTTTCCCCAAAACTCTGCCTTGGTAGCAGCAGCAGACTTACTGCGGGAAAATGCAATGAGAATACAAGAGTATACTGGTGGGAGCTGGAGTGATGAATGTTTTCTCTCAAAGGTATGAAAGTGTCTAATGACTTCTTAACATAAGAACTGGGTTTTGTAAGCAGAAGATTGCAAGTTGAAATCCCAGACTGGATCAACTTTGTCCTTCGGCCCTACCAAGCACTTATGCCACTTTGAGTCTCATGCATAATCTTGTTTATGTAACGACCCATACACCCCTTTCAAGTTGCCAATTTTAGAAACATTAAATAAAATACAGTAAATTTTGCTGCTAAAAGTGAAGGGGTAAAAGGTACTGCTGCCAAAACTGAACACAAAAAAGAAAGAAAAACCTTTTGTAAACCCTGTGAGACAAATTCTCTTTCTCGGGTGCCTGATCTCTGCGCTCATCTACCCAGGAATCTATGGTCCCTCGAGATGTGGGGGAAGCTGGGACCCCACGGTTAACCAGATCAGTCACCTTAAATTTAGCCACCAGGTGTAATGAGGAGTCCTGACCTGTTCGGCGGAGATGAGCAGAATCTCATGCCGTGCCTTCTCAATGCCCTCCTTTGTGCCAGTGATTTTGATCTGGTTGCTGGCATCATCTGGTCGGGGAATCTGGATCTTGGTGGCCGTCTTCAGCTCCAGCTCCTGCAGTTTCTCGCCGTTCTTGCCGATCACAAAGCGGTGGTGCTCCTTCGGGATGGTCACCGTAGCAGAGGCCTGGGCAGGCAGAAGAAAAGCAAAAAACCTTTAAGTAACAAACAAGCATTTGTAAATACTGAATGTCTGCTTGCTAGTATTGCCATTTGTACTGCAAGAGTTAGAGAGGTATATAATAGGAATGGCACTGAAGTACTGAACTAACGCCAACCCCCACCTTGCAGAGACTGACAGGCACTGAGGGTGTGGCTTTGGGTAGTTGGGCATAAAGCTCACACCATTCCACCTCACCCACTCTGCAGACAGACAGGTGTCATGGTGTGACTTGGGGTCTTCGGCCCTTACGCTCACCCCATTCCGTGAGGAAATAAGCTGAGATGGGTGCAGTATAGGAAAATGAAGTGAGCGTTGGGGCGAAGACCCAAGGTACACCTGTAATGCCTGTCACTGGCTGCAGGATGGGATGCAATAGCATGAGCATTACAGCCGACAACCCCAAGTCACAGCCCGACACCTGTCAGTCTATACAGGGTGGGGACTTACGTTGAAAACTCTAACGCCCGGGTGTTTGTTGGTATTTTCACTACAAATTTTCAACATGGACTTTTTGGGACTGCAGCTCAAGAATAGTGGCACTATCATTTCATTACTCAATCCCCAAAGGTGATTTTGCACAGCGACTGCGTCATTCGGCACAACAGGTGTGAAAACACATTTTGGGTAGGAGGTGAAAAAAAAAAAAAAAAAGACAGCTGTACTATTCATGAGGAGGTGTGAAAAAAATAGCAATGTTGAAAACCTGGAGTGAAAATATGAAAAATTGGTGAAGTTACGAGCATGCGTAGAAACTGCATAACGCACACTCCCATAACGCAGTAATTTTGTGGAATTTTTTTTACCAATTTTTCAACATGGCCTTTTTGGGATGTCGGCTCATGAACAGTGGCACTGTGATTTCATTAATCTGTCCCAAAAGTTGATTTCACAGATGACTGCACCATTCTGCGCCATAGTGCGAACAAACATTTTGGGCAGGATGCAAAAATGACAGCTGTGCTGTTCAAAAGGAGGTGTGAAAAAATAGCAATGCTGGAAATTTGGAGTGAAATATATTGAAAATTGGCAAAATTATGAGTGTACATAGAAACTGCACAATGCACGCTTATAATGCAGTCATATTTTGTTGGAGTTTTTCACCAAATTTGCAACACAGTTTTTGGGACCCCATCCATGAATAGTGGCACTGTAATTTCACATCTCCCAAAGGTGATTCGCCACAGACTTCAAATCACCTTCGGGACCAAGAAACGAAATAATTCAAACATTCACGAGGTGGGGTCCCAAGACCTCTATGTTAATAATTTGGGGCCAAAACTCCCAAAAATGACAGATATCAACCCAAGTTGAAACCCCTCATTCATGCCATTATAAAGCTTACCAGGATTTTCTTCAATTTGCAGTCAGCTTTTGAAGAGTTCAGATGTGTTCCTGCTCCACAGATGATGTAGCGCGGACCTCCGGAAGGAAGTATGGGTGAGGGCGAGTGTACAGAGGGAGGTGGGGATGGGGGCCCAGAAGACAACGAGGATTTTTTTTTTTTTTTTTTTTTTTTAACTTGTGGGGAGGGAAAGGGGTGACCGTTTCTTCATTTACAGGATAAAAAAAGAAAGAAAAGTTTGGCACACTGGGGTGGGTTCCCAGTGTGCCACAACAGTGGTGGGCGGGGGATGCCAACTCACGGACTGGGTACCCTGATGTCTGCAAGGGGTGTTGACGGGGTGGGGGCGCATCAGACACCGGGAGTGAGAATCCCAGTGTCGGAAAAGAAAGGGGAAATTGTTTAACCAGGAAAGACGCACTGTGTTGGGGGAGAGGGGTGCCGACAAGAGGACTGGGTACCCCATGTCGGCTTATGGGGACTGTGTGGTGGGTGGCAGGCAGGAGCTGCCATATTTTGGCACCACTTAATGAGGGGGGGAATATGCCAACACGGGATTGGGCACCCCGATGTCAGCTTTCCCCAGGAGTGTGTGGCCTGTGGAAGGAGCCACCATTTTAAATAAATAAATGTTTCACGAGAAAAGGCACACTAGGGCCGGGGAACACAGGGCAGCAGCAGACAAGAAGGAAACTACGCCCATGCGCATTACTGTGCTCCGTAATGCGCATGAGCGGAGTCTTGTCGGCTGCCTCTGTGTTCCTGGGTGGGGGGGGGGAGCTGCCACTGCAATCAGGGATGACGAAACTCACCCATTGGAGCGGCACATTTCTTTTAAGTCCAGTGCACATTCTCAACCTGCCATCATCGGCTGTTTTTTGGTTGATTGATAGCCGAGGGCCGGGCCCCTGAAAGCTTGGGCTGTAATGGCCACACACTGCCACATCTCTGCAATGCTCTACTCACCTCAATGTGTTTCTTGTGTGCTGCGCACACAAGCAAACATTAAAATGGGAATGGTTGCTGGCCCAGTGGTGTGGAAGGCTGAGGAACAGGTTGCTCTCCGCCTGCCAGACCAGCAAGCCCAAGGTCAGGAACAGACACAGGTCAGTCAGGGCTGATTAAGGAGGGACGACTGAGCATCCCTGAGAACAGCTTTCTTCCTCAGGGAAGTTCATCCCACAGGCTGGCTGTCCCCTGAAGGAATCAGGTTAGGTAGTGCCATGAGAACTACCACCCAGGGTCGTGTCTGAAACTAGTCAAATTCTTGATTAGCACACCTAACCTGGTAAACAAAACAAACTAAAAATATAACAACTCAAAAAGGGAGTGTCAACCTACATCTGGATGCTGGGAGCATCTCCACGGAGGCTAAGCATGCACATCCTATCACTGCACAAGCACTGGCAGAGAGCAAAAAAGGATGGGGGAACATCCTCCAATCTCAGTCAGTGACAGCCCAGTCCCCTGCAGACTCAGCACAGATGACTGGGCCTCTGGTAAGTTCTGTGGCAGAGGGACACAGAAGTTTGGTGACTGGGAGGGGACCAGTCCACATGGGGATAAAATACTGATGGGGAAAAAATGTGTGGGGGGGTTACAGCCCAGGATGTCAGGAGTAGAGGCCGGCAGAGCAGGCAAATAAGCTTCCACAATGACAGTCTTCTGAAGGGGGAGGGTCGAGCAGCACACAGTTTGAACACTGGCCCCTGGAGGTTGCATGGTCTGGCATGAACAATGCAACTGCCTGCATCACTGCCATGGTGCGGACATGGAGCACACTTGTGAGGGAGCTGGGCAGAAGAGGGACTCTAAAATGGAAACTGCTACCTGGGATTTCCCAGATGGCAGCTCCAGAGTCCTCCCATGCCCCCTAATCCATCAGCACACTGGCACGGTCACCCTCTCCCGATGAGAGCAAGAAGGAGGGGGGCACCTGGAGATAAATTAATCTGGTACCAGGATGCCAAAGGACCAGGCAAGGAGTCCGTGGCATGCAGCAAGGGTTATGTTCCGCAGGCAGTTGGGCCCTAAGGAGTAACCGGACGAGTAGCACAGGATGAGTAAAGAAAAGGGGGAGGGGGTTGGCAGGACTTTCACTGTTTACTGGACCAATATACACACTGTCACAGCACACAAGCTTTCAGAATCTTACAGATCCCATCTCTGGTTGAGACTCCTCGCTGAAAAACCAGCGTGGCACTAAATGTTTAATGTGTACAAATTTTTGTACAATTCAAAACCAGTTAAACCAAATATTCACCACCACAAACTGACATACAGACAGGATTACTGTGTGCAAATCTCTTAATGAAGCAGTGCCATAATATACATTTTCTAAGGACAACCCAGGACTTATAAGGCTCACCTGGTGTGTTTCACAAACTTAATTGAGTCATCAAAAGTAGAGGCACATGAACAGACCATGGTATTTATACCGAATGTTTCAAAGCAACAGTATCATAATCCTTGTTCAAAGCCCAGATGTCTCAAAATTATAAGACTAACAAATAATACCACATTATTTTTTATCCCCCACCTAAATATTTAAACGAATTGATGTTTTTAAATTGGGTTTTATAAAATAATCACCTGTAACCATACTTCTAGGACTGGTATATAGTTCACATCCCCACTCTGACAGTCCCACTGGAATAGTCCAATTGCGGACATCTTTAAGCTAAGCTCATCTCACCACCTGAAGGGTATATCCCCCGACTCTGCCCTGTGACATCAGATCTTACACACTGGAAGCAGGGATTCCTGCCACTTTCCAGGGAGGCCAGGTGGGTCATGTGGATGTGAACTATATACCACTCCTAGCACTACGGTTACAGGTGAGTAAAAAAAATAAAATTACTCACCTGTAGTAATCTTGTTTCTTCCTAAGGGATCCACGAATAGTATTACTCTTGCAATGCTCCCTTAACCCAGCACTGCCCCAGAGAGAACAGAATGCCAGAACAGGTTACTCACCTGTAACAGTAGTTCTAGGAGTGGTATATGTTGTTCATCCACACTGCTGGCATGTCCCCTTTCCCTTTAAGGATCACCGGAAGTCTTCAAGCAGGCTCCTCCCACCCACCCAGGTGGTATAATACTCGGCTCCGCCCCATGATGCCAGATCTTAGCCCACTGGAAGCTAGGTGTTGTGCGTCTGCAGCCGGGGAGGCCAGGTGGATCCGTGTGAATGAACAACATATACCACCCCTAGAACTACTGTTACAGGCGAGTAACCTGTTCTAGGATTGTGGATAAGTTGTTGATCCACACTTGTTGGCAGACTCCTAGCAGTTCACCGCGAGGAGGGAGGCAAGGCGCACAACCCCTACTTAGGGAACAGAGACTGGAGAACTGAGGCCCCCAGACCAGCATCCCGGCATGACTCGTAGGTGAATGTGGTAACTGGTGATGAAGGTGTTTGAAGACTTCAGGAAATCTGCCGGGCTGCTACCTGGAAGCAGCCACCGATGCAGCGGTATGACGGGTGGAGTGAGCCCTTATCCCTCTGAGAGGCTCCTTGCCAAACTCCTAGCACAGACTAAAGCATGATGTAATTCACCTTGCAATAGTCTGTTTTGCTGCAGGTCTGCCAGAAGCGGCTTCAGCATAGGTGACAAACAGCTGGCAAATCTCTCCCTGAATTTCCACTGTCCGCTCCTTGTAATAGGAGAGAGCACATCTCAGTTCCAAAGTATGGAGCCTGTACTCGGCCTCTGAGGTGTAATTAGGGTAGTATACCGGCAGAGTTAATACCTGGTTAAGGTGAAACTGTGACACCACCTTCAGAAGGAATTTCGGGTGGGGGCGAAGAACAACCTTGTCCTTGTGGAAAACCAGATGAGGGGAGTCTACCGAAAGCACCTGGAGCTCCCCTGTCCTTTTGGCAGACGTGATAGACACCAGGAAGGCCGTCTTCCACGACAAGTGTGACAGCTAACACTTGTGCATTGGTTCGAATGCCTTGCCCATGAGCTTTGCCAGTACCAGCAGTAGATCCACGGAAGTGGAGGGTCACGCACTGGAGGGATATATGGTCCAGGCCTTTGAAAAAGTGCCCAACCACTGTCTCCTGTGCCACCGTCGACTGACCTGCCCACGCCTGTTAAGCAGAGATGGCTGCCAGGTGCACCCTAAGGGTCGATGACCCCCTTTGGAGAGAGACCAAGGTTAGTAGAGAATGTTAGCCACCGGACAGGACAGAGGGTCCAGGCCCTTGCTCAGACACCAACTGGAAAACCTTTTCCATTTGAAGGCGCAACCTTTCCTGGTCTATTCCTTTCTGGATGCCTCCACCACGTTGAGTACATCCTCAGAAAGACCCAAAGCCTGGAACTCTAGCCACTCAGGTACCAGGCTGTGAGGTGCAGGGATTGAAGGTCCGGATAGAATACCTTCCCCCGACTGATAGAAATCAGTTCCGGGTGTGTGCAAAGCCGCTCCGCGTACCTGCAGCCGAGGCTGGGGAGATCTGGATACCAGAACTGGCATGGACAGTTTGGGGCTACCAGGATCACCTTTGCCTTGTCCCTCCTCACTTTGAGTAACACCTTGTGGATCAGGGGAAATGGGGGAAAGGTGTAGAGGAGGCCTGGTGTCCACAGCCTCAAGAAGGCATCCCCCTGCAGCAAGCCCTGCTGAGGGGGGTCAGCCTGAAACAGACTCAGCTTGGTGTTTTCCCTGGAGGCAAATTGGTCCACCAGCGGTCTGCCCCAACGGGAGAACAGGCTGTAAGCTACCTCTGGATGAAGAGACCACTCATGGGATGTCTCGCCTAAGCAGCTGAGAGCATCCGACAAATGGTTTGAGACTCCTGCCGATGAATGGCTAGGAGATCTGCCTCCAGACAGCTCACAAGTGTGAAGATGTGGAGCACGCTTCTGCAAAGCAGACGGGAGTGAGTGTCTCCCTGTTTGTTGAGATAGTACATGGTCGTGGTATTGTCCGTCTGGACTTTAACCACTTGACCCCAGAGCTGAGGAGCGAAAGCAGACAGTGCCAGTCCAACTGCTCTGAGTTCCAATAGGTTGATGTGGTATCGGGACTCCTCAGGGTCCAGAACCCATGGGCCCTGTTGTCCCCCATGTGAGAGGCATCAGTCGTAAGGACAGCTGTCGGCTCAGGGCAGACAAACAGGATCCCTTCCTGCTATCAGTCTGGGGCGGTCCACCACTGGGTTGCAGTGATCAGCTGGTCGAAATGACCATGGCGCCGAGTACACTGGGCAGCCAGCTCCCACTGGAGAGGGCGCATATGCAACCGGGCCCAATGGACCACTGAGGTGCATGCCACCATATAACCCCGAAGGTGCAGAAAGTCCCAGGCAGGGTGCAATTGCCCAACCGGAAATGCTTGGGCAAAGGAGGAGAGAACCTCCACCCTGTCCACAAGGAGCAGCGCTCTGGCTTGATGAGAGTCAAACTCTGCCCCGATGAAGCACATCACCTGAGAAGGCACAAGTTCCAACTTGGCCTCGTTGATGAGAAGGCAGAGTTGGGAGCAGGTCTGGAGGCCAGGTCCTGGACCTCTCCACCTCCTGCTGGGTGGGACCTGCTAGGAGCCAATCAAGGCAGGGGTAGATACTGACACCCCGACACCTGAGATGGGCTGCCACCACTGCGATGCATTTGGTGAAAACCCGTAGGACCGATGACAGGCCGAATGGCATGACTCTGAACTCATGCAGGGTCCCTTTGGCTTCGAAGCGGAGGAACCTCTGATGAGACGGATGGATTGGGACGTGAAAGAATGCATCCTGCAGATCTAGAACAGAACCACATGTTTCGCTCCAAGGATGGTATGATCTGGGACAGAGTGACCACCCAAAAGGTGCGTGACCCGAGATACCGATTCAGGTTGTGGAGACAGAGTATGAGGCGCCAGCCCCCTGTACGCTTGGGCACCAGGAAGTACCTGGAGACTAAGCTTGGGTCTGCTGGAGGATCTGCCACTGGGGCTACTGCCTCCTTGAGGAGGAGCTGAGCAACGTCATCTCAAAGTGCTGACTGGGTCTGGGAGGACACTCATCTCCCGAGGGGCGCGGGCTCGACTTGAAGGGTACTGCTCGAGATTCCAGAGGCAGTCCTGGTCAACCCTTTGAGAACCCACCTGTCCATGGTAACAGCGGATCAGGCGGAAAGGAAGTGCAGAGCCGCCCCCACAGGAGGACCCAGAGCTGGCATGACGGGAGACGGGAGGCAGTCCCCAGCCAGTCACTGAGCAGGCTTGAGGAGGAGGATCCAGAGCCTGATCCTCAGCCTCCTTCACGGGCCTGGGAGTGCCGGGCTTGGGCTGGGGGTGCAAGCTTGAGCCTGCTGCTATTGCTGCTGTCCACCCTGGAAGGAAAACTGCTGTGCTGCAGGGCAAATGTCTCAAAAAGGCTTCTTTTTCCTTCTGCTTCTTGCCAGAGGAACCTTTGGCAGAAGTAGCGTCCAAGGTGGCACTGGACTGCTAAATGTGCTGAAGGTGACCGACCAC
Organism: Neoceratodus forsteri; assembly: GCA_016271365.2. Classification (NCBI taxonomy): domain Eukaryota; kingdom Metazoa; phylum Chordata; order Ceratodontiformes; family Ceratodontidae; genus Neoceratodus; species Neoceratodus forsteri. The sequence goes on along the minus strand of CM028137.1, from coordinate 356,746,434 downwards.
TCCTGAGTCAAACAGGTCGGTCCCTAGGAAAGGCATGTCAGCCAGTTTGTGCACAGTATCCACCAGAAAGGAGGAGGAGAGCCTCAGCCAAGTCCTGCAGCGAAAGGCAACTGCGGCTGCCAAATGGGCACAAGAGTTCCCGATGTCCAGGGCCGTCTGAAGTTGCTGCTTGGCAACAGTGCAGCCCTGGTCCCGGACCTGCTTGACCGTGGTCTGCATGTCCGCTGGTAGATGTGGGAGGACTTCATCCAAAGACCCCAAGAGGGCCTGGGAAAAGTCTGCCATGATGACAGCCAGCCTTGCCTGACAAAGGCCCAAGGACGAAGCCGCACAGACCTTCCTGGCTGAATGGTCCATGAGCTTGGACTCTTTCTCGGGAGGTTGGTCAGTGTTGGCAGAACTGCCAGTACGCCTGAACACAGAGGCAGTTGCCAGGCTCTCGGCCGAAGGGTGCTCTGTGAACCCTGCAGGGAACCCCATGGGCACCGCATACTTGCGGGCCATGTTGGCTGATGGTGCTGGACAAGAGGCAGGATGCTGCCAGAGTTCTAGGGCCGGGCCAAAAATAGCCTCTACCATTGGAAAGGCCTCCATCGAGGTATCCACTCTTGAGGAATGTCTGTGAGAGGGTACTCCGCCTTTTTCTGGATAGGTTCCAAGGGCATCCCTGTAGACTCAAGACAGGAGGTGGAGAATGCCCTGAAAAGACGAAGGACCTTCCTACGTCTATCCCACTGGCCAATGCGTTATCCCCAGGATGGGAATGTAAGTCGGTCACATCGGAATTCGAAGAATCAGAGTACAATGGTCGACCGCCAAGTCACCCTCGACCCGCCAGGGGCTGTCCGGGTGACTGATAGAGATACGCCGGGGAAGCCCAGTGTCTGGCCTATCTTCTTTAGAAGGAGCCCCTCACACAGGCTGCTTGGGCGGTGGTTCCACCACTACCGGGTGAGTGGGAGGAGCCAGCTTGAAGATTTCTGGCAATCCTTAAAGGGAAAGGGGACATGCCAACAAGTGTGGATGAACAGATCCACGATCCTAGAAATATTACTCTTGCAGACTATGCAGCACTACCTCAAGGAGATGGGCCAGAATCTATTTAGGAAAAAGACTCTGCAAGACTGCTGTACCAAATCTGGCATCACTCCTGGACTGGTGTCCAGGCTATAATGCTTAGTGAAGGTGTGGACTGACCTCCAGGTAGCTGCTTTACATATTTCCATTAGAGGTACCTCTCAGGCAGCTGCAATAGTGGCAGCTGGGCCCCTTGTAGAGCGGGCTCTAAGACCAGAGGGAGGAACCTTGCCTGCCTTTGAGTAGCAACACTGAATACACCGGACTATCCATCGAGAGACAGTCCTCTTTGAAGCAGGAGTACCTTCATCTATTTCCCCATAGGTGAGGAACAGTTGTCTGTCCTGCCTATGATCGTTGGTATGAGTCATGTAATAACTCAGTGTTCTTCTAACATCCAAGCTGTGCAATCTACGCTCACCTGAGCTAGTGTGTTCAGTAAAGAAAACTGGCAATGTTACAGACTGGTTCAAATGGAAGTCAAACCACCTTGGGGAGGAACTTCCTATTAGTTCTCAACACTACCTTGTCCTTTTGTAAAGAAACAGTCCTTTTCCACACAGAGGGCCTGTAGCTCGCTCATCCTTCTGGCAGAAGTGATTGTTACCAGAAAAACTACCTTCCAGGTAAGAAATTTAAGATCTGCAAATACCATGCGCTCAAAGGGCGGAAGCATAAGTTCGGCAATGCAAATATTAAGGTCCCATGCTGGCACTGGTTCCCTGAGGGGAAAAATGAGAGCCCTTTAAAGAATCTTGAATATAGAGTTTGATGCCAGGGCGGTATCCTTTCTAGCTGAAAGGTATATAGAAACTGAAGCCAGGTGCACCTTCAGAGTTGAGTGCTGCAATCCCAGGGAGTGCAGGTGAGAAATAATCAAGAAAGGCTGGGATCCCGGCCTGGGCTGGGCTGGAACTAAGATATGGATATGATAGAAGGCATCCTTAGGATGGCAAAGAAGAAAAAATTACTCACCTTAGTAATGTTGTTTCTTCTAATGGAGTCTTGCTATATTATGACAATTAGCAGTTTGGTCCTCCTCTAGAACTGCCCCGGAGATGAAAGAGTTAACTCCATACAGGATGGAGTTCTGAGCGCGAGCTCGGTTTTCAAAGCTCTATCTGGGCAGTTTCAAACTGAAACTGTCAGATCTTTACGAAGCAAGAACTCACTAAGGGTCTGTGTGGAAGCTGTAACCTACACTAGCCTACTGGCTAAACAACCACCACCACCACCACCGCAACATCCACCGCAACATCCACCGCAACATCCACCGCAACATCCACCGCAACCACAACGCTGGACCCTACCCAAAGACTCAAGTCAGGGCGCCAGCAAAAAATACCATTTAACAATAGAAACACTCCCCCAAAAACCCCAAAAGGGGAAGAAAATCCTGCAATGGCATAAACAGTGCCTGCACTAGGTTGCCCACCCCCTACCCAAGTAGAAGTTCTGAGAGGGGCAGGCTGGGGGGGTGGTCATAATATAGCAAGACTCCATTAAAAGAAACAACATTACTAAGGTGAGTAATTTTTTCTTCAAACAACATGAAGTCTTGCTATATTATGACAATTAGCAGACTACACAGCAGTACCTCCATGGAGGAGGGACAGAACCTACTTAGGGAATAGGCTCTGAAGCACAGCTGTGCCAAATCGAGCATCTTTCCTGGCCTGGATATCCAGGGAGTAATGCTTGGTGAAGGTGTGTACCGCTTTTCCAGGTTGCAGCCTGACAAATTTCCAAATAGGAATGTCTCTAGCAGCAGCTAGAGGACGTGGCTGTACCTCTGGTAGAATGAGCCCTCAATCCAGCGGGGGGGGGTCTCTACCCAGTTTCTGGTAACAAAATTGGATACAAGAGACAATCCATCTGGCAATTGACCTCTTAGTGGCAGGTTTCCCTTTGCCAACCTCACCATAGGTGAGAAACAGTTGATGGGATTCGAACCTGTGACCCTTGGTACGTTCTAAATAGTAACTCAATGCCCTCTTAACATCCAAACTGTGCAATCTCCTCTCACCAGAGGAAGAATGCTCAGTGAAAAATACTGGAAGGGAGATGGATTGGTTAAGATGGAAATCCGACACCACTTTAGGTAAAAACTTTCTGTTAGTCCTGAGGACTACCTTATCCCTGTGAAAAGAAATAAAATCATTTTCTACTGAAAGGGCTTGTAACTCACTTATCGTCTAGCAAGTGATAGCCACTAAATACAGTTTTCCAAGTTAAAAACTTAAGCTCTACGGAAGACAGGGGTTCAAAGGAGGTTGCATTAACTGGCAATGCAAACATTAAGGTCCCAGGCAGGGCTGGGTCACGAAAGGTGGATTTGTATGGAGTAACCCTTAAAAACTTGGAAAATACAGGGTGAGGCGGAAAGGGAGGAAGGCTTTCCTGCTGAAATAAAAGCAGAGACAGCTGCCAAATGAACTCTTAAGGTAGCTGGCCTGAGGCCCAAAGAATTAAGATGGACCATGTAGTCCAACAAAATGGGCAAATCAGCAGATTCTGGGACAATATGCTTCCCAGAACACCAGATGGAGAACCTTTTCCACTTGGAATTATAAGTGGTTCTAGTGGAAGGCTTCCTAGAGGCCTTTAGGATGTCAAGGACACCTTGAGAAAGGTGCAAATCAGCAAATTCTAACTCCTCAAGAGCCAAGCTTTGAGGTTGAGGGATTTGAGGTTCGGATACCAGACTTTCCCCTGGGCACAGGTCAGCAGGTTGTGAATCCTGGGAAGACACAGGGGAAGGTGGACTGCCAGTGATAGAAGGAGTGGGTACCAGGGTTGCCTGGCCCAGTCTGGTGCAATCAGAATCACCTTGCAAGGCTGGGATCTGATTTTTACCAACACCTTGAATAGGAGAGGGAAGGGGGGGAAGCATAAAGAAACTTCCCTTCCCAATCCAAGAGAAGGGCGTCCAGGGGGACTGAGCCCACCACTGGGGGCCTGCAACAGAACAGTGGAAGTTGGTGGTTGTCTGGGACTGCGAAGAGGTCTATCTGAGGGGTGCCCAATCTGGCAAAAACTGTCCCCAGCACTCGAGGATTCAGGGACCATTCGTGATGGCCCTGAGAAATCCTGCTGAGGGCATCCGCTAGGACATTGTCTTTCCCTGGCAGGTGAACTGCTATCAGAGAGGTGTTCAGGGAGTAGGCCAGAGACCACAACTTCATTGCCTCGGTGCACAAGGCCGACGACCGAGTGCCCCCTTGCTTGTTGATGTACCACATTGTTGTGGTATTGTCTGTTCTGACCTGGACTACTTTGTTCTGGACAGATGCAGAAAATGCTTGAAGAGCTAAAAGACAGCTCTGAGTTCCAGCAAATTGATGTGGAGCAGAGATTCCTGGGGCCACACTCCTGGGTGGAGAGGTCGCCAAGTGTGCTCCCACCCCAGGAGGTAGGCATCCGTAGTGAGGGTGAGGGAGTGGAGAGAGGAATGAAGGGACCCCAGTCTTAATTGCTCTGATCCTGCCACCACTGAAGGGCTAGGATCAGGGTTCGGGTCACTGGAATCAATTTGGTAAGGGGGTCCCTCCTTTGAGACCAATAGGCTCTCAAGTGAAACTGAATGTCTCATCTGGAATCTTGCTCCCTGCACCATGGCTGTGGAGGCAGCCATGTGCCCCAGGAGCTGCAAAAAGTGTCTTGCTGGTCGAGAGACCTGCAGAGTGAAAGAGGAGGCCAGGGCAATCAACTTCTCTACCCTTTCTAAGGGGAGGAAGGCCCTGGCCAGCTTTGTGTCCAATTCCGCACCTATGAAAGTGAGTACCTGAACTGGTTCTAGAACTGACTTTGGTAGATTGAGGAATCCCAGGGAGGTGAGAAGCTGCTGGGTGACTTGTAAGTGGATTTCACCCGCTCTGGAGCCTGTCCTACAATGAGCCAGTCGTCCAGGTAAGGGAAAACAGCAATCCCTTGCCTCCTTAAATGAGCCACTGCCACGGCCAGACATTTTGTGAATACCCTTGGGGCAGAGGTAAGGCCGAAGGGCATTGCCCTGAACTGGTAGTGGCCTGAGGGCAGTTTGAACCTGAGGTACTTTCGGTGAGAAGGCCTGATGAGGACATGAAAATAAGCGTCCTTGAGGTCCAGGGAGGCTAACCAGTCCCCTGGCCTCAGGAGAATAAAATATTGCCAGAGTTAGCATTTTGAACTTTGGTTTCAAAAAGGTGCTTGTTCAGATATCTCAGATCTAAGATGGGCCGCCATTCTCCTGTCTTTTTTGGGGTAAGGAAGTATCTGGAATACAGACCTTTGCCCTGGTGTAAGGGAGGAACCCTTTCTACTGCTCTGAAGTAGAACAGGGTAGAGACCTCTGCTTCCAGAGCAAGGTTCTCGAGGGGGCTTGCAGGTGGAACATGCCTGGCTCTCATCTTTGGGAATTTTTTGAAGCCGAGAACCAGGCCCTGGCTTACTACTTCCAGAACCCATTTGTCCGAAGTTAGGGACACCCAGTTCTGACTGAAGTAAGCCAACCTGCCCCCTACTGGTACAGGAGAATCGACCCTGGGCACCCCATCAGGGTGCCTGCTTGGCAGTTGCCTTAGGCTGAGGGGTGGGGACCGGTTTACCTCGCCCCATCTGCCTCTGCCTCTGCAAAACCCCTCTGAGCAAAAGCAGAGGAGGCTTGGAATTGATAAAAGGCCTGTGGAAGGGCCTTCCCCACTCTCTGTGTGTGTGCCTCTGGGGAGTGGCTTGCCGCTCCTTGGCGGCACTTTTGTAGGTAGTTCTGTATTCATCCATCTTTTTCATATAGTTCTCTGTCTGCTCCCAAACAGAGAATTCCCACCACAGGAAAATCCATAGCCTTAGTCTGAGTGTCCTGTGACAGATTAGTACACCTGAGCCATGCCAACCTACGAAAAGCTACAGAAGTGGCCATGACCCTTGAGGAAACATCATTAACATCCACAGCAGCATGAAATTGAACTTTAGAAGCTTCAATGCCATCAGCAGCCACCTGTTCTAATTCACTAGCCAGCTGGCCATGGGCCTGCTTGGCTAACTGCATAACTGTATCCCATCTAGATTTCTGATATCTAGCCACATAAGCCATATAATTTGCCTGCCTGAGTCCCAGAGGGGCTGCCATATACTGCTTTTTGCCATGGCATCAATCTTCCTGGAATCCTTGTCAGGAGGATGTGAAGCCAGGGAATGTTAGCTTGTCACAGGCTGCAGCCTGCACTACTCCTACACGACTACACTGCTCAGAAAGGAAGTCTGTATCAGGACCTGATAAGAGTATACCTCCTGTCCATCTTTATCGACAGGAGGCACAGAATTAGGATTTTTCAAAATTTTTATTGTTTGCTTCCTAAATGACTTCTGCAAAGGAATAGACAATCTCCTAGACTTTGGAATATCCATCATTTCAACATAATCAGGCTCCTCCTGCTCATCCACAGCCTCTTCTAAGGGAAGCTGGAGGGTTTCAGCAACTTTCTTATAAAACATAAAATGAGATGGGGACTCAGACAACGTAGGGGGAGATTCTAAAGGTCTGTCTGGAGAGATGTCCGGTTCAATGGGCACATCCAGACCCTCCCAGCCACATACATACTGTTCATAATCCTCCTCCCCCTCCTGTGGTTCATAAAATTCCTCAACATCATACTCCTGAACCACTGGGGCCGGACAAACCAACCTTTTGCCAACTAGTGGTGGTTTGGACGGCCCCTGAGACAGTGACTGGACAATCTGTATGGCTTTTGCTATTTCTGCAGCAGTTGGAGAGGAAATTTTGGACTCCAGACCTGCTGATTTTCTAGATTTTTTTACTGGGGCTGGTTCCTCAGAACCAGCTTTTCTTTGGCCCGAGGAAGTATCGCCCTGGTCAGAGGGCACTCCCTCTGGTTCAGTTGGCACTGAACCGGGCTGGCCATCCGGGTCAGCGGACTTTTTGGCCTCTCGTTCCCTGAGCCTGCCCAATCTTTTTTCCAGGGTGGCTGCAGGAAATTTTACATACCTGGCAGTCTGACTGGAGTGGTCAAACCCCAGACAATAAACACATGTGTGTGTGGGTCAGCCTTGGCAAAGGCTTCCCACAAGCATCACAGTGTTGAAACCCATGGGCCAGTTTTCTTTGGGTTTCTCAGACATAATGCCAGCCTAACCAAAAACTTGCCCTTTAATGGCAGAGCCAGGCAAGACACCCTTATCGGTTCCCTAACCGTAACACGGGTATTTGAAAACCGTGAATGAAATCCTTTTAGAACAGATAAGAACCGGAACCGACTCTAAATATATTTTAAAATGTTTAAAATGAGTTTTAAAGCAAACCGATCGGTTCAAAACCGAACAGATAATGACAATTTCCACACAGACTAAAACCTTGTACTTACGGTTACCAGATAGAGCTTGAACCGAAATGCGGTAAAATAAAACACTGTTCTCTGTTAAATTTAACCGAGAATACTTAAAATGAACCAAGCTGAAGGAGAAATCTCCGGAGCGACTGTTCAGTGAGGCGGAGTAAAGAATCTGACAGTTTCAGTTTGAAACTGCCCAGATAGAGCTTTGAAAACAGAGCTCGCACTCAGAACTCCATCCTGTATGGAGTTAACCCTTTCATCTCCGAGGCAGTTCTAGAGGAGGACCAAACTGCTAATTGTCATAATATAGCAAGACTTCATGTTGTTTGAAAAGGGAGATACTGTTGATGGGGGACCTGAATATGCCAGATGTTAACTGGAGCACCTTTGCTGCAGCCACATCCAAGAGCAGGGCCATTTTCAATGCCCTACAGGTGGCGTGCCTCAGACAGCTAGTTTTGGAACCCACTCGTTAAGGGAGCAATCTTAGACCTCATACTCTCAAATGGGGACAGTGAGAGGATCTCGGATCTGGAAGTGGGTATCCATCTGAGAACAAGTAACCACCAAACAGTGTGGTTCACGATAAACTCAGCTACAGAGTCAAGCTATACAAAAGTGAGGGTACTGGACTTCGGGAGGGCTGACTTAGGCAAGATGGGAGAGTGTCTTAAAAAAAAAAAGCACTAGTAAACAGGCTAGAAGGCAGGGTGGAGAAACAATGGGGAAAACATCAAAACTGCCATCACAGAGGCAACAAGCCTTTGTGTGAAGCAAATAAATCAAAATGAAAGAAAAAGCCACTATGGTTCTCAAAAGAGGTGGCGGGGAAGGTTAGGGAGAAAAAGATAGCATTTAGGAAGTATAAGGAAACACAGAAGGAGCAGGACGGAGAACTGTACCAGTTAAGGCAGAAGAAAGCAGGGAGGGAAGTCAGAATAAAGGCCCAAACTGAGGAAAAGATAGCCAACTCAGTTAAGAAAGGGATAAAATATTTTACAGGTACATCAGGGACATTGAAAGACAAAGGAGGGATAGTGAGGCTGAACAGAAAGGATGGTGGGTGGGCAGAGAGGGACAGTGAAAAAGCAGGATACTGAATGAATACTTCTGCCAGTATTCACAAACGACAAGGAGGGAGGTGCTTAATCAATTAACAGAAGCACTCTGGGTGTGGGTGTCAATCCCAGCCCTTTCACAGAAGAAAGGGTTCTGCAGGAACTCCTAAAACTGAAGGTGGACAAAGCAATGGGGCCTGGTAGAATTCACTCCAGACTTCTAAAAGAATTAAGGGGAGAGCTAGTGACACCACTGACTACCCCTTTAACAAATCATGGGAGGATGGTGTGGTACCTGAGGATTGGAGGAAGGCGGATGAGATTCCCCTTCACAAAAGTGGGAGCAAGACAGAGGCAGGGAACTACAGAACTGTCAGTTTGACCTCTATGGTAGGGAAAGTGATGGAATCACTTCTGAAGGAAAGAACTGTTGAGTAGCTAGAGGAAAGTGGGGCACAGGACCAAAGGCAGCAAGAGTTCACAGCAGGAAGGTCATGTCAGACAAATCTAATTGATTTATTTGACTGGTGACCAAAGTAGTAGACCAGGGAGGGGCTGTGGACATGGCCTACCTAGACTTTTGCAAGGCATGACAGTCCCACGCAAAAGATTAATAATCAAATTAAAATCAGCCTGGGAGTGGGTCCCAGGGTAGTAGCCTAGGTAAAACATCAGCTGGACAACAGGACACAGAAGGTAATTGTAAATGGAGTCCACTCTGAAGAAAAAAGGGGTTACTAGTGGGGTACCACAGGGTTCAGTACTGGGTCCAGTCCTTTTTAAATGTCTCTAAAAGTGACATTGCAGAGGAACTAGAAGGAAAAGTATGCCTCTTTGCAGATGATACAAAGAACTGCAACAGGGTTGATAAACAAGGAGGCGTGGAAAGGATGAGAAAGGACTTGGCAAGGTTGGAGGAATGGTCAGAAGTATGGCAGCTTGGATTCAGTGCAAAGAAGTGCAAAATAATGCACCTGGGAAACAAAAACCCAGGGGAAGATTACACAGTGGGGATATAGCAACACAAAAAATGGAAAGGAACCTGGCGGTAATCATATCAGATGACCTTAAGGTTAGCAAGCTATGTGAGAAGGCAGTAGGGAGGGCTGGAGGGATACTGGGATGTATAGGGAGAGGCATCACCAGCAGAAAACTGGAAGTTGTCATCCCTCTGTACAGACAGTTGGTGAGACCCCATCTGGAATACTGAGTCCAGTTCTGGAGACTGGATCTCCACAAGGACATGGACAGGATGGAGGCAGTCCAGAGGAGGGCAAATAAAATGGTGCAGGGTCTGCAAGAGAAGCCATACAAGGAGAGACTAAAGGAGCTTAATATGTATACCTATGAGGAAAGGAGGGCGAGAGGGGACATGATAGAAACTTTCAAGTACCTCAGTGGAATCAACAAAGTCCAATAGAGTAGCATCTTTCAGAAAAAGATGGGCAAGAACAAGGGACACAATTTGAAGATAGAGGGGACGGCTCGGGCAATGTGAGAAGTATTTTTCACAGAGGGTGGTGGGCGCATGGAACAGCCTTTCTGAGGAGGTTGTGGGTCAAACTGTGGAAGAATTCAAGAATGTATGGGATAGACATAAAGGCAATTTTGTGGGGGTAGGAAGAAATAGGCTGTTTGTTAACTACAATCTGCAGCTTATCCTGTAGTGCGAATCATGCAGACTAAGTGGGCCAAGCGGTTCTTATCTGCCATCTAAGTCTAGGTTTCAATGACTATACCCTTGTCACTGCACCAAATGGAAAATCTTTTCCATTTTGAGGCATAGGTTTTCTAGGTGGAAGGCTTGCTGTAACCCTCAAGTACTTCTAAAACTGCTTCAGAGAATTGACAATCTGCATATTCTAAGTCCTCAAAAGCCAGGTCTTGAGCTTGAGAAACCGGAGACTAGGGTACACTACCCTCCCCTGAAAGGTCAGTAGATTGTACCTTTGAGGGAGGTGAATCGGTTTGCTGACAGACATTGAGAGCAGCAGGAGTACAGCTGTTCTACAATATGTGGCTACCAGAATCATCAAGGTGGTTGTGACACGAGCTTGATGAGCACCCGGTATCAGAGGAAAAGGAGGAAAGGCATAGGAGGTACCTGCCTGTCCAATCCAGAATCAGGGCATCCACTGGAACTGTCCCCTTCACTGGGGCCCTGCAGCAATAAGGAGGCAAGTGGTGATTTTGGTAGGAAGCAAAAAGGTCCATTTCTGGGGTTCCCCACCTCCTGAATAGAGCATTCACCACTTGCTTGTTCAATGCCCATTCGTCATGGGCCTGGTTTATCCTGCTCAAGGCATCTGCCAAGGTGTTGTCCCTGCCTAGCAGATGAACTGACTGTAGAGGCATTTAGAGAGTAAAAAAGGCTCCATATCTTCATTGCCTCTGTACACAGAGGAGTGGACCTTGTCCCTCCTCTTTGTTGATGCAATACATTGTTGTGATATTGTCTGTTCTGACTTGTACCACCTTTCCCTGTATGAGATGAGAAACCCTAAAGGGTCAGATAAACAGCTCTTAACTCCAGCAAGTTTATGTGCAGGAGTGAGTCTGCACTCTTCCAAGTACCGTGGATGGTGTGATCCCTAAGTGAGCACCCCAACCAAGCAAGGAAGCATCAGTTGTGAGAACCAGAGGCGTCCTGAAAATGGACCCCTTCCTTAAAATTTTCCAGTTCCCTCTGCCATTGGAGGGCCTGTAGTAGTAACGTTTGTGTGGCTGGTACTGGCTTTGAGAAGGTGTCCCACCTTTGGCACCAGTCTGCTGAGGTGGAACTGAATATCTCATCTGAAACCTGGCATCTATGACTGTGCTTGTTGCTGCAGCCCATACCTCTCAACCTTTTGTCCCCCAAATGTGGAACATTGCCTCTCAAAATGTGGAACAAATGAGCAAAATGTAGAACACAATCAAATCTTTACCCAAGAAGCTCAGAACAGTGTTAAAATGTTTGCATTTATGTTCAGAAAGTCTGTTATTAATTGAATGATATATTTTTTGCATCATTTACTATAGATTTTTGCTTTAAAATGTTACTACTGAATGTGGGACAAATCCTCACAATGTGGAACAGAGAACTTTTGTGAAGTAAAATGAGGAACGTTCCTCGTAATGTGGTTCACTTGAGGTATGCCGCAGCCATGTGCCCCAACAGTTGAAGAAACTGTTTTGCTGGCTTTGGCCTGCCCAGGGTAAATCAGCCTGCCAGAAGTTGAATGCTTTCTGCTCTCTCCTGAGGGAGAAAAGCTCTTCCCACTACTGCATTCAGTTCTGCACCTATGAACTGCAGAACCTGCACAGGGGTCAGGACTGACTTTCTGGTATTGAGAAGGAATCCCAGGGAGCGCAGCATATCAAGGGTTACCTGAAGATGGTCTGACACACCTGTTGGTGGATTTCCTCACGATTAGCCAATCGTCCAGATAATGAAAAACTGACACCCAGTTTTCTGAGGTGTGCCACTACTACGGCTATGCACTTGGTAAAGACTCTGGTGCGGAGGTAAGGCCAAGGGAAGTGTTGAGAACCAGTAGTGGCCTGAGGGAGTCTGAATCAGAGATGCTTTCTATGCGACTCCCTTTTGGGAATATGGAAATATGTGTCCTTTAGACCCAAGAAGGCTAGCCAGTGCCCTTTTTGCAGAGTTGGCAAAATCGTGGTCATTGTGGCCATTTTGAACCTGGGCTTTACCAGGTACCTGTTTAGCAATCTGAGGTCTAGTATAGGCTGCCACTCTCCATTTTTTGTTGTTAGGGAATATCTGGAATAGAACCCTTGCCCTCTTTGGCTGTGGGGACAGGCTCCACTGCTTTTGCCAGCTGTAGGGCCTGTACCTCCTGCTCCAGCAGTTTTCTTTCTAAAAAGGGAGCTGGTACAAAATGTTTTAACCTTGGAGGAAGGAAGGGACTTGAAGCAAAGGGGGAGACCCTGACTCACCATTTCCAGGATCCACTGGTCTGTGGTTATTTTTAACCATTCCTGGAAATAGTGGGAGAGTCTGCTCCCTACAGGATGTGGACAGGCAGCCTAAAGGAAAAGTCAGGGGTTCTGTTTTGCTTGCTGCCGAGGTGGAGCAGATTGGGATCCTCTCAGAGAACCCCTTCTACCTCTATCTCTGTAAAATCCAGTCTGCTGTGGTTGGTACTGCTGCTGGGAAACAGCCTGTACCTGAATGAAAGGCCTCCTAAAAGAGGACCTGCCCCTGCCTCCCCTAGAATAAGATGACACTGAAGTAGAGGGCCTGTCTCTGGTCGAGTTGCTCTTAAAAGTAGCTTTATATTCAACTACTTTTTTCATACATGCTTCAGTCTGGGCACCAGAAAGAGATGGGCCTTCGACAGGAAAGTCCATTACCTTAGTTTGGGTGTTCTGGGTGAGGCTGGTAGCCCTCAGCCAAGCAAATCTTAGAGCAATGGTACCAGCCATCCACCTTGCAGCTGTACCACTGGTGTCAGCTGCCATCTGAAATTGGTATTTGGAAGCCTCCAAGCCCATTTTTGCTGTGTCTAGCAGCTCTGACACTGTTAAAGAGGGGTTAGCCTCAGTATTGTCCACTACGGACTGCCAGAGAGCTTTTGATAAAGGGCTGCATAGGCCTGGTAGCTGGCTTGACAAATTTCAGAGATGCGAAAGGTACCCCTTTTTGCCATGCTGTCCACCTTTTTCAAATCCTTCTCAGGGGTCAAAGGATAAGGGAGTTTTGGCTTTCTCACAGGCAGCCTGCTGAACAATACCCTGGTGATCTGGGTGACTAAAAGAAACTCAGCATCAGATCTTTCTGATAAAAAGTGTGACAAGTAGTGTCTGTGGGTGTGACTGTAATAGAAGCCTTTAGGATTTCTACAACATCCTTCTTAAAGAATTTGTAGATAGGTAGAAGGAGCCTTTTTGAGGGTGTCAGCCCCATAAGCTCCATGTATTCTGCCTCATCTTCATCTTGGATCTCTTCAGCTGTTTGCAGATCCAGGGTCTCTACCATTTTCTTTAAAAGAAAGATGGGAAGAGAAATCCTCTGGGGTCTGGGAGGGAAGCCAAAATCCTGTTCTAGTGACACCTCAGGTTCAATTCCCTCTTCAACTTGGTCATCCTCATATGTCACTGCAGCAGTAGGCAAAAGAGGGGTAACAGTTGCTTTTTCAGCAGTATTAATCACAGGCTGCTGAGGGGGTAATAAACCCTGCAGCACCTGGAGTAAGGTGAAAGCCTGTGTCAACTCAGCAGGAGAAGGAGCATTAATAGGCTCCTGAGGGACCCCTTGAGGCGTTTCAGCCAGGGCGTCAGTGTGTTTGGCTTTAATTTTTTGGCAGGCACAGAGGAGTCAGCCGGTTGATTGCTTCTCTTGCCGAGCCCTCACCCGTATGGGGTGGATTTAGAGGCTCTGGAAGGAACTGCTACAGTCTTAGAGGGGGTGGACTGGTTAGCGCCCATGGACAGTTTCTCTAGTTTTTTTTTTGTTTTGTTTTTTTAAGCCTCTCCCTGCATTTTTTCACTGTCTTAACAGGGAAAGACTTACAAATATCAGTCTTCACTGAAGTGCTGTTGCCGAAGGCAAATCAAGCAAAGATCATGCTTGTCTGCTTTGGCAAACACCTGTGCACACTTCAGGCAGTTCTTGAACTCAGGGGGTCCTGTTTTCTTTTTAGGCTTGTCTGACATTATAGAAAACAGGAACCAGTAGCCGACCAAAAATTAGACTAAATTTAAATATTTGCGGTCGGTTTCAATAGAATAACGGTCAGTTCAGGCACCGATAGTGAAACGCTCCCCGAAACTATCGGTTCTGAATGGATCCGAATAGAGAAACCGCTGAGGAAAACCGAGACGCTTCAGTTCAAAAGCGGCTAAAATTAAATAAAATTAAGGAGTAAAGTAACCGGAACCCTCTAAAAAGGTTCCGATTCAATAAAAAGAGAAGGTTGGTTGCCCCTCGGTTCAAAGGAAAGTACAGTTACGTAAGAACTTACCGTAACAGATCTTCGAGAGGAGCTCTTGCAGCAGGCTATTACAATAAGGACTACACCGCAGGCACTAGGACCCTCCAGTGAAACTTCTGCCAGCAGTACACAGCAGGGACCGCCCCCGACGCCGGCCTCGCCCCGTCGGTCTGGGTACAAGAGGAGGCAGACCCAGCTCCACCTCAGTTCTCCCGCCAAGACCCAGAAGAAGGCCTGACAAGAGAAGGAGACGAAGCAACTGTAGAAGAGAAATGGAGATGACAAAGAAGATGGATCTGCACACCTCGAGGGGGAAGGCAGATGAGAAGTAGCGCCTGCTGTAAGAGCTTCTCTTGAAGATCTACTGTTACGGTAAGTTCTTACATACCTGTACTATCTTACTTCGAGTGGGAGCTCTTGCAGCAGGCTATTACAATAAGGACAGAGACCCAAGCAGTCCCAAACCAAAGAGGTAGACGACCCCGGGAGGTGGAATATGCTGACTCCAGAGGCCTCAGGACAGAAGCCCTTGTAACACAGCTAGGCCGAAGCCAGCTCAGCGTCTGGAGACTATATCCAAGCTGTAATGCTTGACGAAAGTATGCTCAGAGTTCCAGGTTGCGGCCGCACAAATGTCCTTTATGGAGACATTTCACAGGGCGGCGAAAGATGCTGACACTCCTCTGGTGGAGTGACCCCTAGCCGGGCCCGGTAGGGGTTTATTGTGTTTCTCGTAACATAACTAGATGCATCGAACTATCCATTGAGATAGTCTGCTTGGTCACTGGTCGACCCAAGCAATGGCCACAAAAAGTTGCTCTGATTGACTGTGCCGAGCCGCCCTCTTGAGGTAGTACCTCAAAGTCCTGTGGACATCCAATGTGTAGAGGAGAGCCTCCCTCTACTGGGAGGGAAGGAAAATAAACAGGAAGGTCAACTGACTGGTTGAGGGTCAACTCTGAGACCACTTCGGAAGAAACTTAGGATTCGTTCTGAGGAAACCCTTTCCTGTAGAAAATTAAATAGGGCTCTTTACACATCAGAGCCTGAAGCTCGAAACCCTTGAGCTGAAGTAACAGCAACCAAGAAACAAACCTTCCAAGAAAAGTAGCATGACTCACAATCCGCTGCTGGTTCAAGCGAGGAGGTGAGGTTTCTCCAACACAAAAGGAGGCCCAGGGTGGGATAGGGTCCCGAATGGGAGGTCTCATGCAGAATTCCCCTAAGGTGCGGGCGACATCCAATTGCGCCAATGCTCTGTCTCACACAAGGGCATGATAGGCGGAAATTGCCCACATGTGCACCTTGATAGAGGAATAACTCAGATCCTTTTCGTACAAGGAGAGGAGAAACTGTAAAGCTAAGTTCACAGGGCAGGCGACGGGAACCAAACGCTGCGGCGATGCCCCAAAGACAAAAACGCTTCCACTTCATAGTGTAGGCGGAGCGGGTAGATGGCTTTCTTGCCGAAACTAGGGCTGCCGCCACTCCCGGGGAAGCCCCGTATCTATGTTGAGCTACATCTGAAGGAGCCAAGCATGTAGGTGTAAGGACCAAAGGTCTGGGTGGACCAGCGACCCTTGGTCCTGGGACAGTAACTGCGAGCATATGGGCAGCGGAATTGGAGGTTCCGTTGACAACCGCTGTAGCACTGGGAACCAAATCTGCTGAAGCCATTTGGGGGCCACTAGAATCATTCGGGCCCCTTCTGCCTGTAACCTGAGCAGCACTCTGAATGAGAGGGAAGGGCGGAAAGGCATAGAGAAACCTCCCTGCCCTGCAAAGGGATAACACGTCTGGCCAGAAAACTCCAGGCGCATGCTCTCGCGAGCAGAACGTTGGCAGTTTGGCGCTGCGTGGTGACGCAAAGAGGTCCAGTTCTGGAAGACCCCACCTGTTGAAGAGCTGGTCTGCTACGGACTGTAGCAGCTCCCACTTGAGCGCTCTGGAATGTGACCTGCTGAGGCTGTCAGCCAGATCGTTGAGGATGCCTGGAACGTGCACTGCGGACAGCAGAATGCCCCGCTCCATCACCCAGTACCAGACTCTCAACGCCTCCCTGCAAAGGGGATACAAATGAGTGCCCCCTTGCTTGTTGATGTAGAAGATGACCGCCATGTTGTCTGTCTGAACTAGGAGAGCCTGGCACTAGGTCCTTCTGAAAAGCCTGTAGGGCATAGAGAACCGCTCGCATTTCCAGCACATTGATGTGAAGGGACTGCTCCTCAGGAGACCAAACCGCTTGCGTTAGACGAGCACCCAGGTGCGCGCCCCCACCCCAGGTCCGATGCATCTGTCGTCAGAGTTTGACCTGGTGGCTCCGGACGAAAGCTGACCCCTTTCTCTAAATTCCTGGGGTCCATCCACCAAAGCAGAGTTCTCCTGACTGGCTCAGAGATCTTGACCGGGGAGTCTAGATCTTCGTGGCTTTGGTCCCATTGCACCCTGAGCATCCATTGCGGGACCCTCATGTGGAGGTGGGAAAAGGGAGTGACAGGGATGGCCACCGCCATGTGCCCCAGTAAACTGAGGAAGTTCTGAGCTGGAACTTGGAGTTATGGAGATCCGTTCTGCCATCTCTCGCAGGCGATCTCCCCTGTCCTGGGGAAGGAAGGCCATGCCCTGGACGGAATCCAGGATCGCTCAGATGACGGCTAGTTTTTGACTGGGCTCGGGGGCGATTTCGCAAGTTCGAGGTGATCCCCAGCCCTCGAACAGAGTATAAGTGTCTCGAGGGCACAGAAGGACCATTCTTGACGGGCCGTAAGCAGCCAGTCGTTGAGGTAGGGGAACACATAGTGCCCCATGCGCCTTAGAGCCGAAGGCACCACTGCTAGGAACTTGAAGACTTGCGGAGCAGAAGAGAGGCCGAACGGAAGCATTGGAAACCGATTGTGCTCCCCATGGAAGTGGAACCTCAAACTTCCAGTGGGGAGGGTAGACCCCGATATGCATATATGCATCTTGCATGTCAAGAGAGCAGAGCCAGTCCCCCTCGTGCAGCAAGGGAAGGAGTCCTTGGAGGGTCACCATCCTGAACCTTTTGTACTCGATAGAGGTTTAGAGGACTGAGGTCCAGAATGGGACGAAGGTCCTGTGTCTTTTTTGGGACCAGGAAAAAGTGAGAATAAAACTCCTGTCCTCGCTGATGCAAGGGGACCATCTCTATTGCCCTTTTTTGCAAGAGGGTCTGGATCTCTCCTTCTATAAGTGGGATGTGAGAAGGAGGATAACGGGAGAGCTTTGGCGGAGTGTGCGGTTGCAACTCTGAACTTCAGCGTGTGTTCCCTCCTAATGTCGTCTAAGACCCATTGGTCTGCAGTTATTGACTTCACCCTTCAAATGAAGGGAGGCGGCCCCAACCGGCTCCCCTGGATCTTCCCATGGAAGGGGGAGCAGAAGGGAGTCATTGGGCTGAGCCAAGAGTGGGGAGAGAGGCCTGGAGGACTTGGGCCCACGGGCGGAGTACACCAGACTGCTGGTTGCCAGATCTCCTGCGCCTCCTCTCTCTGCCCCTGTTGGTTGCTACAGGCTTGACCTTGACCACCTGAGGACTTGTGAAAAGGCCATTTACGGTGTAGTCGCTGGTCACCGCAGTACGCCTGGTGGACCGACCAGATTGACTTGCCAGACTCCAGGAGATGGGAGATCAGGCCCCAGTCTCCTGCCCGAACAGCACAGTACCCTGGAAGGGCAGATCCTTGATACCGGTCTACAGATCCTGGTGAAAGCCAGAGACACTCAACCAGGCATGGCGCGCCGGCACACCCGAAGCAGCTGCCCTGGCTGCCGTATCCTACGTGTCATCTGAGGCTCTCAGGACATGGGAGTCACGTCTGAGTCCGATTGGAGGAGGTCCAGGAGCTCTGTCTTCTGGGCACATTCTGGAGGGTCTTCATCAGCTCGTCCCCTCTCCCAAAGCGCATTCTGGTACTGCACCATATGAGTCAGAAAGTTGAGGGAATGTATGGAACAGGTGGAAGCAGCATATACCTTTTTGCCCAACTGGTCCAAGTAGCGAGACTCCGGGTCAGGAGGCTGGGAGCTGAGGTGCTTCGGCTGCCTGGACTTGTCATGGGCAGCCATGATCAAGGAATCGGCCTGAGGGTGTTCAGCGAGAAAGGGCTCTGCCCTCGGGGCCTTATACAGCCTGTCCAACTTTTTAGCGTCCGGGACTGAGGCTGAATGCATCCAGGTGGTTCTGGTGAGGTCCTGGAACGTATCCACCAAAGGAGGGATGACCAGAGGTTTTGGCTCCTTTTGCCTCAGGTACTTAGCCAGTCTCCGGCGTTCCGGATCCAGGTCCTCCGTAGCCCACTCGGAGGCCTGGATGTGCCTCATGACGTCCATAAAGGTAGGATCATCCGGAGGCGAGCGAGGCTGGTCCTTCTCTCCCAGGGAGCACTTCAAACTGAGAGAGGAAGATGAGGTGGACGATGGTGAGGAGGATCGACTATCTGACCCTTCCCTATGACCAGGCTCTCGCCGTTGTCTGTAACTAGGGGACCGAAGTCAACCTGAAGACAGACTCCAGTCCCTGGACGTGGGAGCAGAGACCGGACGCCGGTCAGAGGACAGACGCCGTCTCTGCTTCACGCCTCGACGAGAAGAGCTCCTGGAGCGTGACCTAAACTGACGTCAGTCGCCAGAGTCCCTGGAGCGACGTCGGTGGTTCACAGACCTGGTGTGGGAACGAGCCCTGGAGGGAAGTGTAGGCAGGCGCTCCAGAGACTTCCGCGGGGAAGACTCGCCTCCCAGCTGTGGTTTTTCCGCTGGGTCCGGTACTGGTGTCTGAGCCGGCAATGGGGAGGACCGCTTATGGACCTGCCCCCACCAAAAGGAAAACAGATCCTGGAGCTTGTCCTTCGTGAAGATCTCAGCCGCTTGTCTGGGGAAGGAAGTCTCCGGGACGTCGGAGCGCGAAGGAGAGCCCTCCTGGGTGCCCGGGGGGGGCGCGGGGAGGACTTGGACGACGTGGACGTCGGCTCTTCTGCATCCGCTCCAGTGTCCTTCGCCCCTTCGACTGGTGTTAGTGCTGGTACAGATGATGGGGTGCCGCCGGAGAGACCTTGGGCCCGAGGCGTGCTCTTAGCAGGCAGTGCCGGGCCTTGGGAGGTGGGGCCAAAGAAGGCACCTCTAAGGTCTTAGTGGTGACCTTAGCAGGGTCACATTGGTCTTGACTTCTCCCCGAAGAGCCGGCCTTAGTCTGAGAAGATTTGGGTGCTCCAGAACCTGAGGGATGGGACTTTTTCGGAGAGGGTCGCAACGCGGAAGGTGGACTGCACCGACTCACGGTCTTTGCTATGGTGCTTCTTTTCTTTCGTTCCCTCCGAGGAGTGCAGATCCATTTCTGCTCCAGCAAGTAGGCTTTTAGGACCTTGAGGCGGCAGATCGGGTTCTGCTGGTAAAAGCCTGGCAATCTGAGCAGTTGGCGGTGTCGTGGTCCGGGCCTAGCCAAAAAACACACCGCCAATGGCTGTCCTTCGCTGGGATCTGCCTCCCACACACACTTGTTCAAGTGCTCTGGAAAAACAGACGCCCGAGAAGACATCCGTCAAACTCAACAAACCGTTGGGCAACGGCTGACGTCGTTAACGGGAGAAAGACAAAAAAAAAGTCTAAACAGGTAAAATAGCCGACGGGCAGCGGACTGACGTCGGTGTACCTTGAAGGCGAAAACAGTCAAAAAAACGGCTCCAAAGTCTTGACCGAAGACAAATTATTGAAGATTTAGCTGCAACTGGCAAGCAGAAGCTGTTCCTCCTTCACGCAAGGGATGCGGCAGGAAAGAACTGAGGTGGAGCTGTGTCCGCCTCTTGTACCCAGACCCGATGTCGGGGCAGGGCGGCGCCAGAGGCGGTCCCTGCTGTGTACTGCTGGCAGAAGTTTCACCAGAGGGTCCTAGTGCCTGCAGCGTAGTCCTTATTGTAACAGCCTGCTGCAAGGCTCCCACCGAAAGGAACCGTTAACAAGTTTAAATTTAAAACTAATGAGGTACAAAACACTGAAGAAAAAAGGATACTAGGCAGTAATGAAAAATAAAACGAAAATACTTAAGTTTGTTTGCTCTATACACTACAGGAATCTGTCTTGATTGAGAGAGACCTCCAGGGCATCTGAACTTTGCAGCAGAGAGAAGAAATCTGAAGTAGAATGTAGGCAGTTGACATTGGGCAGTTTGAAAACAGATGCACGAGATAAACATTCCATGATCAGCATAGCATTCTATTCTCTCTGGGGCAGTGCTGGGAGCACTGCAAGAGTAATAATATTAGTGGATTCCTGGGGTTAGAACCTATTTTTCCAGGATGTGGATATAGTTCACTATCCACACTCTGGCAGACTCCTAGCAGTTCTCTGGGAGGAGGGGGTAAGGCACACACACCTAATGAGCGAACAGAGACTGGAGAACCAAAGTCCCAAAACCAGCATCCCAGCGTGATTCAACGTCGATTCAGTAGTGAGAAATTAAGGTGTGTGCGGACTTCCAGGTAGCAGCCCTGCAGCTTTCCTGGATATAGGGATGTCCCTGAAAACAGCCACTGAGGCAGCAGTATGCCTGGTGGAATGAGCTTGAAACACTACAGGAGGCTCCCTGCCAGCCAATCTATAGCAGAAGTCAATGCAGAAAGTGATCCACCTGCCAATAGTCCATTTTGCTGCTGGTCTGCCAAGCACATCTTCAGCATAAGTGGCAAGCAGTTGGCGAGCCTTTTTCCCCCCAACTCCAGCTGTGCACTCTACACAAGAGCACCCTCTGCAGGTCCAGGGTATGGAACCTGCAGTCTGCCTCTGAAGATGGGTTAATAAAAGATACCAAAAAGTTAATCACAAGGTTAAGGCAAAACTGATACAACCTTCAGGAGAAACTTTTGGTTGAAGGTAAAGGATGAGTTTATCCCTGTTGAAGACCAGGTAGGAAGACGGACATAATGGCCACCAGGAAGGCAGTTTCAACAACAGTTGTGACATTCCACACCTGTGCATAGGCTCAAATGGCTCATCCATAAACACAGCCAACACCAGCAGTTAAGTCCACAGTGGAAGTGGTTCCACATTGAAGACAGGTGGTCCAGCCCTTGAAAAGCAACCAGCCACCTTCTCCTGGGGTACCGTCAGCTTGCCAGCCCATTCCCTATAAGCAGAGATGACTGCTAGGTGACTTTAAGGGTCGCCGGCTCACAGTCCCAGCTGAAAGAGGGACCAGAGGTAGTACAAGATGCTCGCCACAGGGCAGGCAAGGGAATCCAAGCTCCTTGCTCAGTCAAACTGAAAACCTATTCCATTTCAAGGCATAACACTAGTAGAGTCGGCCCTTCCTAGGAGGCCTCCACAGCGTGAGCACTTCATCCAAAGAGACCCAGGCCCTGTAACTCTAGCCACTCAGGAACCAGGCCGTGAAGTGCAGGGACTGCAGGTCCCACACCACCTCCTGATTCAGGAACCACTCATGCAATGCCTCTCCTAGCCAGCTGACAGCGTCCACCAGCAGACTGTTCACTCCTGCAACATGAATCACCAGGCGATCTGCACCCAGGCTACATGAGGGTTCGGTTGCAAAGGGCCTCCCGACACATGGGAAAGGAGCAAGTTCTACCTTGCCTGTTCAGGTAGAACATGGTCATGGTGTTGTCCAACTGGACCTGCACAACACAACCCCCTGACCAAAGGAGCAAATTCCATCTGTGCAAGTCGCACTGCATAGAGCTCCAGCAGGTTTATGTGGTGACAGGACTCCTGGGGTAACCAGAACCCGTGGGATCTATGGTCTCAGGTGCACTTCCCATCCCACCGGAGACATGTGCATCATGAGTGTGATGGTTGGTTCTAGGTGAACAAATGGGATTCTTTCCTGCAGGTGCTGTGGAATCAGCCACCACTGAATGGCACCCCACATCAGCTGGGTCATTATGCCCGGCTGGTCCACGTGGCCTAGGTGCTAGGACCACAGAAGGCCCAACTCCCACTGGAAGTGGTGCATCCACTAGCCTGCCCAATGGACCACAATGATGCAGGACACCATGTACTTCAGCAGCCTCAGGATATCCCAAACAGGGTGCAAGAGTCAAACATGAAATGATCAGGCAAACGAAGCAAAATCCAGTGCCAGGTACACAAGGAGGCAGGCCTTGGCCCCACAGGGAGTCTAGTTCTGCCCCAAAACTGGATCAGCTTCATGGGCATCAGTTCGGACTAGTCAGGGTTGACCAACAAGCCCAAGTCTCAACAGGTATGGAGAGTCAGATCTCTGGACTTCCCCTATGGTCTCTTTGGATGAACTGGCAGCCAGTCATTCAGGTAGGGATGCTCATCAAGACCTAGAAACTGCAGGTATGTGGCCATCACTGCCATGCACTTGGTGAAGACCATGACTACCAAGGAGAGACCAAAGGGCATGACATGGAACTGGTACAGGACCTCTTGTGCTCCACACTGAAGGTACCACCATGGGACAGATGGACTGAAATGTGGAGAACACATCCTGGAGGTCTACAGAGCAAAACCAAATATTCTGTTCCAGCAAAGGAATGATCAGATACAGAGTGACCATCCAGAACATGCATTTCCACACAAACTGGTTCAGATCAGTACATCCACTATGGGCAGCCAGCCCCCCATCCATTCCAGGACCAGGAAGTATCTGAACATGTAACCCTGACTGGACACAGCATCTGGGATTTGGGCTACTGCCCATTTTGCAAGAAGCTTAGCAATGTCTTCCCGAAGGGTGAACAGCGTGTCCTGAGACACCATGGACTCCCAAGGCACGTGGAGGCTATGGGCAGAAGAACCTCAAAGTACAGAGGCAACCCTCTGCCTACTATATCCAGCACCCACTTGTCTAGTCTGATGACAAAGCGTGGCAAGAAGTGACATAGCCGACCTCCTATGGGAGAAGTGCTGACAGGGGCATGACAGGTGGAGATGACCCCCAAACCCATTACTGGGCAGCTTTTGCTGGGGCACTGAGGCAGAAGCCAGAGGGGCACCACCACCCCTGCACCCCCAGACCTGGGCTTGGAATGCCAGGCCTGGTACGGCCCCTTCTGAGGCTGCTGCTCAGGGGGCTGTAGCTGAAAGGACTAGCACTGAAAAGCTAGTTTCTTAGGCTTCTTTTTTGGGTCATTCTATAACAATGCCACAGACTCCAGGGTGGCACACTACTTTACAGGCGAGATGTCCCACCTTGGGGCCAAACAGGTCAGTGCCCAAGAAAGGGACATCGGCCAGTTTGCACTAGATGTTTGCTGTGAAGGTGGACAGACTCAGCCTGGCCCTGTGACACATGGAGGCGGACACTCCCATGGCACTGTCACATGAATCATCCATGTCCAAGGCCATCTGGAGCTGGTGCCTAGTCTGTGATTAACCCTGGTCTCTGATGACCATCACTGATGACAGTTATCAGCCGGAAGGTAAATGAAAATGGAATCAAACACTCCAGTGGGGAGTGACCATAACTGGCCATCATCATGCATAACTAGCCTGACAAAACCCAAGGATGCTGCAGTATACACCTTTTGTGGTCAATCTTGGGAGGCTTGTCCATATTCCCTGGTTTCCAGCTAAAAGAAAACTGAGTTGGTAATTAGTCCCTCCATGAAGGTGTGGTCAGAGAATCCCAAACGGGACAATGTTGGGACCACATACTTGCATGCCATATGGGACACAGGGTGCCTGGCAGGATGCTGCCAAACCTCCATGGCCAATCCCAAAATTGACAGCCACAGGAAAGGCAACACTTGGGGATTCATCCCTGTCCAGAATGTCGGTAAAAGGGTTCTTAGCCCTTTTCTGAACCAGCTCCAACAGGATTGACATGGACTCCAATATACACTGGAGAAGCACCCTGAAAGACTCTGGGCCTTGCTCGGTTAACTGATCCGCATTTGAGGAAGCAAGTCCCAGAGGAGGCCATGGACTCGTGGTCAGTTGTCAGAGGACTTCACAAATGACCCTCAGCTGTTTCTTGCTATGGACCCCTCTGGTATCCTTCCCCAAGATGATCTGCAATGATAACAAGCTTGGCAAGCTGGTGGCCAAACAGGATTCCTTGGACAGAGCACCCACCTTTGGCTGCAGTGGTGGTGGCTCCACCTGAAGTGGTAGAGAAACAGTCATGGGGAGCACCTGCATAGCATGGACTAGCGGGGCACCACTAGTGGCTGGCAGGGGACTGGATGGTAGAGTTCTACCCTGCCCCGCAATGGCCCACTGTTACCAGAGGAACTCCTCTTAACACCTGCACAGCTTACAACAGTGCCTCTCCTTGCGGAGGATGAGATAGTCAAAGTGAAGGACTCCTCCCAGTTGAGCAGGACAGACAGAGAATGCCTCGATCGAGACCTTAACAGTTGAACAGAATCTACGTCAAGGGAGCTTTCCAGCCAGTTGTGGTAAATCATATGCCTGCTCACATCAAGTTGCACAGGCACAGAAGGCTCTAATGCCAGTGGAGGTTTCTCCTGCAGAGGACTGGACTAGGACACTGACCAATCCGAGTCCTCTTGAGTGATCAATTCCTTGACCCGTCCGAAATCTTCATGGCCTGCTCGACTGGACTCTATGTCAACTGGCTCTACAGGGGTATCGAACAGACCCTGACCTGCCCCTTGATCAAAGGGCATTTGATCACCAGTCAAGCAGTTAGGAAAGTCAAGGGACTAAGGGACCTTAATATCTCTTAGTCCCTCAACCAGCACCACTTGTGCTTGGAACCACGAAGGGGGCAGGGGCTCTCCAGCAGGGTCTTGAGGGCCAAAACATGTCTTGGAAGCCTCGGTGAATGACAAGAAGACACTGGCCAAGCAAGAACTAAGGAGGTTCCGTTGCTCCATCAATGATCTGCAAAAGGAGGTGAAAGAACAGAGGAAATAAAGCTCAAGAATATAACGATCAACAAAGTTTGCCTATGGCGTACTAAATGCTAAGTGAGAACTGCAAAAAAGGTGACATGTTCTTCCAACAGAAGGAAAGATCTGACATTACAGGGCAGAATCAGAGGACATACTGCCCTGGTGGTGGGAGAAGCCTAGTTTAAAAATGTCCTGCAAATCAGACTGTTCAGGTGGAACTGCCAGAGTGTGAATCTTAACTATATCCACAGCTCTATAAGAATGGGCAGTATCATTTAGTGTTGGCACATAAATACATTTTGTGACTATTAGCAGCTAAAGGCAATGGACTCTGGTGTCTCATTTATTCCTAAACCAGACATGGACATGATCCAGGCAGAAGAGAAAGATGCAGTTACACATTTTGGCTAAATTATCAAATGGTACAAGATTGAATCTTCCATTAATTCTGGGTCATTCCAGTGCTCCCAATGTATATTTATTTTTCTTTCCTCATTTGTATTTTTTGCCACTGGGCACCCTGGCCCTGCAAACAGGCTCACCTGACCCCGACCCCCCTCCCGAGTGGGGGCTTGAGAGCAGAACTATCATGGCTGGAGGGTTAGGCACAGAGCCTGGCTCACACGCAGGGGCCAGTGATTTTCTGAACTATTTCTCCCTGGAGCTGGGAGCGTACAATGACGCTAGCGGGAAAGCGTCTGCCCACATTATAGTGAGACACCTTGTCCCCCAGCCTCCGCCAGAAGGCAACTGATGCTGGCACCAGTGAACCCCCCTCCCAGAGAAGGGGAGGGGAGCAGTCCTCCGGATGCTCGATACTTCTCCTCCCCTGCAGACTCCCGGTGACCCATGCCAGCTCCCAAACATGGGCCGCCGGCATGGCGTCCAGCGCCTCAACCTTCAGCACCACCGGGCCGGCTCCAATGTAGATTTCTAAAATGCTTCCTTTTTAAGGATTGTATAGTATTATCAAAACCTCCTCCTCTCAGTTTCATCCTCACTTTCCCAATCCCCCTAAATTCTGAGGAGGAGAGTTTGATGGTGCAATCCTTAAAAAGGAAGCATTGATTCCATACATAGGGAGAACAGGCTCTTACACCATTTCTGAATGATTAATTTAGTTGATACATGTATTAACTGCATCCCTTTCCATTTTGGACTGTGTCCATGCCTGGTTTAGGAATAACCAGGATGCTAGAGTCCATTACTTAGCCACTAGTAAGTCTCAAAATGTATTTAGACAATGGGCTGAAAAAATCCCAGTCTGACTGTGCACCCCATTTACGGATAAATTTATGTGCCAGAGATCGGGAAAAAACAAGTCCCATGCCAACTTGCCTCTGTGTCAATTTACAGGTGCCCCAAACTTTTCAAAATGTAACGGCACCCATCTTGTTTCCTCGCTTAGCAAGTGAGCCCCATCCACTCGCTATACTGATCCATCAGTCATGTATAAAAGGGTGCTACCATTTTGTTTTGATCTGCCACATGACATGACTATTTTTATTTTGTTTTTGTATTTTTTTTATTCTTGAAGCATTCATCTGTATCCCCTTCCCCCGGGTCGTGCCTGAAAACAGGCAGGATTTGTCTAGTGCACTTACCCGGTCAACAAAAACGAATTAAAAAATTCTCATTCTGCTCTTCCGCTCTGCTTTCCAATTCTGCTCATACAAATAATCCCCACTGCCAATCAACCGTGCAAACCAACCTGCAGAGTGACTACATAACAAAAGGGTCCTGACTTTCATTCCATCTAATTGCACGGTAACACGTGTGTGGCAGGGAGAAGAGAGGGGATTAAGCAACACCATCCACACTGCACAGCGCAGTCTACTGGTAAGGTACCAGTGGGGCTATTTCACCTGTAAACAGTTTTTTCCAATAATTTTTTTTTTTTTTATTAATTTACTTAAAAAGGTTTTACCAGGAAAGCATACTGAGCAGACAACTGCTCGTTTCCAGAAAGCATAATTAAACACCATATTTATTTTTCCTTACACCATTACCCAAACCCATTTTCTAAGTGCAACAATACCTGATAGGGAGGCAGTGTGGGCTATAGCCACCCTTCCAGGGGTTATAAGAAAACACACCTGGCCCAATATTGCCCACATTGTCAAGTACCACGACTGCCTTTGATAAAGCAATTAAGTTTGTGAAACGTACCAGAAATGTTTAGTGGGATATTATGATGGGCAGCTTCTTACTGCTCAAAGACATCATACTGCCCTAATATCCTCTACTGCAAAGAAAGTAATTTTGAAACACTGTCTAGACAAAATGATCCCATCTTACAGAGTGGTATAATAAAATACTGTCTATGTTAAGACTAGAAAAAAATCCTAGCCAATACAAATAACAGTCTAGCTACAGGAAAAAATAAGTTACACACATAGCTCAATCTAGTCCCGGCCCCCACGTAAAATTTGAAAATGTAGCGTTATGCAAGTTCATGATGCACAGATGATAATTTAGTGCCTCCAAAACAATGAGACATAAAAAAAGTAATATGTACTTTTTAACTATGGCTTCAGGTGGTATGCTTTCGGCTTTGACATGCTAAATCATAATGTACAGTCGCTGCTGGAATACTGATGCTGTATAAACAAGATCTTTGCAACCACTACCACCAGGGTTGTTTTTCACCTCATGGGGCTGGATCGGAGGAAGGGAAGGCACCACCACCAGGGCATCTTTTTTTAACTTACAGGGCTGAGATTGGAGGAAGCGAGGGCACCACCACAAGGCAGTTTTCAAAAAAAAAAAAGGAAGTGGCAGCACTACCACCAGAGATCATATTTACTATTTATGCCAGGGATGGCAGATCAGTTAACAGGCTGGCGATTTGTTTTTGTTTTTTTTTGGGTACTCACCAGGATAGTACTGATCAGCCGGGGGCATTTGCACCAAGGATAGGTACACATCTGGGACCATGTAATTAGGCAGGCAGCACTGCACTGACCTTGCCTCACTACCCATGCAAATGAGCCCATAATGGGCATGCAAACAGCCTCATAACGCCTTGCATGCCCAATGGATTCATCTGCATGGGCCCCTTTGAATACTGCAAAATAGCACTCCACTCCGGCACCATCCGTTCTGGCAGCATGCTACCACAGCCCAGTCGGGGCAGTGCCAAGTGGCATAGTGCTGGGCCAACAAGGCCCTATGTTCAGTCGAATAGCACCGATATGCTATTCGACTGCATAAAGTATCTTCAGGCACCCGGGCAGTCGCAAAGCGGAGTGAACATTTTTGCACTCCATTTTGCGCATATTTGAATATCTGGCCCCAGATGTACTAAGTATAAGACGGATGCTCTCCCTGGCCACTTACTTTTCTTCAAGTAAATAGTAAGGGGGGGATAAACCCCACTTCACCTCTTGCATAGTTTACTAGCCTATACCAGCATTTCAAATACTCCATTTCAAAGCAACAGCCGAGTATTTGGGAGAAAACAAAAATTAAAATTACGTACCTACCGTAATTCCTGATCTTTCTGTGCATCTTCACCATTCATCATCAGCTTTGGTAGTGTGGCGGAGGCCGACCCTCTCGAGACTTTTTCTGATGGGCAGAGTCAGCACCCGTCGGCACAGCCCTTGAGGCCGGTTCATGGCGCTCGTGGGTTGGCCTTTAGATGTTGTCAAACCCACCCTCCCGCCAGTTCTGAGTATACAAGAGTAAGAAAAGGTTGGGAGGGAGGACAAGAAGTCCAAGGGACGGACAAAGAAAAAGATATACAAACTAAAAGGAGAAATAAACAATGGAGAGGACAGAAGAAGAGTTAGAAATCTAAGGGGATTGGGAAGGGCCCCCAATCTCTGGAAGCAGAAAGAGGGAGGGAGGGAAAGGACATACCGGAACCTTTGACCTGCCTCCAAATTGTATAGGAGCAGCGAAGGAGTAGCTAGAAGGCTGCACTGCCAGAATTCGAGGCACAGAATCACTGGCAATAAACTCCGACATAAGCAGAAGCGGCTATTCTGGAAGAAAATATACGATACAGGCTGTACTCCCCCTGAAACCAAATATGGAGGTAAGAAACAGTTTCTTAAATTAATTTTGAGGGATGAGTCCCTAGGGACAAGAGAAGAAGTAGGATAGAGGAGGAGAGAACAGAGACAGAGAAACCATCAACTGCCACCCCAACGAGGTGGAGCCGTAAGCACTGAGGAGAAGTGCCCCTACCTTGATCCTTTCTCCTCTTGTCAGAAAGTAAAATTCCCCCTGTGCGCCCAAGGTCACCCCGCTCCTTACCATCAGAAAGGAAGGGCGGAAAGGGGCACAGAGAGGGAGGGGAACCCAGAGACTGAGGACCCAGGGGGATGGTGGGTGGGACTGTGATAAATGGTGAAGATACAAAGATCGATCAGGAATTACAGTAGATACATAATTTTCATATTTTATCTGTGTCAATCTTCACCATTCATCACCTTTGGTGAGTACCAGGCCCCCCCCCCCCCGAAGGGGGCCCTAGACCCTAAAGGACAGAGTCCCTTAGCTCTCAGTGGGTGACACATTGGGAGGAAGGACTTTCACGGGTCTGGAGAGGTCAGAGAGAGGAGAGTGAGATGGTGAGCCCTCAGAGGGGCAGGAGGTTGCCAGATAGACTGCTGCCCCATCCTATGGGAGAAAAAGATGGCCTCCGCACGGAGGAAACCACCCACACCG
Organism: Neoceratodus forsteri; assembly: GCA_016271365.2. NCBI lineage: Eukaryota > Metazoa > Chordata > Ceratodontiformes > Ceratodontidae > Neoceratodus > Neoceratodus forsteri. The sequence continues at coordinate 356,716,498 of CM028137.1, read as the reverse complement.
GGCCAAGGGTGATAACCAGGAAAGACGCAGCCATGCCATCTGCCTAGTGCAGGTCGCTGACCCTATGACCCTGGAAGCTACCTTGCTGGTGTTGTAAGATGCCCTCACTTGGTGCCTTGCTAGCTCCAGGCCACGTGCAGAGAGTGCAATTGCTTGTCTGGTTACCTCCAAATCAGGCATAGAGGCTAGGAACTGACCTAGCCTGGACCACAGAAACCTATCATAGGTAGCATAGTGGGCCTGATGAGCAGCTATTTAAAGAAGTAACCGTGCTGAGTAGAAAGTCCTCCTCCCCCCAGAAGTCAAAATCCATGGAATCTGCAACTGGGGGCCGGTCACGGTGGAGGGCGCGAATCCCATCAAGAGTGTCCAGCTGAGTCAGTCCTGACTGGGGATGTGGCAATCTACCTGGAGACTCCTTAGGGGCACAATACCTCTGGCGCAGATCCCTAGGGGCTGGGGCTCCAGAAAAGGATCTTTGCCAGAAATGCAATGACGCCTCCTAGAAGGAAGCAGGCCGGGGAGTACCACAAGAGTGTCCGCACTGAAATCGTCTAGGAAGGCATGCGTCCGAATGCTCTGGATTGTGCAGAGTGGGTGCGGTGACATGCAGGTCCTCCATCATCCTCACAAAGGAAGCGGTGACACTCTAGAGATCAACAGCAAGGGTGATATGGACAGAGGCTCTCTATTCCCGAAGGAGTATGAGGAGCGGAGGACCTCAGATTCAGTGGCTGGCTGCTCAGGGAGGTCAGGAGCACCTGCCTGTCCATAGCCCCTGACATATGAAGGCAAATGAGCAGCCACACCCCTGAATTGCACCCAGGACAGAGGTCCGCTAGGAACAAGAATGCCTGGGAGAGCAGGAGAAGGTGACAGAGGAGTGGGGCTAAGCTGACAACAGGAATCGACTCCTCTGTCCGGGCAAGAGCACACCTGGAGCCCCAAGGGGAAGGCAAGCTCTGGAAAACTAAACAGCCGACAGCTGATCAACCATGCTGGAACTGCCTAGGTTGCAATCCTGAAGATTCCCGCGGGAAGTGACAGGACCATGAAATTCAAAGGACGGTCCCCTCCCTCCGAAGACAGGGCCCTCTCAAGGAGACCGAGAAGGAAGGGCGGGGGTCTGCGCTATGACTCTTTCCCCGAACGAGTCGATCCCGGAAAAGGGCCGCTGCATGGCACCTCGACCCCTCGACCACTCTGAATCCAAAAGAGCCCTTCTCCTCGCAAACACCAGCCTAGGCAGCGGACAACTCTGGTTAGTCCCCAAGGTGACTATCCAGGGAGTAGCACCTTCCCCTCCCGTGGGTGCTCAGACTGGCCCCAAAGTTGGGCAATCCAGGCACACCACCTGAGGGGGTACCACAACAGAGGGGGCAGAAAACCCTCCAAGCCCAGGCTGCAGAGCAATAGTGGCCTGCACCACTGCCTGCTGGTCAGCACCCCTGACCCTAGACTCAGGGGAAACTGCCCACTCCTCAGAGGGGGCTGGCTCCGGTCAGCAGATGAAACTACCAGAGTGTCCACATGGGCCGCCAACTCCAAAGAATCTGACAGCTGGCTGGAACCAGACTGCAAGAGAGACCGGAATCCGGTGCCAGACTTTACACAGACACCGCTGCCACCAGACCGAAGAAGGTACCAGTCTGGGTGTCTGCACCAGAGCTGGCACGAACTCTAATGGAACATGACGACGGTACCCAAAGACATGGCACTAAGAATGGTAACAGAAACAGAGTCGATGCCTGCAACGGCGCCATCCCGACCCACGGTGCCGCGAGCGCCACCGAAGTCCGGGACGGTGCAGATGACGGCACAGACAGCTCCCTCTACGACGTGTCTTCGCTTGGCGCCACAAGCAGTACCAGAACTAGTCATGGCGCCATCCCCAGTCTCCGCACAGAGGTGGGAAATGGCCGAAGATGGCACAGTAGACCCTCCCATGGCACCAATCAACACCATCGCCACTGCGAACGTGCCGACAGCGGACGGCGCCACCATGGCGCCATCAGGGCCCATGAGGAAGTGAATAGTGCCGAGGCCCAAGACGATGACAAGGTCAAGGACGGTGCTGATCCACGCTTCCCAGCCTGAGGAAACGACACCGGGGGAACCTTCGCCCTTGAAGGGGCGATTGCCAGAGCAGTGCCTCCTGCCCACCCCACCAGGGGGGACGGACTGGGCCTCCTGCACCGCAGAAGGGGCTTCTGCAATGGTGAGGCTACTAGGAGCAGAAGCCCTCTCCTCCACAATCCATACAGAACTGGGAGGGGGCCCGGAGGAAAGGCCAAGAGACCACGGCTTGGCCCTAGTGCGCACCCATCCCCGAAGTCGGCGGAGCTCATCCAACTTGCCGTACTACCGTAATTCTGATCTTTGTGTATCTTCACCATTCATCACAACCCCCTCCATCCCCTGGGGCCTCAGTCTCTGGGTTCCCTCCTCTGTGACTCCCTCTCCTTTTGGAGCAGGGTAAAGCAAGGGACACACAGGGGTATTTTCTTAAGGAGTACAGCTCGAGCGGCACTCCTTCTCTACTACATGTCTCCACCCCGATGGGGTGGGAGTTGGTAGTTGCCCTCCTCCTGTTCTCCTTCTAGTTTCCATCCAACAGTTTCAAAAAAAAACTCCTTTTTTTCACCAAACATCTTTCCTGAGAGAGAGTATTGTCCCTCTACCCTGTCCTTCTCCAGAATAGCCGACTCTGCTTCTGGGGTATTTGCCAGTTATTCTGTGCCTTGAATTCTGGCAGAGAGCTTTGCTACTCCTTGCAGTTACTATACAAATCTGGTGATGGACAAGGGTGTCTGACACCTTGTTACCTCTCACTCTCTCCTAAATTTCTCCCCTCCCTTCTTCCGCTTCCAGAGATTGGGGCCCCTACCCAATCCCCTTAGTCTCATCTCTTCTCTGCTGTCCTCTGTCGTTATTTCTCCTTTTAGTTCAGTTCTTCCTTTCCCTTTTCTGTCCCTTGGACTCTCTTGTCCCACCCTCCATCCTTTCCTCTTACCTCTCCGGCGACTCAGAACTGGTAGGCAGGCGGAGTCGACACAGTAACAGCCAACCCTCGAGTGCCACGCAGTAAGTCGGCCTCGTGGGCGGTGCCGATGCTGCGTCGGCTCGCCACCTCTAAAAAAAAAAAAAAAGCTCCCACGGGGTCCTGAACTCCGGCCAGTACCCATCTGTGATGAATGGTGAAGACTGACACAGATAAGATCTTCCATCACGGACTCTGGTGATGGAGAAGGCTTGCCCTCCAGTCTATAAAGTGAGTCATCCACTGTATCACCGACAAGTAGGACAGGGAGAGACTCATCCAAATGCACTTCTATCACAGAAGGACCCCTAAAACGAGGTCTAGGTCAGAGCCACTAGGAAGGGCATAGAGGAGCTCTGCTCCACATAAGTAGCTGAGAAAGTGCCGAGTGGAATGAGGGATTCCACTGGCAGAACAGCACAGAAGAGTTCCATCAGTGGAAAACCGCTGGATGTCACAAGATCCCACGCAGACAGTCACTCACCAAGATCTGTGGAAAAATAATCCACAGCACAGGACTTCATTCTGCAGAAAACATCTCGCCACAAGATCCGTGGAAAAAGGTCAGCAAAAGGAAAAATCCGGCACTAGTTCTGCCGGACAGCACCAACTGGCACCTCTTGTGGCACCAGCATCACTCGTGGCACAGGATGGCACCAAGCAGTGCCTATGCCATCCTGGGTGACACCCAAGAGCACCCATGGCACCTGCAGAGGCACCCGCAGGCACCATGGATGCCCTCGGCACCACCCGTGGTACAGCCCGTGGCACCATGCAACACCTGCAGCACTGCCAGCGGCGCCAGAAACCAGCGGCACAGACATCAACAGTGTCCCCTACGGCACCATCAATTCCAGCGGCACTGCCATGGCGCCGCCCCACGGTGCCAGACCTGCGGAGTCACCCATGGTGTCAGAACTGTGGAGAATGCCAACTGAGAAAATCCTGAGGAGAAAGGAAAAGTGGTGCCTGCTCCAGCCCCTGCATGGAAAGAGGGAGGGTAGGCAGGAGGGGTCACGTGATGGCCAAGGCACCAAGGGCACCGCGCACATCCTGATCCAATCAACCCGGCCCTGGTCCAGCGGCTGCAAGGCCCAGAGGCCCCGAAATCAGGAACACTAGCCAGGAAAACTGGACGGAATTCGAACCCCCTGCTCCACAGGAGCGGCCCAGAGGTGAAACTGCTCACCGGAACTCCATAGAGGATGGAGATGGAATCCAGAGTCAAAGAATGCAGCCATTAAGAGCGAGACCAAGTGGAACCCACCAAAGTCAGTTCAGGACTACTGCCCCTCCTGACCAACAATCTCCATGTAGACATACCAGAGGGCAACCTCAAGTGGCACCAATTCCTCTGCCCCCAACGAGGAAGAAGAGCTCGAGGTTAAGCGGAACCAGATCCCCGGAACCACCAGATTCGTGCTTCGGTGGACTGCCCCCTCCCCCCCCAAAAGCACAGGACTGTCCGTAGTCAGCCCCCCTTACCAAAGGGCGGCGGACCGGACACAGTCCCTCTGCCATAACAACTTTCAAACAAAGCCTTCCTACTGTCACCGCCACCATCTAAGGACGACTCCGTTGATGGCAGGTGAGAATTTCTTTTTCTTCATAATCTTTTTTTTCTTCGTAGAATAAGAAAATGCTACTAAAAATGTTAAAACAAATACTAAACGGCTAAAAGCCTCTGTCGTATAGACGAAATATGAAAAATTACATACCTACCGTAATTCTTGATCTTCTTGGACGAGTCTCCACCACTCATTCACACTATTGGGATCTGCGCCGGAGGCACTAGGACCGATCGGGAGCAAACTTTTTGCTGGAGGGTCGGCGCCGGACATGGCGCCACGAGCCTCAGCTCGCGCTGTAATGACTATCTTGGCGTCGACCCTCCAACCGCCTCAGTACCTTTTACCAAGGAGGTGCAGCGTAACTAACCTAGAAGGGTAGCTTTAACCTAAAAAAACGGACATAAAAGATAGTCCGGACGACCTGTATAAGAAGGGTCAACAAAGAAGTCTTCACAGCCTAAAGATTTGAGGGAGTGAAGACCAACAACAGAGGTGAGCTCGGGGGACGGAGGGTGGGCGGTGAATGAGTGGTGGAGACTCGTCCAAGAAGATCAAGAATTACGGTAGGTACGTAATTTTCATATCTTCCTGGACATAAGTCTCCACCACTCACTCACACTATTGGGAGAGTACCGAGCTAATAATCCCCCGAGCGGGCGGCAGGAAAAACCAAGAGCTCACGTTTCTAAGACAGAAGTCCATTAAGGATGGCTATGCCAAAGGAAGAATGTTGTCTGGCATGGACATCTAGTGCATAATGTTCAACAAAAGTATGCACTGAGCTCCAGGTGGTAAGGTTGCAAATATCTGCAATGGGCATCGCTTGCACTTCCGCTTAGGATGCTACACCGCCTAGAGTGAGCGAAACCCTACCCTCCAACTTAACCTGTGCCATGGAATAGCAGTGGCGAAGGCATGCCACTAGCCATGCTGAGATGCATCTGATAGCGACAGGTTGACCCAGCCGGGTCTCGCTGAAGGAAACGAACAGTTGCTGGGCTTTGCGAAAGTCCTTGGTTCTATCCAGGTAGAAACGCAAGGCCCTCTTAATGTCCAAAGAATGAAGAGAACGCTCTCCTTCATTTTGGAAGTTCACAAAGTAAGAGGGAAGGACCAAAGGTTGGTTTAGATGAAATCCTGACACAACCTTAGGAAGAAATTTAGGATGAGTACGAAGAACTACTTTGTCCTTATGGAACACAGTATACGGAGGGTCTGTGACCAGGACATGTATCTCAGACCCTACGGGCTGAGGTAATTGCCACTAGGAAGGCAGTCTTCCAGGTGAGAAATTTTAGCTCACAGGTAGCCAGAGGTTCAAAAGGTTTCCGAGTGAGCATATCTAGCACAAGACTGATGTCCCAGGCTGCAATTGGACATCTTGTAGGAGGTCTGGTATGCAGAATTCCTTTAAGAAACCTCTTAACCACAGGTAACTGAGCCAGAGAAAAGAAAAAACGCTCATGACATGCTGAAATGGCGCTAAGGTGAACTTTGACTGTAGAGTACTGAAGGCCTGAATTTGAGAGGTCTAAGAGGTACTCCAGAACTTTATCTGGTGGGCAGGAAAAAGGGTTCAAAAGTCAAAAGGTTCATGTGTAGGGGAAGTGGTCTCTGAGGAACTGCCAACATACTGTTGAGTAGTGGAAACCACAGCTGTCAAGGCCAGAAGGGAGCAATGAGGATCATTTTGTCCCCCTGGGATTCGAACTTGAGTACCCTCTGAATTAGAGGAAGAGGCAGAAAGGCGTAAAGAAAGCGTTTTGTCCACCACAGCCTGAACGCATCCTGACAGAAAATGCCAGGCCCTGGATTTCTGGAGCAGAAGAGAGGCAGTTTTGCGTTGAGTGGGGATGCAAAAAGGTCCAGGTCTGGAGTTCCCCACTCTTTGAACAGTGACTGAACTATGGTCGAGTCGAGAGACCACTCATGAGGGTCTGTCTCTGTTCTGCTGAGACGGTCTGCCAGTTCGTTCTGAATACCTGGCAGGTAGACCTCCTGAATTAGAGCCTTGTGCTCCATGCACCATTCCCATACCCTCATTGCCTCCCTGCATAAGGGGTAAGAATGAGCACCGCCCTGCTTGTTGATGTAATACATCACTGCTTTGTTGTCCGTCTGAAGGAGAATGTGTCACAAGAACAATGTCCTTCAACGCTTGGACTGCATAAAGGACAGCTCTCATTTCTAGGACGTTTATGTGGAGCTAGGACTCTACTCGAGTCCACGCACCTTGAGTGTGGAGAGCCTGACAGTGAGCTCCCCACCCCATTAGGGATGCGTCCGTGGTAATGGAGATCTGATGGTCCAGAGGAGCAAAGGGATATCCCTCCAGGAGATTGCTCTCTTGAGACCACCAGGTGAGTGATCTCTTTAAAGGTTCTGTCACCTTGATGAGATAAGACTACGGGTGAGTGGTTGGGGACCACTGAGTACTGAGCATCCACTGAGTGGTTCTCATGTGCAGACATGCTAGGGGTACAGTGAACACTGAGGAAGCCATGAGGCCTAGCATCCGTTGCATCGAGACAGCAGAAACTTGGGTGTTCTCCCCGATGTGACGGGCCATTTGAAGGAAATGGTTCCTTCAGTCTTCTGGAAGAAAAGCCTTTGCACAGGAGGTGTCCAGAAGAGTCCCTATAAAGAGGAGCCTCTGGGAGGGCTGCAGTTGCGATTTCTTGAGGTTCAGCAGAACTCCCATGGACGTAAGGAGGCCAGAAGTCAGCTCTATGGCGCCCAGGGTCCCTTGCCTGGAAGGGCTTGCTGAAGCCAATCGTCCAGATAAGGGAAAACCTGTATCCCGGCCTTTCTGAGGTGCGCCAGAGAACTGCACAACACTTTGTAAAAACTCACAGGCCGAGGATAGCCCAAAGGGCAGGACTCTGAACTGATAATGCTGTCCCAGAGCCACAAACCTCAGGAATTTGTGATGCCTCGGGTGAATAGGAATGTGCTGGTAAGCATCCTGCATGTCTAGGAGGCTAGCCAGTGTGTTGATGAAGCAAAGGTAACAGGGTTCCCAGAGAATATTTTGAATTTCTCCTTGGGGAGAAATTTGTTTAGCTCTGAGGTCCAGAATGGGCGATACCCCAGACTCTTTGGAACCAGAAAGTAATGGGAGTAGAAACCTGTGTTCCGTTGATGCAGCGGCACCACTTCTACTGCCCTGTTGTTCAGAAGGCCCTGAATCTCGGCGGCAAGGTGGTCTGACTGAAGGGTCGACAGCCTGGGCTGCCGCTTGGGAGGACGATCCGGGGCTCCAGAAGATTGAGTGAATACCCTGCAAATTCTCGAAGGATCCATTTGTTTGAGGTTATGGACTTCACTGGTTGTAGAAGTACATCAGACGACCTCCACCAGAAAGGAAAAGTCCCCCGAGCAGCTGAGATGGGACTTGGGCCAGACATTCATAAGGCAGCGCTGGCGCTTGGGCCCTTGCTTTCTGTTGAGTCTTCTTTTGAGGTTGCGCAGGTTGTTTTTTTATGAAAACCGCCTCTGCCTCGAAAGGACTGACGATTATGAAACTGACGTTAATTGACATGCCCTCGAGAGGGGGTAGGAGGGGGTCGAGCCAGCTTAATGGCCGACCTAGTCTTTTGAGTAGCTTCTAGAGCTTGCTCTACCCGAGGACCAAAAAGATATGCACCATCAAAGGGCAACGCCATTACCTGCTGCTCCGTGTCATTCGTGAAACCCGAAGTGCGCAGCCAGGAATAACGTCGGGTGCAAATACCAGCAGCCGCTGAACGGGAAGCAGTGTCGAAAGCATCCATGGCTGCTTTAACCTGCTGGTTGTTAGACTGAATACCTCTGGTAATGGTTTGAAGAAGCTCTGGCTTTGCATCAGACTCCGGAAGAGCTTCAACCATCTGCTTGATAGAGTGCCACAGGATACACTCGTACTGTGAGAAATAGCCCTGGTAGCTGGCAATACGCATACTTAGGGTAGAAGCAGCAAAGACTCTTACCTAAGGTGTCTATCTTACGAGATTCTTTGTTAATAGGTCGAGCTGTAGTAGTTTGAGGCAGAACAACCTTATTCTCTGCCAGGACTACGATAGGATCCGTAAAGGCTTGAGATGCCAAAATGGGACAATCCTTGGGGGCTGAATATTTCCTATCTATGGATTTAGCCACCAAAGGGGTGAGAGCAGGATTATTCCATACCATTTAAGACAGCGTCTCGAAGGAAGGCTGAACTGGAGGAGTCAAATCCGTAGGGATCTCCGAAACATGAAGGTATTGGAGTCTTAATTTCCAGGATCGATGTCTATAGTCTGGAGAAAGAGTGGAACTCAGATTTTCAGCAGAGACTTAAATGACAGGTCTCGAATCACAGGCTCTGCAGCAGAGATAGATCCTGCTTCGTCCACTTCATCACCCAACCGAAGGGCTGGGTCAGGCTCAATGTCATCTCCTGACAGTCCAGGAAGGACTATATGGACAGGAAAGGAATGAAAATCAGCAGAGAGGGAAGAAGGACACAAGTGAAAAGAGGAGTCCTGAAAAGGAGAGGGAGCCCCGAGAGCCCCCGGCGCCGAGGAGGCACACGGCACCGAGAACAACGCCGAGGGACCACGTGGCACCGAAAACGGCACCGAGAAGCCGCACGGTGCCGAAGAGGGTGCCGAGAAGCCGCACGGCACCGAGGACGGCGCCGAGCGCACCACCGGCGCCGAGGCTCCTGACCGCAGAGGACGCCAAAACACCCCCAGACTCAAAAACAGGTTTTGAAGGAAAAAGAGCAGGAGATAAAGGCATCGGTGTGGCCCCTTGCGCCGCAGCCATGTGGGGGAGAGAACACCTAAGTGCGGAGTCGACGGCACCAAAGAAGGTGCCGCACGACCAGGAAAATCCAACCGCCCTACCTGGTCTCAATGAGCCCGAGAGCCCACGAGTGACCGAGCCAGGTAGCTGAATTAACCTCCGAGCCCACTGCTCAAAAAGAGCGCCCACTGATGAAACTGCTCATCTGAAGACCTACTATGCGGCGGGTAGGACTCGATGTCGAAGCCGCTGGCTACCAGAAGCAGAGGTTAGCAACTCCACCCAAGGAGAAGACCGGCAACTAGCCCCGATAACCGAACGATCTGGCAAGAACATATCAGAGGGCGCATCATGATGCCTTCTTTTAGACCTGTGGGTCAAGAAGAGCTCGAGGCCAAACGGTGCCGAGAATGCCACAGTTTATTTTTATGCTTCCCGGGACCGCCTATCCCCCGGCATTGGACTGACCGCTGTCAGACCCCCACGGAGAAGGCGGCGGACGGACCCAGCCCGACTGACTGAACAGCTTTCATACAAAGTCTCCCTAGTCACCTGACCTGCTCATGGTCGACTCCGTCAAAATGCAGCTTGAGACTTCTTTATTTTAAAATAAGACTAAGCGATACTGTATCGAGATAATATTACAAAATAAACTGAAAACTATGCTGGTAGTTGAAGTTTGACTCCTGGCGGGAGAGCGACGTCATCACTGAAGCGCACTCGACGGCGGGAAAAAAAAGGAACCGAGGAGGTTGGAGGGTCGATGCCGAGAGTGTCATTACAGCGCGAGCCATGCCTCGCGGCGCTATCTCCGGCGCCGATCCTCCAGCAAAAAAAGTTTGCTCCCGATGGGTCCTAGTGCCTCCGGCGCAGATCCCAATAGTGTGAATGAGTGGTGGAGACTTATGTCCAGGAAGATCGGACTCTGGCAAACGAGTGACGTCAACATCCAAGCGTACTCTACGGTGGGAAAAGGAACAGAGGTGGTTGGAGGGTTGGCCTTGAGATAGCCTCATGAGGCGAGCTAGTTTCACAGTGCTGCGATGCGTGGTCTTTTTTTTTTTTTATTTTTTTATTAAGTGAGACATCATTTGTACACTTGATACTTAAATTTGAACATAGAACACTATATATTCTTTGTATTTACCATTCGACTGTTCTTTAGATATATAATTTATACAGTGTTATTATAATTACTTATTTGTACACACACACACACACACACACACACACACACACACACACATCCTCTAATAAGCCTCAGAGGCCTCTCTTTCATCCAAACCCATTGTTAGTAGTAGGCGGCAGACCTCCCATCCATCCCCTTCTGAAATCTATGTGCATGCGTGGTTCTGTCTTGACGCCAACCCTTCAGAAAATCTTTGGTTCCCATTTGGTCCTAGTGCCTCTGGCGCTATCCCACTAGTGTGAATGAGTGGTGGACACTTGGATCCAGGAAGATCTTAGCTGTTCCTATTTCTTCAGGGAGGAGAGAATCTCTTGCAGCTGACAGCAGTAGGCAGCAGTGGGGAAATTCAGCAGTCTGAATTTTATTTTAGAGCTTTTTTACTCTCTGATCAAATGTTTTCCAGTCTGCTTTTCTCCAGGGTCCAAGTACAGTCCTCTGCGACTATATATAGCCCAAAAAGGACAGCGGGACAAGCAAACAAAGGATCAGAGCTTACATAAACTCTAGCATACACTGTAGGCTACTGAATCTTCTTACTGCTGCCAGCAACAGGGGATTCTGGTATTTGTAGTAAGAGATGTCAGCCTAGACCACTACACTAAACTAAATTAGTTTAAGTCTGAAAGTACCACTGCAATCCCATACTGCCAACTTTCTATATAGTCAACAATGGCAGATTCTCTCCCCCAATATACTATTACTTTTTGTGGGGTAGATAAAATAATTCAAGACAACATTCAGTATTTAAGCAGAACTCAAATTCTTTTTTCGAGGCAGGGGTGCTGCAAGCAGACATTTGCTCCTTATGTATAGTTGGGTCTTGCACTCTGGTTGCATAGCCACAAAGTACTGCTACTCTGAAGACACTTAAGTGGGAAAATGTCCCTACTTCTGCTGCGATGTGCCAAGCAGGTCCCAGTAATAGGAGGGTTCCAAAGAAGTGCACTCGTAGAGATATCTTAAACATTCCCGTCAACTGGCAAATGTAGAGAAGTGATTTATTTACAGAGAGTTACAGTAATGGGTGAACCAGCACTGGAACGCTGACCTCACACTACAGTGCTTTAAGCAGCTCCTACTTTGTCAGGGAAGAGCCGTTTGGAGGACTGAACTGCAAGGACAGCATCTTGATGCTGGATTACCTGTCGCTGTAACTATTATGAGATCACTTTTCCAACATTTACCTGTTGACAGAGTACTTGCTGCATCTCCACGAGAGCATTTCTTTGGATCCACTGTAGTTTGGGCTAGTTGCCACAGACACACAGACACACAGACACACAGACACACAGACACACAGACACACAGACACACAGACACACAGACACACAGACACACAGACACACAGACACACAGACACACAGACACACAGACACACAGACACACAGACACACAGACACACAGACACACAGACACACAGACACACAGACACACAGACACACAGACACACAGACACACAGACACACACTCCACATTTTCAAGCAAAATAAGAGGCAGGCAGAAAAGGCAAACGGACCCTCATTTCTGAACTCACCTGAGTCTGCAACCGGGCAACAATCTCCTTCCGAGCCTTCATGACCGCTTCCAGCTTGCCTGACACCATGATGGAGAGACCCTGGTCCTTCGCCATAGACAGTTCCAGGTGGGCTCTCGTCTTCTGCATGATGTCCAGGCAGATCTTGGCCTGCTCACCTTCCCCAAACTGGTTTAGGTCCTTGTACTTCCTCTCTTCCAAGGGTACATGGAAGACCTGAAGAGTTACATATGGTCATTAAAACCTCTTGTACATTAAGAGGGGACAAAGACAAAATGAGTAGGGAGACATTATTACTATCACTCCTGCTGCATGCAAGTTGGATGTCTGTGCTGCACCACCTGTGCTTGTCCACCAAATAGGTGAGATGCAGGATGACTCTGGGAGAAAGAAATGTTCCTTTGATCTTCTAGAGTATCTCCTCTATAAAGGACACACTATTTGGTCTGAAGACCAGAGGAATTAGGACTCCATGGGAAGACCATAGGCATTAAGACGCTGTAAGAACTACAAGAGTTGGGACTCCTGGCACCAGCAAGTAACGTGATCTCCTCCTCCTCTGCATAAATGCAGTGTCAGCCCCAACTGTGTGTACAGGTTTCCTGTGACACAGGCCAAAGTGAAGAAAACAGAAGGGATGGGCTGGTAATCACTGCAGCAGCAGGCGCCACCTTGTGGCGCCAGAGACCAGAGTTCAGGAATGAGCCCAGTACATTGCAGGCCTGCCTGGGGGTTTAGTGTCCAACAAAACACTCTCCTCCGGGGAGAAGGGCAGCATTCTCCACTGCAATAATGCCACTTCAGTGCCCACAGGTGGTGGTGCACACAGTGGAACTTGATGGAAGGAGGACACCACCTGGGTACAGAGCAGTCACACAACCGCATGCAAAAAAGCACCATGCAGTCCTTGACAGGGGCATCCCTGTGACTGGGAGAAGCAAAACAGAAAAATCCTGGAGCATAAGGCTTGCATACCTAGGCCCTACCACTCCAACTGGCCTCTGCACCTAGGTACCAGATGAGGCACTTCCCTACCAGGCCACTGTTTAATCCACCAAGGCAGAATGCTCTGTGGAACCCATGCGGCAGGTAAATGCCAAAGAAGGGGTTGATGGTGCTGGATAGTCGCCAGACAGAGGTGGTCAGCCCGTGACTAGGCACTAGAAAACAAAGGAAGTCTACGTACATGCAACAAACTGAGTTATAATAGTATGCTAGGGGAGGACACGGACATGAAAATAGGTGTAGATTAAAAAAATAAAGCTACCAAAAAAGATTTTTTTTAATTTATGCATTGTTTTTTAATAAAATCTGTTTTCAGAACATTGCCATAACCATGAAAAAATAATCACAGCCTTAAGTATGTCCTCATTCCTTCAACAGGAGGTTGAACGAAGTCTGACTGACAAACACAGTATAGTTATGTGATATGTCTCATACAGTCAAAAAGCAAAGATGCCAAGCAGAACATACAACATGTTTGTAGGAGTAAACGTAGGCTAAAATTACCAACATGCCAGAAAGAAAAAATAAAAGGAAACCTGAGGAATAACCCTCCCTCCCTCCAATTGCCATGGGAAACCTAAATGCCAAAAACAACCACAGCCAGCACCATGGATTTGTATTTTGATAATATGCTCTAACCAAGGTAAATAGCAGCACCATGGACGAGGCATGCAGTGCCATGGGTCATGCAGGCGGCGCCATGGATTTCAATTTTTTAATATCTGCTCTAACTATGGTGTAGTGGTATTCTTTTTTTATTCTCTGAATTGAAACAAGAATTTTCAGGCTGTGTTACAAAAGAAATTACTACTAAAAACGTACATGTTTATATTGATAAGACAAGTTTTTGTAATACATGAATAATGTATTGCATCACTATTTACTGTACTTACTATTAGGATCTCCATCATAAATGACCATTGCTCAGTGGATTTTCCTGAATAAAAGTGATAAAACTGAAAATGGAACTAGAACATGCAGGCAGCAGCCAATGGAATATGCCTGAAGCACCACGGAATGTGCTTACACAGTCAGGGCCACCCAATGGCCCAGCCGGAAATGGAGCCATGCTCCCTACATTAGCAAGTTAAGTTTGAACAGACTGGGACCAAGCTGGGTGGGCCCAGTAATCAGCTGAAAGGTGGTTTGTGTGGCAGCATCAGCCAGGGTGGGGCAAACAGCAGCTTTTACCACACTAGTAACCATTATGTTGGCCATTGAACATGCCTCCTGCACAGGGGCATTTTATATGCAAAAGAAATCTGCAGGGACATGGCTTGGTGTCTGGGGATGGGGCAGGGAGGAAAAGTACAGTTACGAAGAACTTCACTGAACAGCAGATCTTCGAGAACAGCTCTTGCAGCACGGTACACCATTATGACTGAAGCCGGCAGGCATCAGGACCCACGGAAAATTTTCTAGCTAGCAGTTCAGCGGGACCGCCCAACGCCGGTCCCAACGCAGTGAACATATGAGGCGGTCCCGCCAGAATCCCCAGTTCTCCGCCGGAGACTCGCTGCTGGATGACATCAGAAAAGGAGACAGAGGACTCGCCATCAGATGGCGAGACTAAGAACCGACCTTTCCAATCCTAAGGATAGCTAGGGTTGGAACCTGCTTCCTCCAAGAGGGAATGGTGGTGGAAGATTGCTGCAAGAGCTGTTCTTGAAGATCTACTGTTATGGTAAGTTCTTACGTAACTGTACTATCTTCTTCCGAGGTACAGCTCTTGCAGCAAGTTACACTATTAGGACTGATTCCCAAGCAATGGCGCCTTGAAAAGCCACTGGGAGGAGGCAATACAGATATGCAAACCCGTCCTGAGCCTAGGACAGGAGGCCCTGAAGAACAGCAAGGCCGAAACCCGCTCTTCGCCTAGAGGAGATATCCAGGCATAATGCCTGATAAAAGTGTGCACCGAACTCCAGGTGGCTGCGGCACATATGGCCGACGTAGAAACGTTCTTCAGTGCCGCAAAGGAGGTAGCGACTCCTCTTGGGGAATGGCCCTTGACCACTCCTGGTAAGGGTTTCTGACGCTTGTCATAGCAAAAAGAAATACATTGGATGAGCCAGCGTGAAAGGGTCAGTTTTGAAACTGGGGCCCCTTTCATCCTCTCAGCGAATGAAACTAACAGCTGCTCCGCTTTCCAGTGCTGTTTGGTTCTGGTCAAATAATATGAGACACCTGTGAACATCCAGGGTGTGAAGCAGTGCTTCTCCTCATTTGGCGTACTTAGGAAAGTACACTGGCAAATCAATGTCCTGGTTAAGAGTAAGAGCTGAAACCACCTTAGGCAGGAACTTAGGATTCATCCTCAGACACACCCTATCCTGATGAAAAATTAAATAAGGCTCCTTGCACATGACAGCATGTAATTCGGAGATTCTTCTCGACGAAGTAACGGCAACCAAAAGAAAAAATTACTCACCTTAGTAATGTTGTTTCTTCTAATGGAGTCTTGCTATATTATAGACATTAGCAGTTTGTTCCAGCTCTAGAACTGCCCCAGAGTGCAATGGTTAAAACCATTCCAAAATAGAATTTTGGCACAAGAGCAGCTCTATCTGTGTCATTTCAAACTTGAACTGTCAGATCTTTACGAGCCAAACTCACTAAGGTCTGTATGGAAGCTGTAACTCACACTAGCCAAATGGCTACCTAAATACTAACAACCATTGATGGTCCCAACACCCAAGACTAAGTCAGGGGACCAGAAATACTAACACATTCTAATAATATGAAAATGGAACATAAGTATAATAAAACACACACACGCTGCATACACATACACCCCCAAAGTCCCAAAGGGGACAAAATGCTAACAGGACATAAGTAGTGCCCACACTAAGTTGCCCGCACCCCACCAAGTAGAGGTTCTGAGAGGGGCAGGTTGGGGGGGAGGTCTATAATACAGCAAGACTCCATTAGAAGAAACAACATTACTAAGGTGAGTAATTTTTCCTTCAAACAACATGAAGTCTTGCTATATTATAGACATTAGCAGAATACACAGCAGTACCTCCATGGAGGAGGAGCAGAACCTACTTAGGAATAGGCTCTGAAGAACAGCTAAGCAAACCGAGCATCTCTCCTGGCCCGGACATCCAGGGAGTAATGCTTGGTAAAAGTGTACCATTTCCAAGTAGCAGCCTGGCAAATCTCTAATAAAGGGATATCTCTGGCAGCAGCTAGAGACGAGCTGTACCCTGGGAGAATGAGCCCTCAAACTGGGGGCCTCGCCACTTTGATAAAATTGGATACAAGAGACAATCCACCTGGCTATTGATCTCTTAGTGGCAGGTTTGCCTTCCCAACTTCACCATAGGTAAGGAAAAGTTGGAGGATTCAACCTGTGACCTTTGGTACGCCTATATAATAACTAAGAGCTCTCTTAACATCCAGGCTGTGCAATCTCTCTCACCAAGAGGAGTGATCAGTGAAAGATACTGGAAGGAGACAGAATGATTAAGATGGAAATCTGAAACCACCTTAGGCAAAACTTCCTATTAGTCCTAAGGACTACCTTATCCCTGTGGAAAGAAATAAAGTCAGTCTCCACTGACAAGCTTGCAATTCACTTATGCGTCTGGCAGAAGTGATAGCCACTAGAAAAACAGTTTTCCAAGTTAGGTACTTAAGCTCTGCAGAAGACAGAGGTTCAAAAGGGGGTTGCATTAACTGGGCAATGCAAACATTAAGGTCCCAAGCAGGGGCCGGTTGCCGAAAGGGAGGATTAGTATGGAGTAATCCCTTAAAAAACTTGGAAAACACAGGATGAGAGGAAAGAGGGGATGACTTTCCTGCTGACACAAAAGCAGACACAGCTGCCAAATGAACTCTCAGGGTAGCTGGTCTGAGACCCAAGGAATTAAGATGGACCATGTAATTTAACAAAATGGGCAATTCAGCAGATTCTGGGGAAATATTTTTCCCAGCACACCAAATGGAAAACCTTTTCCATTTAGAACTATAAGTAGCCCTAGTGGAAGGCTTTCTGGAAGCCTTTAGGATCTCAAGAACACCCTGAGAGAGTGTAAATCAGCAACTCTAACCTCAAGAGCCAGGCCTTGAGGTTGAGGGATTTGAGGTCCGATAACAAACCCTTCCCTGGGCACAAGTCAACAGATTGTGATTCCTGGGAGGAACAGGGAAGATGGACTGTCAGACAGAAGAAGTGGGTACCAGGGCTGCCTGGCCAATCCAGGGCAATCAGAATCACCCTGCAAGGCTGAGATCTGATTTTGACTAGTACTTTGAATAGGAGAGGAAAGGGGAAAGCATAGAGGAACTTCTCCTCCCAATCCAGAAGAAGGGCATCCAGGGAACTGAGCCCAGCACTGGAGGCCTGCAATAGAACAGAGGAAGTTTATGATTGTCTGGGGCTGCAAAAGATCTATCTGAGGATGCCCTACCTGGCAAAACTATCCCCAGCACTTGAGGATCCAGGGACCATTCGTGATGGCCCTGGGAAATCCTGCTGAGGGCATCCGCTAGGACATTGTCCTTCCCTGGAAGATGAACTGCTATGAGGGAAGTGTTCAGGGAATAGGCCAGAGACCACAACTTCATTGCCTCGGTGCACAAGGCCGAAGACCGAGTGCCCCTGTTTGTTGATGTACCACATTGTTGTGGTGTTGTCTGTTCTGACTTGTATCACCTTGTCGTGGACAGATGCAGAAAAAGCTTGAAGAGCTAAAAAGACAGCTCTGAGTTCCAGCAAATTGATGTGGAGCAGAGATTCCTGGGGGGACCAAACTCCCTGAGTGGAAAGGTCGCTCATGTGGGCTCCCCAACCCAGAAGGGAAGCATCTGTAGTGAGAGTCAAGTCGTGAGAAGGGGAAATGAAGGAGACCCCCGCTCCTAAATTGCTCTGATCCTTCCACCATTGGAGAGCTAGGATCAAGGTTCGAGTCACTGGGACCAACTTGGAAAGGGTGTCTCTTCTGAGACCAAAAGGTTTTCAAGTGAAACTGAATGTCTCATCTGAAATCTGGCTCCCTGCAC
This sequence comes from Neoceratodus forsteri, assembly GCA_016271365.2. NCBI lineage: Eukaryota > Metazoa > Chordata > Ceratodontiformes > Ceratodontidae > Neoceratodus > Neoceratodus forsteri. The sequence goes on along the minus strand of CM028137.1, from coordinate 356,698,385 downwards.
AACAGCTGTGGATGCAGCCATGTGCCCCAGGAGCTGCAGAAAGTGTCTTGCTGGTCGAGAGACCTGCAGAGTGAAGGAAGAGGCCAGAGCCACTAAATTCCTTACCCTTTCTGGGGGAAGAAAGGCTCTGGCTAGCTTTGTGTCCAATTCTGCCCCTATAAAGGAGAGTACCTGGACTGGTTCCAGAACCGACTTTGGTAGGTTTAGCAGAAAACCAGGGAGGTGAGAAGCTGCTGGGTGCCCTGCAGGTGAGATTTTACCTGTTCTGGGGACTGGCCTACAATGAGCCAGTCGCCTAGATAGGGAAAACAGCAATCCTCTGCCTCCTTAGGCAGGCCACTGCCACTGCTAGACACTTTGTGAATACCCTTGAGCAGAGGTAAGGCAAGGGCATTGCTCTGAACTGGTAATGACCTGAGGGCAGTTCAATCTGAGGTACTTTCATGGGATCTTCTGATTAGGACATGGAAATAGGCATCCTTGAGGTCCAGGGAGGCTAGCCAGTCCCCTGGCCTTAGGGAAGGTAAAATCATTGCCAGAGTTACCATTTTGAACTTTATCTGAATACAGACCCTGCCCTGATGCAGGGAGGAACCTTTCTACTGCTCTGAGAGCTAACAGGGATGAGACCTCTGTTTCCAGAGCGAGGGTCTCTGAAGCACTTGTAGGTAGAAAAGTCTGCTTCTCAACTTGGGAAACTTTTGAAGCTGAGAACCAGACCCTGGCTTACTACTTCCAGAACCCACTTGTCTGAGGTTGAAGAAGCCCAATCCTGACTGAAGTAAGCCAGCCTGCCCCCACTGGTACAGGAGAATCTGCCCTGGGCACCCCATCAGGGTGCCTGTTTGCAGGAGCTTTAGGCTGGGGGTGGGAGCAGGTCTGCCCACCCCCGCCTGCCCCTGCCTCTGAAAAAGCCCTCTGAGCATAGGCAGAGGAGGCCTGAGTCTGGTAGAAAGGCCTGTGAAAAGGCCTACCCCTACCCCTGGGCATGCTCTTGAGGAGTGGCTTGCCGCCTCCTTAGCCTGGGCACTCTTGTAAGTAGTCCTATATTCATCCATCTTCTTCATGTAATTCTCTGTCTGCTCTCCAAACAGAGAATTTCCCACCACAGGAAAATCCATAGCCTTAGTCTGGGTATCCTGTGACAACTAGTACACCTGAGCCAGGCCAACCTACTAAAAGCTACAGATGGGCCATGACCCTAGAGGAAACATCATTAACATCCACAGCAGCATGAAACTGAACCTTAGAGGCTTCAATGCCATCAGCAGCCACCTGTTCTAGTTCACTAGCCAGCTGGCCATGGGCCTGTTGGCCAACTGCATAACAGTATCCCATCTAGATTTCTGATACCTAGCACATAAGCCATATAATTTGCTTGCCTGAGTCCCAGAGAGGCTGCCATATACTGTTTGTTTGCCATGGCATCAATCTTCCTGGAACTTGTCAGGAGGATGTGAGCCAAGGAATATTAGCTTTATCACAGGCAGCAGCCTGAACTACTCCAACATGACTGCATTGCCGAGAAAGGAATTCTGTATCAGGGCCTGACAATGTATACCTTCGGTCCATCTTTTACCTACAGGAGGCACAGAATTAGAGCTTTAAAATTTTAATTGTTTGTTTCCTAAAAGACTTATGTAAAGGAATAGACAATCTCCTGATTCTGGAATATCCATCATTTCTACAAAATCAGGCTCCTCTTGCTCATCCACAGCCTCTTCTAAAGGAAGCTGGAGGGTTTCAGCAACTTTTTATAAAACATAAAATGAGATGGGGACTCAGACAGCATAGGGGAGATTCTAAAGGTCTGTCTGGAGAGATGTCCGTTCAATGGGCACACCAGACCTTCCCAGCCACATTCATACTGTTCATAATCCTCCTCCCTCCTCTGGTTCATAAAATTCCTCAATATCATAATCCTGAACCACTGGGACCGGACGAACCGACCTTTACCAGATAGTGGTGGTTCGGACAGACCCTGAGACAGTGACTGGACAATTTGTATGGCTTTGTTATCTCTGCAGCAGTTGGAGAAGGAATTTTGGACCCAGACCTGCTGATTTTCTTGTTTTCTTTACTGGAATTGGTTCCTGAGAACCAGCTTTTCTTTTGCCGAGTCTGGCCCTGGTCAGAGGACTTTCCTCTGTTCTGTTGGCACCGAACCGGCCAGCCATCCAGGTCAGCGGACTTTTTAGCCTCGCCCTTGAGCTCGCCCAACTTTTTCCAGGGTGGCTGCAGGGAAATTCTAATACCTGGCAGTCTGACTGGAGGTGGTCAAACCCCAGACAATAAACACATGTGGTGTGTGGGTCAGCCTTGGCAAAGACTTCCCCACAAACATCACAGTGTTGAAACCCAGTGGGCCCGGTTTTTGGGTTTCAGACATAATGCCAGCTAACCAAAAACTGCTCCTTTTAACGGCAGTGCCAGGCAAGACACTTTATCGGTTCCTAACCGTATCACGGGTATTGGAAAAACATAATAACTGCTTTTAGAACCGATAAGAACCGGAACCGACTCAAAATAGTAACTTTTAGTTTTAAATGAGTTTTAAACCCACTGATCGGTTCAAACCGGACCGATAACTTACAAGTTCCACACAGACAAAACCTTCATTTAACGGTTAACACAGATAGAGCTGAACCGAACGGTTTTGTGTTAAAATAAACTATTCTCGGTCAAATCCAACCGAGAAAACACTTTTAAACCGAGAAGTGAACCGAGCAGAAGGAGAAACTCGGAGCGACTGTTCACTGAGGCGGAGTAAAGAATCTGACAGTTCAAGTTTGAAATGACACAGATAGAGCTGCTCTCGTGCCAAAATTCTATTTTGGAATGGTTTTAACCATTGCACTCCGGGCAGTTCTAGAGCTGAACAAACTGCTAATGTCTATAATATAGCAAGACTTCATGTTGTTTGAAACAACGCTTTCCACGACAGAAAACGAGCTCGCAATCTGCAGCAGGCTCAAGGGTGGCAGCGTAAGCTGCTCCAGGACGAAGGCAAATCCCAAGGAGGGACGGGATCCCTGATGGGCGGCCTAAGGTGGAGGACCCCTCTTAAAAGGCCTGGGTAGTATCCAGCTGGGCCACCATGCGCTGGCCTATGGGGCATGATAAGCTGAGATTGCACAAAGGTGCATTTTGATAGAGGAGTAGCTAACCCGATTGAAATGGGAAAAGCAGGTACTCCAGAACCAGCTCCGGGGGCAGTCTAAGGGCAGAAACCGTGTGCCTGAGACCACAGGCAAAACCTGCGCCATTTCATGGCATATGTTGCGTGTGTCGCTGGTTTTCTGGCTCAGAAAGTACATCCGCCACCTCTCAAGTAGACCCCATGTCGCAACATGGCTATGTCTCTAGGAGCCAAGCATGCAGGTTCAGTGAACGTAGTCCGGGTGGACTGGTAACCCTCCTCCTGAGACAACAGGTGGGAGCTGATTGGTAAAGCAAGCGAGGTTCCCGGATAACTGATTCAGCAGCGGGAACCAGATTTGCTCTGGGCCAAAAGGCGCTTATCAAAATAAGCGCCGCGTGCTCCCCTGCGAAGTTTGAGAAGGACTCTGGATCAACGGAAAGGAGGGAAGGCTAGAGGAATCTGCCCGCCCAGGAGAGAGGACACCAGTCTCTGCCAGAAAACACCAGGCCCTGGATCTAGCAAGCAAAAATTGGGCAGTTTTGCGTTGGATGGGGAGGCAAATAGATCCAACTCTGGAGTACCCCATCGGTGGTACAGATCCTCTGCCACCTCCTGTAGAAGTTCCCACTCGTGGACTCTGGCCCTGGAACGACTCAGGCTGTCCGCAACCATGTTGTCCACCCCGGGAACGTGAACTGCGATGAGGTTTGCGCCGTGTCACATTACCCATTCCCACACCCTCATGGCCTCCCTGCAAAGGGGGTAAGAGTGTGTGCCTCTGTTTGAGGTAATACATCATCGCAGTATTGTCTGTTTGTAACAGGAGAGTTCTGGGTGGAATCTCCGACTGGAAGGCTTGCAGGGCATAAAGGACCGCCCTCATCTCCAATATGTTGAGATGGAGATGAGATTCCTGGGTAGTCCATGTTCCCTGAGACCTCACCCCGTTCAAGTGCGCTCCCCACCCCAGCCCTGAGGCGTCTGTGGTGAGTGCACACCGACGGCGCTGTGAAGGAAACCCCACTGAGAGGGTTCCCAGATGAGCCACCATTGCCAGTCCCGAACCACAGTCACGGATTCTGACTGGCTACTGCAGATGGTCTTGCCTTTGGTCCCACTGCACCCTTAACATCCACTGGGTTACCCGCATGTGGAGTCTTGCCATCGGGACCATTGAATGGCCGCACCCATGTGTCAGAGCAGGCGAAGGACCAACCTGGCTAGGACAGTTTTCTCACTGACATGTCCCTTATGAGGGATCTTATGCCCGCCTCCGCCTTCGGGAAGAAAGGCTTTCCCTTGACTGTCCAGAACTGCAGCTTCTTGGATGGTACCAGGAGAGACTTCTCGTAGTTGATTAAGATGCCCAGAGACTGAAACAGCCTGGGAGTGCTGAATGGCCAGCAGCAATGCCTCCTTGGAAGAGGCCATGAGAAGCCAGTCGTCCACGTATGGGAACATGTAGTGACCCTGTCTCCTCAGGGACGCTGCCACGACTGCCATGCACTTGGTGAATACCCTTGGTGCTGATGACAGCCCAAAAGGAAGTGCTCGGAACTGGTAGTGGCGACGAGAAACTCGAGCGCAGGAACCTCCTGCGCGCCTGAGCGATGGGGATGTTCAGGTAGGCGCCCTGCATGTCTAGGGACACCAAGAAAGCATCCTTCAGCATGGGGATTAGTCCGGAGGGTCACCATGCGAAGCGTAAATCTACTCGATATGTTGAGGTCACTGAGGTCCAAGATTGACGGAGGTCCCTGTCTTCTTTGGAACCAGGAAGAAGTGTGAATAATAGCCTGCTCCTATCTGGTTCCCTGAACGTGCTCCACAGCTTTTTTCTGCAGAGCACGGCACTTCCTGCTTTATGAGCAGGGCGTGTGACCCGAGTAACGGGAGAGCAGAGGAGGCCTTGGTGAAAGGCTTGTCCAGGAATTCTATAAAGTGGCCTTTTTTGACCAACTGTAGCACCCACCTGTGGGTGGTGATCGAGCGCCACCCTAGCAGGTGGTCCGCGATGCGACCCCTGACCTTTGTTTCTCGTTGATCCTGAGGAGGGGGGGGGCTGGGAAGGCATCATGCTGTGGCAGCAGAGGGTCCTGCAGGTTGGGCCGACTTGGTAGCACGTTGGCCACTACCTGAGGACGTTTTGAACTGGGCTTTCCGGGAGAAGGAGCCCCTCTGTTGCTGACCGGAACGAGGTTGTTGCCTCAGAGTCCAGCTGCGAAAAAGACTCTGGTTCCTACGAAAGGAACCGAGTCTAGATCTGTACATGGCCTGGACAGGTCTAACAGCCTTCCAGCTTCCTGTAATTTGGTGATGACTTTTCAGATGCTTCAAACAAAACTCGCTATAAGAGGGGGCCCAAAATGTTTTTCTGGACGTCTGGTAAACCCGAGACATGAGCGCCTCCGAGACATACGCCTGAGGCTGCCGCCTGGTCAAGAGTCCTCTGAATCGCACATGGCTCAGAGCACTTGGGTCCACACGCCTGAACCCGCACGGAGGAGCTGGAGAAGTTCCTCCTTTGCCACCATCTGGCAATTTCTCTGCTAGTTCCGGTCCCTGTTCCCACAGCACGCTCCAACTGGAACCATGTGGGTCAGGTAATTCAAGGATCTAATGGCACAAGTCACGGCCGCATAAGCGCGCCTACCCAGCATGTCCAGTTGCTTGACCCAGGTCCGTGTGGCTGCGTGCTCAGATATTGTGGTCTCTGAGACCGGTCATGAGAGGCTGTGATGACCAGGGAGTCGGCCAGAGGATGGTTAGCCAGGTACTGGTCCTCCCTTGGGCCTTGTACAGGCAGTCAGCCTTCTTCGCATAGCCGGGTCGAATGTGACGCTTCCACGCTGCCTTGGTGACATCCACGAAGGTGTCCACCAAGGTGGCACTTCACAGGCTTGGGATCCTTTTGCCGAAGGTAGCGGGCAAGGTGTAGTCTTTGGGGTCGAGTTTCCATATCCCATCCCATGTTCTTTGGATGTGTCTCATTATCTCAGAGAACAAGGGTCATCCGAGGAGACCTAGGAGGTCTCGGGTCCGGAGAAGGATGCTGATCGGTGAAGGGACCTGAAGCATCCAGAGATGTCAGATCTGAGTCCTCCGTCAGACGGCGAATACCGACGCCTTCTGGGTCTCTTGGGGCTGGATGACCCTGTGGAAGATCTAGACGGAAGCTTCTCTTCTGTAGATCTGCCCTTAGGGATGCTACTGGCCTCCGGGGTGCTTGCCTGCTGTCCCTTTTGGTGATGGAAGGGCACATGTTGGTGGTGCCGCGATGCGGGAGGAGGATGCGGGTGACCACATCCTTTTGATGGTGTCCCACCAGAAAGTGAAGAGCCTTCACATCTGCTGTTGAGGCCCGACAACGGGCCAGGCGCCGTGATCTGTCGCCAGGTCTCCGGTTCTGGGGAGGGTTCCCGTGGGAGCTAGAAGGGTCTGGGGTCGGCCGCCTGGTCTTCGGGCTGAGTGGACTCCTCCTCCTCTGACAACGCCTCCTGACCGACGTCGGTAGGCGGCGGTGTGGTTCTTCTGTCTGCAGTATCGGATGCCAGTCCCCCCCCCGCCGGCATCCTGGGGGGTGAATGCCTGACCGGCGACGGGTGACGAACAGCCGCCAGCTCACGGGAGTGCTTGTGGACCTTGGCCGACGTCGGGTGGGCAGACTTCAGATCTGACGTCCGCTTAAGGGAGGTCAGCTCCTTGGTCTTGCATTGGGGTGGTGGCAAGGAGACTGACCAGACGTCGGAGGCAGAGTGCCAGGACGAGGACTTGTGATGCTCCCCTGACCTGGACGAGGCCTTAGCAGAAGAAGAGGGCCTGGAGGTCTTGGCAGGCCGCAGAGTAGAAGAACCGCTGGCTGATTTGACCACGACCGGGGGAGGCTGAGAGTGGGCTCTAGACAGGGAGCGGTCCGACCTGGAGCCGGAGCTGCAGGAGTCAGAGGCCCTGGAGGGGGATCTAGGTCCCACCTTCTCCCAAAGCTTCTCGTGGTGGCAAAGCGACTTTCCCAAAGATTCCCCTGGAGGAAGGTTCCATGGCCTTGAGCTTTTCTTCTAGGAGGAAAGCCTGGAGAGCCTTCTGTCGTGGATTCTGGTCTGGCTGTTAAAGCCCTGGCAGAAGGAGCAAGCCTGGTGTCATGGTCCGGCCCAGGCACCCAACGAGGCCGAATGAAGGTCTTTAAAACAGGATCTGCTTCCCACAGGCACACTTAGAAGGATGGCCTCCACTGAGTTGGGAGGACATCAGACGAAGAAGATAGTCTTGAAGAAAAAATTATTCACCTTAGTAATGTTTCTTCTAATGGAGTCTTGCTATATTATGACTAATGCAGTTTGTCCCACCATTAGAACTGCTCGAGGTGAAATAGTTAACTTCCATGCAGAGCATGGAACTTAGAGCGAGCTCGTTAGAAAAGCTCTGTCTGGGATATTTCAAACCAAACTATCAGATCTTTATGAGCAAAACTCACTAAGGCTCTGTGTGGAAGCTATTACCTATACTAGCCAACTGGCTACTAAAATATTAACACATTTTCCTGGTCCCAACATCAAGACTCAAGTCAGGGGACCAGAAAAGATAAGATAAAATAAAACACAACACCCAAACACCCCAAAAAGAAGGGGTGGAAAACATAAAAGGGGGCATCAATAAGTGCCAACAGTGGACTGCCCACCCCATACCCAAAGTAGAAGTTCTGAGAGGGGCAGGCTGGGGGGGAGGTCATAATATAGCAAGACTCCATTAGAAGAAACAACATTACTAAGGTGAGTAATTTTTTCTTCAAACAACATGAAGTCTTGCTATATTATGACTAATGCAGACTACACAGCAGTACCTCCATGGAGGAGGGACAGAACCTACTTAGGGAATAGGCTCTGAAGCACGGCTGTGCCAAACCGAGCATCCCTCCTGGCCTGGATATCCAGGGAGTAATGCTTGGTGAAAGTGTACTGTTTTCCAAGTAGCTGCTTGACATATCTCTAAGATAGGATGTCTCTGGGCAGCTAGAGACGCAGCTGTACCTCTGGTAGAGTGAGCCCTCAGGCCTGAAGGGGGAACCTTACCCAGTTTTGTTAGCAAAATTGATACAAGAGACAATCCACCTGGCAAATGGATCTTCTTAGTGGCAGGTTTCCTTCCCAACCCTCATCATAAATGAGAAATAGTTGAGGAGTCAAACCTGTGACCCTTGGTACGCTTATGTAGTAACTTAGGCCCTCTTAACATCTGTTGTGCAGCCTCCTCTCACCAGAGGAGGAATGGTCAGTGAAGAACACTGGAAGTGAAATAGATTGGTTAAGGTGGAAATCTGAAACCACCTTAGGCAAAAACTTCCTGTTAGTCCAGAGGACTACCTTATCCCTGTGAAAGGAAATAAGTCAGTCTCCGCTGATAAAGCCTGTAACTCACTTATGCGCCTGGCGGAAGTGATGGCTACTAGAAATACAGTTTTCCAAGTCAAGTACTTAAGCTCTGCCGAAGACAGAGGTTCAAAGTGGGGTTGCATCAGCTGAGCAATGCAAACATTAAGATCCCAGGCAGGGGCAGGGTCCCTGAATGGTGGATTGGTATGAAGCAATCCCCTAAAAAACTTGGAAAATACAGGGTGAGCAGAAAGAGAAGAGGGCTTCCCTGCTGAAATAAAAGCAGACAGCTGCCAAATGCACTTTCAGGGTAGCTGGTCTCAGTCCCAAAGAATTAAGATGGACCATATAGTCCAAAACAGTGGGCAAATCAGAAGATTTGCGGGGAAATATGCTTCCCAGAACACCATATGGAAAACCTTTTCCACTGGGAGTTATAGGTAGCCCTGGTGGAAGGCTTCCTAGAAGCTTTCAAGATTTCGAGAACACCCTGAGAAAGTTGTAGATCAAGAACTAACTCCTCAAGAGCCAGGCCTTGAGGTTGAGGGATTTCAGATTCGGATACCAGACTCTCCACTGGGCACAGGTTAACAGATTGTGGTTCCTGGGGAGACACAGGGGAAGATGGACAGCTAAGGACAGAAGAAGTGGGTACCAGGGCTGCCTGGCCCAGTCAGGAGCAATCAGGATCATCTTGCAGGGCTGAGATCTGATTTTGACTAGCACCTTGAACAGGAGAGGGAAGGGGGGGGAAGGTATAGAGAAACTTCCCTTCCCAATCGAGGAGAAAGGCATCCAGGGGGACTGAGCCCAACACTGGGGACCTGCAACAAAAATGTGGAAGCTGATGGTTGTCTGGGGCTGCAAAAAGATCCATCTGAGGGGTGCCCCATCTGGCAAAAACTATCCCCAGTACTAGGGGATCCAGTGACCATTCGTGATGGCCCTGGGAAATCCTGCTGAGAGCATCTGCCAGGACATTGTCCTTGCCTGGGAGGTGAACTGCTATGAGGGAAGTGCTCAGGAATAAGCCAGAGACCACAACTCCATCGCCTCGGTGCACAAGGTCAAGACAGAGTGCCACCTTGTTTGTTGATGTACCACATTGTAGTGGTGTTGTCTGTTCTGACCTGTACCACCTTGTTCTGAACAGATGCAGAAAAACCTGAAGTGCTAGAAAAACAGCTCCGAGTTCCAACAGACTGATGTGAGCAGAGATTCCTGAGGGGACCACAACCCCTGGGTGGAGAGGTCGCCCATGTGAGCTCCCCATCCCAAGAGGGACGCATCTGTAGTAAGGGTCAAGGAGCGAGATAAAGGGATGAAGGGCACCCCTTGTCTCAGATTGCTCTGATCCTGCCACCACTGAAGGGCCTGGATCGGGGTTCGAGTCACTGGGATTAACTTGGATAGGGAATCTCTTTTGAGACCAGAAGGCTCTCAAATGGAACTGAATGTCCCTCATCTGAAATCTTGCTCCTTGCACTACAGCTGTGGAAGCAGCCATGTGTCCTAGGAGCTGCAGGAAATGCCTTGCTGGTCGAGAGACCTGCAGAGTGAAGGACGAGGCCAGGGCCACCAGGGTCCTTACCCTTTCTAGGAGAAGGAAGGCTCTGGCCTGCTTTGTGTCCAGTTCTGCACCTATAAAGGTGAGTACCTGGACAGGTTCCAGAACTGACTTTGGAAGATTGAGAAGAAAGCCCAGAGAGGTAAGCAGCTGCTGGGTAACTTGCAGGTGTGATTCGACCTGGTCTGGAAACTGACCCACAATGAGCCAGTCGTCCAGGTAGGGAAAGATGGCAATCTTTTGCCTTCTTAAATGAGCAACTGCTACTGTCAGACATTTTGTGAATACCCTTGGGGCAGAGGTAAGGCCAAAGGGCATTGCTCTGAACTGATAATGGCCTGAGGGCAGTTCGAATCTGAGGTACTTTCGTGGGTGCTTCTGATAAGAACATGGAAGTAGGCATCCTTGAGGTCCAGGGAAGCTAGCCAGTCCCCTGGCCTTAGGGAGGGTAAAATCATTCCCAGAGTCACCATTTTGAATTTTGGTTTTAAAAGTTGCTTGTTCAGATATCTTAGGTCCAGGATGGGCCGCCACTCTTCTGTCTTTTTTGGGGTAAGGAAGTACCTGGAGTACAGACCCTTGCCCTGGTGTAGGGGAGAAACTGCTTCTACAGCTCTGAGAGCCAGGAGGTTGAGACTTCTGTTTCAAGGCAAGAGTCTCTAGAAGGTTTGCTGGTGGAAAAGATCCGATTCTCATCTTTGGAAATTTTTGAAGTTGAGAATCAGACCCTGGTTTACTACTTCCAGGACCCACTTGTCTGATGTTAAAGACTCCCAGTCCTGGACGAGTAAGCCAGCCTGCCCCTACAGGTAATGGAGAACTGCCCTGGGCATCCCATCAGGGTGCCTGTTTGGCAGGGGCTTTAGGCTGAGGGGTGGAGCAGGCCTGCTTGTACCCAGTCTGCCTCTCCTCTGAAGAACCCCTCTGAACATAAGCTGAAGAGGAGGCCTGGGTCTGGAAAAGGCCTGCCTCTACCCCTGGGGGGCTGCCTCTGAGGAGTGGCTTGCCGTTCCTTGGCTTGTGCACTCTAAGTGGTTCTATATTCAGCCATTTTCTTCATATAATTCTCTGTCTGCTCCCAAAACAGAGAATTTCCCACCACAGGAAAATCTATAGCCTCAGACTGGGTATCCTGTGACAAAGTAGTACACCCGAGCCAAGCCAATCTACGAAAAGCCACAGATGTAGCCATGACTCTAGAGGATACATCATTAGAATCCACTGCAGCATGGAATTGCACCTTAGATGCCTCAACACCATCAGCAGCCACCTGCTCCAGCTCCTTGGCAAGCTGGCCAGGGGCCTGTTTGGCTAAAGCCATGACAGTATCCCATCTAGATTTTTGGTATCTCGCAACATAAGCCATATAGTTTGCTTGTCTGAGTCCCAAGGACGCTGCCATGTATTGTTTTTTAGCCATGGCATCAATCTTCCTGGAGTCCTTGTCAGGAGGATGTGAAGCCAGGGGAATATTAGCTTTATCACAGGCTGCAGCCTGAACTACCCCAACAAGGCTGCATTGCTGTGAAAAAAATTCTGTATCAGGACCTGACAAAGTGTACCTCCTGTCCATCTTTTTATCCACAGGAGGCACAGAATTAGGAACTTTTAAAATTTTTATTGTTTGTTTCCTAAAAGATTTATGTAAAGAATAGACAATCTCCTGACTCTGGGATATCCATCATCTCTACAAAGTCAGGCTCCTCTTGCTCATCCACAGCCTCCAAAGGAAGCTGGAGGGTTTCAGCAACTTTTATAAAACAGAAAATGAGAAGGGACTCAGCAAGCCCAGGGGAAGATTCTCCTAAAGGTCTGTCTGGGGAGATGTCCGGTTCAATGGGCACATCCAGACTTTCAAAGTCACATTCACACTGTTCATAATCATCCTCCCTCCTCTGGTTCATAAAACTCCTCTATATCATATTCTTGAACCGGTGGAACCGAATTTAACCGACTTTTGGTTAGATAGTGGCGGTTCGGACGGAACTGGAAAGTGACTGACAATTGTATTGCCTCTGGCTATCTCTGCAGCAGTTGGAGAAGGGATTTTGACTCCACACCTGCTGACTTTCTAGTTCTCTTTGCTGGAACTGGCTCCTCAGAGTCAGCTTTACGCTTGCCGAGGAAGTCTGGCCCTGGTCAGAGGGCACTTCCTCCGTTCGTTGGCACCGAACCAGGCTGGCCATCCGGGTCAGCAGACTTTTTGGCCTCTCGTTCCCTGAGCCTACCAACTCTTATCTAGGGTAGCTGCAGGGAAATTCTTGCAAATCTGGCAGTCTGCATTGAGGTGGTCAAACCCCAGACAATAAACACATGTGGTGTGTGGGTCAGCCTTGGCAAAGGCTTCCTCACAGACACTACAGTGTTGAAACCCAGTGGGCCCGGTTTTTCTTTTAGGTTTCTCAGCCATAATGCCAGCCTAACCAAAAACTTGCCCTTTTTTTCGGCAGCGCCAGGCAAGAAACCCTTATCGGTTCCCAACCGTGTCACAGGACGTGGAAAAAAAACGTAATGAAATCCGTTTTTTTTAGAACCGATAAGAACCGGGAACCGCACTCTAAAAAGCCTTAACACTTCAGAATGAAGTTTAAACACAATCTGATCGGTTCAAACCGAACCGATAAACATTTACAAGTTCCACACAGAAAACCTATCTATTATTTACAATACCATAGACAGAGCTTGAACCGATCGTTTATGTGTTAAAATAATGATAATCGCAGTTGAATTTAACAGAGAAAAACTCTTTAAACCGAGAAAATGAACAGAGCAGCAGGAGGAATCTCCGGAGCGACTGTTCAGTGAGGCGGAGTAAAGAATCTGACAGTTTCAGTTTGAAATATCCCAGACAGAGCTTTTCTAATCGAGCTCGCGCTCTAAGTTCCATGCTCTGCATGGAAGTTAACTCCTCCACCTCCGGAGCAGTTCTAATGGTGGGACAAACTGCATTAGTCATTATATAGCAAGACTTCATGTTGTTTGAAGAAGAGTTTCTTTCAAAGTTTCCGATTTTGGAAAGGATTTCCTGGTCGTCACGCACTAGTACTAACCGAAGAGGTCGAGATATGCAAGTCGACGGCGGGAAAGAACTGGAGATTCTGGCGGGATCGCCTCCTTATGTACTACGCCCGACATCGGGGGCGGGACCGACGTCAGAGGCGGTCCCCGCTGAAGACTGCCAACTAGAAAATTTTCTGTGGGTCCTGACGCCTGACGGCATCAGTCCTAATGGTGTAACCTGCTGCAAGAGCTGTACTTCGAGGAAGATAAAGAAACCATTCAGCCCTGGCCACCATTAATAGGGCGAGGTGCCCGAGGTAGTGCCCTCAAACCCATCCCCACATGCATCCCTGCAAGCAAGACAGCAGCAGCAGCGGAGGGCTGGGGGAGCTGGAATCGCAGAAGCAGGTGAGAGGTGGCAAGAGGCGCCAAACAGTTATACAGAAAAAAAAGGCAGGCAGACAGAAAGGAAGACAGACCAAAAAAAAAAAAACCTGCCCTGAACCAATCGGAAGTGAGAAAACACAGAATTTAGATGGCTCCCACACTGGGTAGGAGGGCAAGTAGTGTGCTCTATGCAGAAGATGCTCTCAAGATAATACAGACAAGCATACAAATTTAGACTATAAAGAATAGCAATGACTCATTTCCCTTACCAGCTCTGTGGATATACTGTTACCCATCTCCCAGGTACTTATCTAGTTTGATCAGAACTGCAAAACCATGTCAGACAATACCACCTGCTCTGGAAACTGCCCCAAAGGGTCCATGGGTCTAAAAACTATTGTTATAGATCAGAAAAGTGCTCCCGATCAATGGGAGCATTCCTTCCCGTGTGGACACCTATTCTGTGGAGCCAGACTCGAAACGGAGGTGCCTCAACTCCTGCCACACAGCAACCCAGGTTCAGAAATGGAGCAGGGTGACTCTAGGGACTGGCTGGGGAGGAACAGAGCATCCAGAGACCGTTCTCCTTCGAGGAGGGAGAGGGCCAGCACAAGTCACTCTTGGCTGCCACCTAGCAAAGGCTGAGTGGTGCAGCAGTAACTACCTCCTGATAGGCCGGGGCAACGCTTGTGTGTACAGTTACAATGGTGCATGCCCATGCCATGTCATCGGCCTCGAAGGAAACAAAATATCAAGGCCCCACTAACAAGATGAAGTCCTGCCTACCCCAAACCCCACACTACTGACTGGGACCTGGCTTCCAAATCTGGATGTGGTTACTGGGGGTGGGGAGGATGATCTCCTTAGACCGCCACGGTGAGTAATCATTGAGGATTGCTGGAGGCCAGGCAAGTCTCCCGAGATGGTGGTTGATGGGACTGGGCTGGCAAAACGGCTGAAGGGGTCTGGAGGAGAATGGGGATATAAATACATAATGGGGGAAAAAAAAAAAAGGAGGCATCCAATTCACAGGTGCCCTAGAAAAACAGGTTACTCACCTGTAACAGTAGTTCTAGGAGTGGTATATGTTCATCCACACCGTCTGGCATGTCCCTTTCCCCTTTAAATTTTGCCGGAAGTCTTCAAGCTGGCTCCTCCCACCCACCCATGTGGTATATACCTTGGCTCCGCCCCATGGCGCCAGATATAAGCCAGCTGGCAGCAACGTGGTGTGCCTAAAGCCAGGGAGGTCGGTAAGTGCGTGTGATGAATAATATATACCACTCCTAGAAGAAAAAATACTCACCTTAGTAATGTTTCTTCTAATGGAGTCTTCATATTATAGACATTAGCAGTTTGATCCAGCTCTAGAACTGCCCGGAGTGAAATGGTTAAAACCATTCCAAAATAGAATTTTGGCACGAGCACCTCTATCTGTCATTTCAAACTTGAACTGTCAGATCTTTACAAGCCAAACTCACTAAGGTCTGTGTGGAAGCTGTAACCTGCACTAGCCAAATGGCTACCTAAATAATAACCACTGATGGTCCCAACACCCAAGACTCAAGTCAGGGGACCAGAAATACTAACACCATTCTAATAATATGAAAATGGAACATAGGACTTGCGGTGACGTCATCGAAAGCATGGCAGCTTAAACCAAGAGCTCCTCTCGCCTCCCAGCAAGAAACGACTCCACACAGACCCAAACAGCATTTTTTTTGGTGAAATATGCACAAAACACACAGTGGAGGCAAAGCAGGGAAGAGATCGCAAGCTAAAAATGAGAAGTCGCAACGCGATCTACACACATAAGGTCCTGAGTTCGGCGATTAGCGGGAGGCTTCACCATGAAGTACAGCAGGAGCAGGCACTGAATCAGAGCTAGAAGCTCTTCTCGCTCCAGATTTGAAATATTACTCGGAGAAATTAAACAATCAAGATCGGACACTAAGCGAGGGTTGGAGCAAATACATAACGACCTACTCAAACTGGAGAATACATAGCAATACATCGAGAAAGTATCCACAGCAGAGGACAATTTGGTGAGCCTATCGAGTGCAGTCGAAAAATTATTCAACAGGAATTTTCAGATCCAAATGTTTAGACCTCAAGCCAGATCACAAGAGACAATTTAAGAATATATGGCTTACCAGAAAAAACTGAATCCGAAACATGTGTGAGTTTATAGAAGAAATGCTGAGAAATGTATTAGATCTGCCACAAGCCTTTAATTTCAGAATCGAGAGAGCACACAGGGCCCTAGTGCCTAAGCCCACCTCTGAGAAGGCGAGGCCTAGATCTATTATTGCAAAATTCTCCAGTTACAGGGACAAGGAGCATATTTTGAGAATGGCATGGAGACAACATACAGTGGAATATAAAGGGGCAAGGTTATTTTTTGATCAGGATTACCCACCCTCCATACAACAACAGAGACTGGCCTCTGCGCCTAATATTACGGAAACTGAGACAGTTGGGAGTTGATTCAGACCCCTACCCCTCCCGCCTCAGGGTGTTCTGGGAGTCGGGTACTGAACTGTATCAAACATTGGAGGAAGCATATCAAGCAATGAAAAATAAGGGGCATGAAGTGCAACTGATGAGAAACCAAAAGGACACTCAGGCCTCATACCAGGCTCAGTGGAAATTATCTACAAAGAAGGACAATAGACCGCTGGGAGAGACGTCATCATCGCACACTATGAATGAGATTAAAAGGCTGCTTCATAATTTAACACACACGAGGAGCACAGAGAAACAACCGGAGGAGAGAGAAGAGAATGGAGGACGGCAGGAGGTGGGGTGAAGAACAGGAAATCATGAACCCCCCCCATATGGGGGGGTACTGTATAACGAACATTAGCCTTTTCTTAGATGGGACTATCAGCCAGATCCACATATGAAGGAATATTAAGGTCTTGGGACACTTTGGACAATCTACTACGATATAAACTTTTGGGACACTTGGAAATCAGGACTAGTAGCCCACTAAGTCGTAGGTTTTTTTATTTCATTCTACTGGGGACTCTATATGGACATAATTCTTCTGTTATGTGAATTTTTTTTTTTTTTTCTTCTCTTTCTCTCTTTTAAAAGAAAGGGGGGAAGGAGGAGGCAACAAGGGTAAAATAAAGGGAGGGGTGGGGAGGCTAGTGGGTTTTTTTCTTTTCCTCTCACAGTTTGTCAGGCGAGTGGCTCAGTTGCGGAGCAAACATGGGGAGAGGATATGGGAAACAAAGGATTTGCTTCGACTCAAAGTAATGCATCTGTTTTATGAAGCTGGTGGGTGAAAGGGGGGCGCCTCTTTCGAGGGATTCATGATTAGACCTCCCGCTCGGATGTTCTTTTTTCTGAGCTGGATGATATGGGCAGCCTCCTTGAATGTGGGGCCGATGGCTAATATCATGACCAATCTTGGAGGCGAGGGAACTTTTGATGCAACAGGTCAAAATACCAAAACAGCAGGCCAGGACCTGATTTTAAGGTCCAAGAGGAACGAGATAGGGTCTTGATCTCCCTTCCTCTAACTCGGGTATTAGCTTCCCGAGTCAGTAGGGGACACGAGAAATTGTCCCCCTACCTTGGAGGTCACTTTGTACATAGTTTTGGGGGAAGGGGGTGGCTGAAGGGGTTGTTTCTAAGGCCCTGTACAGGGGCCAATGAAGGGGCATTGTTTAATAAGGTTGGAGACACACACAATTTTGTCTGAGGGATGGAGGTGCCATGTATACCTTCTTTTTCTGTAAGATTAAGTGAGAGACAAATTTTTTAGTTGAGAAAGCGATTAGGGGTAAAATGTCATGATGCAACAGGGGGCTTCAGTATAAGGCAAGTATATATATATATATATGCCAAAATGATTGATAAAACTATGTTAAGGGTACTTTCTCAGAATGTTAATGGTTTGAATAACCCGATTAAGAGGTATAAGGTTCTGACAGACAAAGAGGCTGAGGCCCTCCTTTGTACTTCTCCAAGAAACGCATTTAAGCAGGGAGGAGCACCAGAAACTGCAGAAGCTGGGCTTTAGTCAGATAGCGGCGGCGGCATATAAGGGGAAAAGAGGAGAGGTAGCCATCCTGGTACCCAAAATATCCAGTTTTAGCTCGACTTCCACCTATGCAGACCCAGAGGGACGCTGAGTGATACTGGTGGGGAATTTGAGGAGAGATGTTACACTGGTGTCTCTCTATCTTCCACCGGGGACAATGAGGGAGGTCACCAGGGTCCTACTGCAGAAAATAGTGGATTTGCAGAAGGAAGACTAATTATAGGAGGGACCTAAATCAAATCTGGACACAAATAGACACCTCTAGGAAGGGCAATTTAGGCAGAATCCCACTAGTAAAGAGATAAAGGCCCATCTGAGAAAGGCCTTTGGGTAGATACCTGGAGAGGAGAGAACCCAGGAGAAGAGAATACACACATTTTCTTACCGCATGGGTCATACACTACGAATAGACTATATTTTAATATCGTGAGAACACCAAAACTTAGTGACTAGCTGTAGGCACATCCCTTCTACACTCTGACCATTCTATGATCCTGATGGAAATGGAATGGAATAGGAAAAGAGGTCAGACCCTGTGGAAATTTAACAACTATATGTTGAATTTGAAGGAATTCACGGACATGGCTAAATCCAGATTGGAACAAATAGTTAGAGAGAATGAAACACCTGAAGTCTCAAAAGGTATTCTCTGGGACACAATAAAAACAGTTTTAGAGGATTGTATCAAATATGCGGCGTCTTAAGAGACAGCAAACTCAGCAGATGGAGAAGCTGCAAACACAATTGCTAGAATTGCAAAGACAGCACGCGCCGGTGATGAGACAGTCTACACAAACATAAAAGAAATTAAACAAAAATTCAGAAGCTGATAGACATCAGAACTGAACAGGCGCTTCAACGGGTTCGCATAGATACTACGAGTGAGGCCCAAGAGCCACGCCTCTTGGCCCATAGGCTGAGACAACAGACCGCACAAAATACTATTACCCAGATTAGAGATCCTGTCTCAGGAAATGATGAGAGGTCCGGAAAGGTATTAAACTGTTTTAAAGGTTTTACCAGTCGTTATATACATCAGATAGAAGCCCAAGTGAGTTAGAGATCCAAGATTATTTAAGGAGGCTTAACCTGCCAAGCTTAACACAGGAAGTGAGAGAGGTATTGGAAAGGCCCATTGAATTGGCAGAGAGAGATAATGCAATCAAGAAACTTAAATCTAAAAAATTACCAGGTCCAGATGGATACACCCCAGAATTCTTTAAATTTTTCAGAGAAGAGATTAGCTCTCAGTTATTGGAGACATGTAGAGAGATACAGTCGGGGGAACCTCTTCCAGACAGTTGGAATTTTGCCGTCATTTCAAGTATTCCAAAACCAGGAAAAGACATCACACAATGTAAATCGTTTAGGCCTATATCGGTGCTGAACATTGACTATAAAGTATATACAGCCATACTAGCTAGGCGTATGGAAAAAGTAATGCCTGAACTGGTAGCGTTGGATCAAACTGGATTCATACTAGGGAGACAGACACAAGATAATATTAAAAGAACCTTGCACATACTGCATCATGCTACTAGGTCAGGCTCCCCGTTCCTGCTGATGAGCTTAGATGCGGAGAAGGCGTTTGATCGGGTAGAATGGAGGTTCCTAAGTCTGACCCTTGCTAGATTTGGTTTCCCGGACTCAATGATTAAAGCTATTGAAAACATATATACAAAACCTAAGGCCTATGTTAAAATAAACGGGCAGGTATCCGCCCCCTTCCAGCTGCATAGAGGCACGAGGCAGGGTTGTCCCTCTCGCCCCTTCTGTTCTCTACTTGGAACCACTAGCCCAGAGAATACGCCAGGAGAGAGGTGAGGGGTTGGGAGACAAGGGATGAAACACATAAACTTGCGTTATATCGGATGACCTACTCATCTATTTGTCAGATCCCGGCGTTCAATGGGACCCGCTGTGGAATTGCCTAACAGAATTTAGTGAATTAGCAGGGTATAAGCTAAATACTACTAAAACTGAAGTATTGAAGGTCCATTATACACCCTCAGTGAATTTGATGGAGTCATTCCCATTTAAATGGGACCGCATATACATTAGGTACTTGGGGTCCTTCTTAGTTCTGAGGTAGGACATTTGTATGCACTTAATTTTAACCCAACCTTAGACAAGTTTAGGTCAGAGTTGGAGAGATGGGTCCGACCCCATCCCTTAGTGCAAAGAGTGGAGGCAGTTAAAATGGTATTGCTTCCCAGATTCTTATATTTAACCCAAACACTACCCATTACTGTCCCAGACTCCTTTATGGCATTGCATGGGAGAATTCTCGCTTTTTGTGGGGCCAGCAGAAGCCAAGAGTTCACCTCTGTACTCCAGACTCAAGGAGGGGAGGCCTTGCCTTCCTAATTTGAAACTATACCACCAAGTAGCCCAACTTAGAACCGTCATGTATTGGTTGGATCAAACATATGAGGCTAGATGGAAGGATATAGAGCTGGGGAGGGGGGCCTGGAGGATCTCAACCTGGCCCTGCTCTCACAAAAGAGGGCTAGAGACCTAGGGAGGAGAAACCCATCAGAAGCCACCCTAAATAGTTGGTATAACATCCTCTTAGACTCAAAGGCCAAAGGATGGAGGTACTCTAATGCTGTCGGTGCCCTACCTGACATCCTTCACCCCAGCCAAGTGGGACAAGGGTTTCAAAAATGGAAGAGAAAATTGCACTTAATATGGCATTTCTTGGAGGGATGAGATTTGGACTTTCAGACTTTAGTTGTCAGATATGATATATCATGGAAAGATAGATTCAGATACTTCCAGATAAGAGCATATATTAGATCGCTGCAGGCACAGTTGCCCCCGGGATGAGGTCCTCCCCCTCAGATTGTGAAAATATTAAAATCAGCTATAGAGGGCAAACCGCCTAAGGAGCATATAATTTCAATTATATACACAGCTCTTATCAATTGGAAAGGAGATACTATTCAGAGTACCAAGAGACCTGGGAGAGGGATTTGGGTATTAGGATACAAGAAGAGCAATGGAAATGGGCACTACAAAGAAACACAGTGGGGACTTCAAGGGTCAGTTGGAAGGAGTTTGTTTGAAAATGTTAGTGATGTTTTAAGACCCCAAGTATTCAAGGGAAATATCAAGGGAGAAGCTCAAGGTGTTGGAGGAAGTGCTGATATTCCCCAGCAACGGGTCATATATTCTGAGTTGCCCAAAAGTCCAAAGTTTTCTAAAGGACCTACAGCAGACCTTACAGAGTATAATTGATCCGAATTTACAACTCACCCTCTTCTTTTTTTCTTTATGGATTATCCTAGGGATGCAGGGATCCTAACACAGGTAAATTCTAAAATGGCATGCCTAGCAGCACAAAAATAATTACAAAACTGGCTTTCTCAGAAGGAGATTAATATTCAGGGGTGGCATGACATAACGATCAAACTATATAGATTAGAGGCACTCACAGCCTTACTTAAGAAGCTCATCCAAATTTGAGTGGATTTGGAGAAGATGGGTGCTTTATATGGTAAATGGACCCTGAATTTTATTCCTTAAAATCTAAAATATTTAATATCTGAGGGATTTGATTGTACCTTGGGGAAGCTGAGGTCCTTGGGCTACAGTTTAAATCTATGACAGAGCGCAGAACAAAAGGAATATGCAAATTAAAGATATGTCAGACTGAAAAGGAGAGAGAAAGTATGTATTAGGAAGAAATATACCCTCACACAGATTGATGATGAATGTATAATTAATGCGACACGGTATCCTCTCAGAACCATCATGTACCTGAAAATTTGTCACTCTTACACTTTTGTTTGTAAGTGTGGTCTCCATGGGATGGGGTATGGGAAAAAAGAAAATATACATAAATAAAGAAAGTTTTAAAAAAAGAAAATGGAACATAAGTATAATAAAAACACACACACACACACACACACACACACACACACACACACACACACACACGTGTACACATACACACCCCCAAAGTCCCAAAGGGGACAAAATGCTAACAGGACATAAGTAGTGCCCAAACTAAGTTGCCCGCAACCCACCAAGTAGAGGTTCTGAGAGGGGCAGGTTGGGGGGGGAGGTCTATAATATAGCAAGACTCCATTAAAAGAAACAACATTACTAAGGTGAGTAATTTTTTCTTCAAACATGAAGTCTTGCTATATTATAGACATTAGCAGAATACACAGCAGTACCTCCATGGAGGAGGGGCAGAACCTACTTGGGGAATAGGCTCTGAAGAACAGCTGTGCCAAACAGAGCATCTCTCCTGGCCTGGACATTTAGGGAGTAATGCCTGGTAAAAGTGTGTACCGTTTTCCAAGTAGCAGCCTGGCAAGTCTCTAATAAAGGGATATCTCTGGCAGCAGCTAAAGGCGTAGCTATTCCCCTGGGAGAATGAGCCCTCAAACCGGAGGCTCTGCCTTTATGATAACAAAATTGATACAAGAGACAATCCATCTGGCTACTGATCTCTTAGTGGCAGGTTTGCCTTTCCCAACTTCACCATAAGTAAGGAAAAGTTGGAGGGATTCGAACCTGTGACCTTTGGTACGCTCTATATAATAACCAAGAGCTCTCTTAACATCCAGGCTGTGCAATCTCCTCTCACCCGAAGAGGAGTGATCAGTGAAAGATACTGGAAGAGAGACAGATTGATTAAGATGGAAATCTGAAACCACCTTAGGCAAAAACTTCCTATTAGTCCTAAGGACTACCTTATCCCTGTGGAAAGAAATAAAGTCAGTCTCCACTGACAAGGCTTGCAAATCACTTATGCGTCTGGCAGAAGTGATAGCCACTAGAAAAACAGTTTTCCAAGTTAGGTACTTAAGCTCTGCAGAAGACAGATGTTCAAAAGGGGTTGCATTAACTGGGCAATGCAAACATTAAGGTCCCAAGCAGGGCCGGTTCCCAAGGAAGGATTAGTATGGAGTAATCTCTAAAAAACTTGGAAAACACAGGATGAGAGGAAAGAGGGGATGACTTTCCTGTTGATACAAAAGCAGACACAGCTGCCAAATGAACTCTCAGGGTAGCTGGTCTGAGACCCAAGGAATTAAGATGGACCATGTAATCTAACAAATGGGCAATTCAGCAGATTCTGGGAAATATTTTTCCCAGCACACCAAATGGAAAACCTTTTCCATTTAGAACTATAAGTAGCCCTAGTGGAAGGCTTTCTGGAAGCCTTTAGGATCTCAAGAACACCCTGAGAGAGGTGTAAATCAGCAACTCTAACTCCTCAAGAGCCAGGCCTTGAGGTTGAGGATTGAGGTCCGGATACCAAACCTTCCTGGGCACAAGTCAACAGATTGTGATTCCTGGGAGGCACAGGGAAGATGGACTGTCAGAGACAGAAGGAGTGGGTACCAGGCTGCCTGGCCAATCTGGGCAATCAGAATCACCCTGCAAGGCTGAGATCTGATTTTGACTAGTACTTTGAATAGGAGAGGAAAGGGGGGGAAGCATAGAGGAACTTCCCCTCCCAATCCAGAAGAAGGGCATCCAGGGGAACGGAGCCCAGCACTGGAGGCCTGCAACAGAACAGAGGAAGTTTGTGATTGTCTGGGGCTGCAAAAAGATCTGAGGGATGCCCCACCTGGCAAAAACTATCCCCAGCACTTGAGGATCCAGGGACCATTCGTGATGGTCCTGGGAAATCCTGCTGAGGGCATCCGCTAGGACATTGTCCTTCCCTGGAAGATGAACTGCTAGAGGGAAGTGTTCGGGAATAGGCCAGAGACCACAACTTCATTGCCTCGTGCACAAGGTCAAGACCGAGTGCCCCCTGTTTGTTGATGTACCACATTGTTGTGGTGTTGTCTGTTCTGACTTGTATCACCTTGTCATGGACAGATGCAGAAAAGCTTGAAGAGCTAAAAGACAGCTCTGAGTTCCAGCAAATTGATGTGGAGCAGAGATTCCTGGGGACCAAACTCCTGAGTGGAAAGGTCGCCCATGTGGGCCCCCAACCCAGAAGGGAAGCATCTGTAGTGAGAGTCAAGTCGTGAGAAGGGGAAATGAAGGGGACCCCCACTCTTAAATTGCTCTGATCCTGCCACCACTGGAGAGCTAGGATCAAGGTTCGAGTCACTGGGACCAACTTGGAAAGGGGGTCTCTTCTCTGAGACCAATAGCTTCTCAAGTGAAACTGAATGTCTCATCTGAAATCTGGTTCCCTGCACAACAGCTGTGGATGCAGCCATGTGCCCCAGGAGCTGCAGAAAGTGTCTTGCTGGTCAAGAGACATGCAGAGTGAAGGAAGAGGCCAGAGCCACTAAATTCCTTACCCTTTCTGGGGGAAGAAAGGCCTGGCTAGCTTTGTGTCCAATTCTGCCCCTATAAAGGTGAGTACCTGGACTGGTTCCAGAACCGACTTTGTAGGTCAGCAGAAAACCCAGGGAGGTGAGAAGCTGCTGGATAACCTGCAGGTAGATTTTACCTGTTCTGGGACTGGCCACAATGAGCCAGTCGTCTAGATAGGGAAAAAGAGCAATCCTCTGCCTCCTTAAGTGGGCCACTGCTAGACACTTTGTGAATACCCTTGGAGCAGAGGTAAGAAGGGCATTGCTCTGAACTGGTAATGACCTGAGGGCAGTTCAATCTGGAGGTACTTTCGATGGGATCTTCTGATTAGGACATGGAAATAGGCATCCTTGAGGTCCAGGGAGGCTAGCCAGTCCCCTGGCCTTAGGGAAGGTAAAATCATTGCCAGAGTTACCATTTTGAACTTTGGTTTCAAAGATGCTTGTTCAGATATCTGAGATCTAAAATGGGCCGCCATTCTCCTGTCTTTTGGGGTAGGAAGTATCTGAATACAGACCCCTGCCCTGTTGCAGGGGAGGAACCTTTCACTGCTCTGAGAGCTAACAGGATGAGACCTCTGTTTCCAGAGCGAGGGTCTCTGGAAGCACTTGCAGGTAGAAAAGTCTACTTCCAACTTGGGAAACTTTTTGAAGCAGAACCAGACCTGGCTTACTGCTCAGAACCCACTTGTCTGAGGTTAAAGAAGCTCAATTCTGACTGAAGTAAGCCAGCCTGCCCCCACTGGTACAGGAGAATGGCCCTGGGCACCCCATCAGGGTGCCTGTTTCTCAGGAGCTTTAGGCTGGGGGTGGGAGCAGGTCTGCCCACCTCTGTCTGCCCTGAAGAAGCCCCTCTGAGCATAGGCAGAGGAGGCCTGAGTCTGGTGAAAGGCCTGTGAAAGGCCTACCCCTACCCCTGGGGCATGCCTTTGAGGAGTGGCTTGCTGCTCAGCCTCGCACCTTGCAAGTAGTCCTATATTCATCCATCTTCTTCATGTAATCTTGTCTGCTCTCCAAACAGAGCATTTCCCACCACAGGAAAATCCATAGCCTTAGTCTGGGTATCCTGTGAAACTAGTACACCTGAGCCAGGCCAACCTGCTAAAAGCTACAGATGGGCCATGACCCTAGAGGAAACATCATTAACATCCACGCAGCATGAAACTGAACTTAGAGGCTTAATGCCATCAGCAGCCACCTGTTCTAGTTCATCAGCCAGCTGGCCATGGGCCTGCTTGGCCAATTGCATAACAGTATCCCATCTAGATTTCTGATACCTAGCTACATAAGCCATATAATTTGCTTGCCTGAGTCCCAGAGAGGCTGCCATATACTGTTTTTTTGTCATGGCATCAATCTTCCTGGAATCCTTGTCAGGAGGATGTGAGCTGAAGGAATATTAGCTTTATCACAGGCAGCAGCCTGAACTACCCCAACATGACTGCATTGCTGAGAAAGGAATTCTGTATCAGGGCCTGACAATGTATACCTTCTGTCCATCTTTTATCTACAGGAGGCACAGAATTAGGAGCTTTTAAAATTTTTATTGTTTGTTTCCTAAAAGACTTATGTAAAGGAATAGACAATCTCCTAGACTCTGGAATATCCATCATTTCTACAAAATCAGGCTCCTCTTGCTCATCCACAGCCTCTTCTAAAGGAAGTTGAGGGTTTCAGCAACTTTTATAAAACATAAAATGAGATGGGGACTCAGACAGCATAGGGGAGATTCTAGGTCTGTCTGGGGAGATGTCCGTTCAATGGCACACCCAGACCTTCCCAGCCACATTCATACTGTTCATAATCCTCCTCCCTCCTCTGTTTTATAAAATTCTCAATATCATAATCCTGAACCACTGGGACCGACGAACCAACCTTTACCAGATAGTGGTGGTTCGGACGGACCTCGGGACAGTGACTGGACAATTTGTATGGCTTTTGCTATCTCTGCAGCAGTTGGAGAAGGAATTGGACTCAGACCTGCTGATTTTCTTGTTTTCTTTACTGGAATTGGTTCCTCAGAACCAGCTTTTCTTTTGCCCGAGGAAGTCTGGCCCTGGTCAGAGGGTACTCCCTCTGGTTCAGTTGGCACCGAACCGGGCTGGCCATCCGGCTCAGCGGACTTTTTGGCCTCTTGTTCCCTGAGCGTGCCCAATCTTTTTTCCAGGGTGGCTGCAGGGAAATTCTTACATATCTGGCAGTCTGACTGGAGGTGGTCAAACCCCAGATAAACACATGTGGTGTGTGGGTCAGCCTTGGCAAAGACTTCCCCACAAACATCATAGTGTTGAAACCCAGTGGGCCCGGTTTTTCTTTTGGGTTTCTCAGACATAATGCCAGCCTAACCAAAAACTTGCCCTTTTAACGGCAGTGCCAGGCAAAACACCCTTATCGGTTCCTAACCGTGTCACGGGTATTGGAAAAAAACGTAATAAATCCGTTTTTTTTTAGAACCGGGAACCGCATTCTAAAATAGTAACTTTTACTTTTAAATGAGTTTTAAACCCACTGATCGGTTCAAACCGAACCGATAACTTACAAGTTCCACACAGACAAAACTTTCATTTACTTACGGTTACCACAGATAGAGCTTGAACCGAGCGGTTTCTGGTTAAAATAAAACTATTCTCTGTTAAATCCAACCGAGAAAACACTTTTAAACTGAGAAATGAACCGAGCAGAAGGAGAAATCTCGGAGTGACTGTTCACTGAGGTGGAGTAAAGAATCTGACAGTTCAAGTTTGAAATGACACAGATAGAGCTGCTCTCGTGCCAAAATTCTATTTTGGAATGGTTTTAACCATTTCACTCCGGGGCAGTTCTAGAGCTGGATCAAACTGCTAATGTCTATAATATAGCAAGACTTCATGTTGTTTGAACTACTGTTACAGGTGAGTAACCCGTTTTTCTAGGAGCGTAGATATGTTGTTCATCCACACTGTCTGGCAGACTCCTAGCAGTTCTCCGGGAGCAGGGAGGCAAGGCGCACACCCCCTACTTAGGAAAGAGACTGGGAGAACCGAGGCCCCAAAAACCTGCATCTCGGCGTAACTCAAGGTCGATGTGGTAGTGGGAAATTAAGGTGTTTGCCGACTTCCAAGTAGCAGCCCGACAGATTTCCTGGATAAGGATGTCCCTGGAAGCAGACACAGATGCAGCAGTATGGCAGGTAGAATGAGCTCTTAACCCTCTGGGAGGCTCCTTGCTCGCCAACACAACACAGACCTATGCATGATGTGATCCATCTTGCAATAGTCCGTTTGGCTGCAGGTCTGCCAGATGCGGCTTCAGCGTAGGTGACAAACAGCTGGTGAACCTCTCCCGGAATTTCTGCCATCCTCTCCTTATAATAGGAGAGAGCACGTCTGAGGTCCAGGAGTATGGAGCCTGTACTCAGCGTCCGAGATGTAATTAGGGTAGTATACCGGTAGAGTCAACATCTGGTTAAGGTGAAACTCTGACACCACCTTCAGAAGGAATTTCGGGTGGGGGGCGCAGGACAATTTTGTCCCTGTGAAAGACCAGATAAGGGGAGTCCACTGAGAGTGCCTGGAGCTCCCCTGTCTTTCTGGCTGACATGACAGACACCAGGAAGGGAGTCTTCCACCACAAGTGTGAGAGTTCACACTTGTGCATGGGTTCGAATGGCTTGCCCATGAGCTTTGCCAAAACCAGCAAAAGATCCCATGGAGGTGGAGGTTCACGCACCGGAGGGGATATGTGATCCAGGCCTTGGAAAAAAACGCCCGACCACTGTCTCCTGTGCCAATGTCGATTGACCGGCCCATGCCCGGAAAGCAAAGATGGCTGCCAGGTGCACCCTAAGGGTCGATGACCGAAGACCTCTTTTGGAGAGAGACCAAAGGTAGTCTAAAATGTTAGCCACAGAGCAGGATAAGGGGTCCAGACTCTTACCGCGACACCAAATGGAAAACCTTTTCCATTTGAAGGCATAACATTTCCTGGTCGATTCCTTTCGAGATGCCTCCACCACAGTGTAGACATCCTCGGAAAGACCCAGAGCCTGGAACTCTAGCTGCTCAGGGACCAGGCTGTGAGGTGCAGGAATTGAAGGTCCAAGTGGAATACCTTCCCCTGGTTCAATGATCAGGTCCAGGCATGTACAAAGCCACTCCAGGGCCCTGCAGCTGAGGCTGAGAAGATCTGGATACCAGAACTGGCGGGGCCAATCTGGGGCTACCAGGTTCACCTTCGCCTTGTCCCTCCTCACTTTAAGCAACACCTTGTGGATCAAGGGAAATGGAGGGAAGGCGTAAAAGAGGCCTGGGGTCCACGGCCTCGAGAAGGCATTCCCCTGCAGCGAGCCCTGCTGAGGGAGGCAGGCATGGTACAGCCTCAGCTTGGTGTTCTCCCTGGAGGCAAACAGGTCCACCAATGGGAGAACAGACTAAGCTACCTCTGGATGGAGAGACGAATCGTGGGATGTCTGGCCTATCGTTGAGAGCATCCGCCAGCTGGTTCGAGACTCCTGCCACATGGATGGCAAGGAGATCCGCCTCCAACCGGCTGACGAAGGTCCAGATCCAGAGCGCCTCCTTGCATAGCAGACGGGAGTGTGTGCCGCCCTGTTTGTTGAGGTAGTACATGGTCGTGGTATTGTCCGTCTGGACTTGAACCACTTAACCCCGGAGCTGAGGAGTGAAAGCTGACAGTGCCAGACTGACTGCTCTGAGCTCCAACAGGTTGATGCAGCAACGGGACTCCTTGGGGTTCCAGAATGCGTGGGCTCTGTGGTCCCCATGTGGGCTCCCCATCCCATGAGAGAGGCATCGGTCGCAAGGACGACCGTTGGCTCGGGGCGGACAATGGGATCCCTTCCCGCAGATAACTTGGGACTGTCCACCATTGGAGAATGTCCCACATCCTCTGGGTGACAATGACCAGCTGGTCGAAGAGACCCTGACGCCAAGACCACTGAGCAGCCAGCTCCCATTGGAGGGAGCCCATGTGCAATCTGGCCCAACAGACCACTGAGGTGCACGCCATCATGTACCCCAGAAGGCACAGGAAGTCCCGGGCAGGGCCCAAGTGCCCAACCAGAAATGATTGGGCAAAAGAGGAAAGAACCTCCGCCCTGTCCGCCGGAAGCAGAGCTCTGGCTTGACAAGAGTCAAGCTCTGCCCCGATAAAGCCCATCACCTGAGAGGGCGCGAGCTCTGACTTGGCCTCGTTGATCAGGAGGCCTAGATGGGAACAGGTCCGAAGGGCCAGGTACCTGGACCTCTTCACCTCCTGCAGGGAGGAACCCGCCAGGAGCCAATTGTCGAGGTAGGGGTATATGCGAACCCCTTGACACCGTAAATGGGCTACCACCACTGCAATGCATTTGGTGAAGACCCGTGGGGCCAAAGACAGGCCGAACGGCATGGCTCGGAACTCGTACAGGGTCCTTTCGACCCTGAAGCGGGGGAACTGCTGGTGGGACAGATAGGGACGTGAAAAAACGCGTCCTGTAGATCCAGTGAACAGAACCACATGTTTCTCACCAGGGATGGTATGATCAGGTTCAGAGTTACCATCCAGAAGGTGTGAGACCCGAGATATTGATTCAAGTCGTGGAGATCTAGGATGGGGCGCGCCCCCCCACCCCCGTCCGCTTGGGCACCAGGAAATACCTGGACACGAAGCCTGGGTCTGTAGGAGGATCCGGCACTGGTGCTACCACCTCTCTGCAGAGGAGCTGAGCAATGTTGACCCGAAGGGCTGACTGAGCACCAACTGAGATCCTTTCCTCCCGTGGGGCATGGGCTCGGCTGGGGGGGGGGGGTACTGCTCGAACTCTAGAGGCAGTCCCTGACCGACCACTTCCAGAACCCACCTGTACGAAGTGATACCGGACCAGGCAGAAAGAAAGTGGCGGAGCCAGCCCCCCACGGGAGGACCCAGAACTGGCGTGATGGGTGTAGGGGAGGCCACCCCGACCCGTTACTCTGCAGGCTTGGAGGAGGAGGCTCCTGGACCAGCACCTCGGCCTCCTTTGTGGGGCTGTTGGGGACCCTGCTTGGGCCTAGGGCGCCAAGTTTGAGCCCGCTGTTGCTGCTAACCTCCCTGGAAGGAGGACTGTCTAATTGCAGGGGAAGAGTGCCTAAAAGGCTTCTTGTGCTTCTGCTGGTTCTTGCCCGAAGAACCCTTAGCAGATTTGGCATTAGACTGCTCAATGCGCTGGAGATGACATGCCACTCCCGGACCAAAGAGGCCAGTGCCAAGGAAGGGCACATCAGCTAGCTTGTGCTGAGTATCTAGTGGAAAGGAGGATAATCTCAGCCAGGCCCCGCGGCAAGTGGCCACTGCGGCAGCTAGTGAACGGGCACAGGAATCTCCAATGTCCAGAGCCATCTGGAGCTGCTGATTTGCAACAGCACGGCCCTGGTCACGGACCTGCTTGACTGTGGTCTGCATGTCTGCTGGGAGATGAGGGAGGACTTCATCAAGCGACCCCAGTAGGGTGTGAAAGAAGTGTGCCATAATCACTGCCGAGCTGGCCTGACGAAGGCCCAGGGATGATGCCGCATAGACTTTCCGGGCAGATTAGTCCATGTTTTTGGACTCCTTGTCCAGAAGGCGGTCAGTATCCGCAGAGCTACTCATGCGCCGAAACACTGAGGCAGTCACAAGGCTCTCTGCCAAGGGATGCTCAGTGAAGCCCACCAAGGACCCCATGGGTACCACGTACTTGCGAGCCATACAGGCAGACTGAGCCAGGCAAGAGGCAGGGCGCTGCCAAAGCTCAAGGGCCAGGCCAATAATGGCTTTGGCCACTGGAAAGGCCTCCATTGGGGTAACCCCCTCTTTAGGATATCCGTGAGAGGATATTTTGCCTTTTTTGTATAGGCTGCAATGGCATACCCGTGGACTCAGCAATGAGTCGAAGGATGCTCTGGAAGGAAGAAGGACCTTCCCCCAGGCCTGTCACTGACAACTCATCATCGGGGTGTGAGTGAAGGCCAGTAGTATCTGAGTCCGAGGAGTCAGGATACAGGGGTCTCCCGCCTATGTCCCCTTCAATGCGCCTAGGGTGATCAGGAGTAACAGTTATGGACAGCCTACGGGGCAAGCCCGTATCTGTCCGATCCTCCTTAGAGGGGGGCCCCTCCCTGAAGCTGCTTAGGCGGTGGTTCCACCAAAATTGGTGGGAAGATCGGAACAGGCCGACCAGAAATGCGTGCCAGTCCCACCGGAGGGAGAACCAGAGTCCTCTGTACAGAGGGAGTCTGCGTCGGCCGAAGAGGCTGGGGCCAAGTAATGGCCGGTGC
The DNA here is from genome assembly GCA_016271365.2 of Neoceratodus forsteri. NCBI lineage: Eukaryota > Metazoa > Chordata > Ceratodontiformes > Ceratodontidae > Neoceratodus > Neoceratodus forsteri. Next base: position 356,667,299 of record CM028137.1, on the reverse strand, counting down.
AGCCAGAGTGGATGGCTTTTGACCGGTCAAAAGTAGCTGCTGCCACATGAGGTCCTCATAACATCGACGGAGAATCCGTCTAAGTCCCTCCTCATCCGAGGAGGATGAGGAATGACGGCGGCGCCTCTTCCGGAAGTGTTTGACCTTTTATCGGCTTTTCAACCGGCGGGGTCCTACTCCTCGATCAAGACCGACGGCGTCGGCTCTGTCGATCGGGAGAAGCCGGATCCGGTGAAAACTAAGGAACTGGCTCTTTTCCCTTGATCGGGATACCCGAAGGATGGTTCTCCTCGTTGGGGAAGGAAAGGATAGGAGTCCTCTCCAAAGAGTTGTTGACAGGAGTCGGCGACAACGGTTCGATCGGGTCAAGAGAAATCTAGGCCGGTTTTGCCATATCCTCGGCTTCGGTGCCTTGGCCTGACGGAAGGTCTGAGAAGCCGGCAGCCGAGGAAGCAATCTCTACTGAGGCAGAGACTGCCTGATCCTGAGTATCAGACTGCTCTCGGTCCCAGGAACGTCTTTTTTGACTAGAAGAGGATTTGGGGTCCTTGTCCTTTTTCTTGGAGCGGGAGGAGTGCAAGCCTGAAGGCGCCTCACCCTTGGTAGGGAGAGACTGGCACAACTCCCGAAAGGACCCCATAAAGGTGGAGCCCAGGTTGAGCGGGATGAAAAAAAACTTCGGTTGTCCGAAGCTTGGGCAGCTTCCTCCTCAAAAGCCGCCATCTGTTAGAGCTGCTTGGCGGATTCCGCGGCCGAGGAAACCGCCCACCTGGCCTCCTTCGATTTCACGGTTGGATTGCGAAGCTCCGGTCTCCCCAGCTGAAGGCGCACCTTGCGGTCATCCAAGACGTTGGGATGGAAGGCCAAACAGATGGTGCAAGCCGAGGTATCGTGCACAGCGCCCAAGCACTAAACGCATGAGAGGTGGGGATCGGTGCGAGACATTTTCTGTCCACAAGGACACCAGCGAAACCTGGGGGACGACTTGTCCTCCACGTCCGAAGCATTCGGATCAGAGTCGCAAACTCTAATGAGTTTTAGAGAGAGTAAATGCGGCGAAAACAGTCGAGACTCCAGGCCCTACGGTACTTGAAAAAGTAGTATGAGGGAACCTGCATCTTCCAGCAGAAAGGAAGATCTGGAGTCATGGGGCGAAGCAGAGGTATATACCACTCGGGTGGGTGGGAGGAGCCAGCTTGAAGACTTCCGGCAATATTTAAAGGGGAAAGGGACATGCCAGACAGTGTGGATGAACATATCCACGCTCCTAGAAATGAGCATTTTGGGGTAACGTTTTAAGCCGTTTCAAATATTACTGATCTCTCTTGACAAGAGCTGATCACTGTACAGCTGTCCAGTGTACCCAGAGTCAGGCAGGAGGCTGTTTTTTTTTGGGGGTTCCACCACAGTACATCAATTAACCAAGGTGACCCATTCCTGCTGCAACTATTTGATAAGTCCAGTGGGAGGGTCAATTGTTCAAACCACCAAGTCTAGAACATGACCCGATCACCAGTGCAGCAATGCATGCACTTTACTGAATACTTCTTGCTTAACCACTTTGATTTTGACATTTCACCTATGCAAGTGTGAAGTCAGATGCCGAAAATCAGTTTGTCAGCAGAAGCCAGGAAAGCAGCCAGACTGCAGTGCAGTAACCTTAGTCAGTACGTATAATAGACAAGCGGGAGCACTTAAGATTTCAAACAGAAAATTGTGGGCTCACTCAGAGAAAAGTACAGTCAGATAAGAACTTACCGTAACAGTAGATCTTTGAGAGAGGCTCTTGTAGTAGGTATTCACCAGTAGGACTAAGCTGCCAGGCGTCAGGACACCACAGAAAAATCTTCTAGCTACCAGTCTGGCTGGGACCGCTGACGTCACCCGACAGACGTCAGCGTATGTCAGTATAAGGGAGCAGTCCCCATGCCCGCCTTCCAGGTCTCCTGCCGACAGGGCATAACAGAAGAGATGCCCCCAAAGAAAAAGAAGAAAACTCAGGGGGATGGAGGGAAGGAAAGCAATACCTACTGCAAGAGCCTCTCTCGAAGATCTACTGTTACAGTCCTTACGTAACTGTACTATCTTACTTCAAGAGGACTCTTGCAGTAGGTATTTACCAGCAGGACCAAGTCCTAAGCAGTACGGGACAAATCTGAATCCAGTGAGGGGAAGGAAAAAAAAAAAAAAAACATCCACATACAGAAAGGACTGGCAGATAATGGAGCTCAAGAAAGGAGCCCCTGTAATACCGCCAAACCGAAACCCGAGAGCAATGTCCAAGCTGTAATGCTTTATAAAAAGTATGTACCGGTGTCCAGGTAGCAGCTGCACAAATTTCTGCAGCTGATATATTCCTGAAACAAGCAGCAGAGGCAGCCACACCTCTGGTAGAATGCCCTTTCAATTGACCTGGAAGGAGTCTGTCGTACTTGTCTTAAAGTAATGCAATTAACCAACCACTCAGAGAGGCACTGCTTGGAAACAGCAGTGCCTTCCCTCTTGCATGCAAAGGAAACGAAAAGTTGGTCCGTTTTCCTAAGATCCTTGGTTCTGTGAGTATATCATCTCAGGATCCTATGAACGTTGAGAGTATGTAAAAGATACTCACCCTGGTTGGAATGCACCGGGAAAAAGATCGGGAGCTCGATGGACTTTTTCAAGGTGGACTTAGCCACCACCTTAGGCAAACATTTTGGGTTGGTATGTATGGCCACACTGTCTCTGAAAAATAAAATATGGAATTTTACACACGAGGGTCTGAAGCTCTGAGATTCTCCGAGCCGAAGTAATGGCCATGAAAAAAAGTCTTCTAAGAGAGGAAATGCAAATCAGCATTGGCTGCCGGCTCGAAGGGGGCAGTGTGAGCTTCTCCAAGATGAAGTTGAGGTCGGGGGGGGGGCAGGGTTACTGACAGAAGGCTTCAAATGAAGAGCCCCACTGAGGAATGTCTTGGAGACCTCCAGTTGAGCAACTGACTTTTACCCCACCAGAAGATGGCAGGCCGAAATGGCTGGCAGATGCACTTTCAGCAAGAAGTAGCGGAGACCCAAGTCGTAGAGGTACCTTAGGTAATCCAGGATACTTGCCACCGGGCAGGAAAAAGGTTCCAAATCCTTAGAACCTGCCCAAATGGAAAACTGCTTCCACTTCATGGTGTAAGTAGATCTGGTGGAAGGCTTTCTGGCCTCCACCAAAATGTCAGCAACCTGAGGGGAAACAAAAAAGCGAGTGGTCGCTACATCTGCAGGAGCCAAGCATGTAGATGGAGGGATTTGAGACCTGGGTGGAATAGGGTCGCCTGATCCTGGGTCAGCAGGTCCTGGGACATCGGAAGAGGGACAGGGGGCTCTTCTGAGAACTGTTGCAGCAGAGAACACCAAACCTGCCTCAGCCAGAAGGGAGCAATGAGAATCATGCGCACCCCTTCCGCCTGGAGTTTGTTCAGAACCCTCTGAATCAAAGGTATTGGAGGGAAAGCATAAATGAATCTGTCCCTCCAACACAGACAGTGCATCCTGCCAGAAAACGCTGTGCCCTCGAGCGAGCAAAAGGTGGTAAGCTTGGCATTGCTGGGGGAGGCAAACAGGTCCATCTGTGGTGTACCCCACCGAGCAAAGACGCTGTCCATCACTTGCTGCTCAATTTCCCACTCATGAGCTCTGGCCAAAGAGTGAATGAGAGCGTCTGCCAGAGTGTTTTGTATGCCTGGCATGTGGACCGCTGTCAGATGTAGATTGGGATGCCCAATACCACACCCTCCTCGCCTCCCGGCACAGGGGGTAGGGATGAGTTCATCCCCGTTTGTTGAGGTAACAGACTACACACGTTATCTAACTGTAAAGTGACCAGGCAGGATGAAGGGAAGAAAAGCCTGAAAAGCATACAGGACCGCCTGCAGTTCGAGAACGTTAGATGTGCAATTGCTTCTCAACATGGAACCAGCTCCCCTGGGTCTTGTGCAACCCGAGGTGGGCTCCCCAGCCGGCCCTGGAGGTGTCTGTGGTCAGAGTCTGGGAGAGATGGGTGGAGCAGAAGGGAACCCCCCAGGTTGAGCTTCTCCTGAACCAACCACTATTGAAGATCCCTGCTCATCGGGTCCGAGATGAGGACTTCGTGATCCAGATCGTCCAGAGTTTGGTCCCACTGAGCTCCAAGGATCCACGGCAAGACCCACATACGAAGCTGTGCCAGAGGAACAGTAGGAATGGCGGCTGCCATAAGGCCTAGAAGGTGAAGTACCTTCCAAGCAGAGATCTGTTTTAGAGATGTCAGGAAACGATCCTGTTGGGGGTCCTGCTCAGGGTAGTGTCCAACACTGCCCCAATGAACTGCAGCCATTGGCATGGGACCAAGACAGACTTGGCATGATTGATAGTGATGCTTAGATTGGAAAAAAAAATCTCCAGAGTGAGAGAAAGGGAATGCTGAAGGTCCTCCCTGGAAGGGGCTGCTATCAGCCAATCGTCCAGGTAGGGAAAGATCTGGACCCCCTGGTGCGCAGGAAGGCTGCCACCACCGCCAAGCATTTGGTAAATACACGGGGAGCTGAGGACAGGACAAAGGGAAGGGCCCTGAGCTGGTAGTGTTCTCCCTGAAAAAAAATTGAGGAACCTGTGATGGGAGAGGCATATAGGGATATGCAGGTAAGCATCCTGCATGTCCATAGCGCACAGCCATAGTCCCGACCTTAGCAGGGGGAGGAGGCTCTGCACAGAGCATTCTGAACCTCTTGTACTCCACATACAGATTGGGGGAGCTGAGGTTTAGAATGGGCCTCAGATCACCTGTCTTGGGCACTAGGAAGAAATGGGACTAGTAAACAGTCCCCCGGTACAGCAGAGGGACTGGTTCCATCGCCACCTTCTGCAGAAGAGAGCGCATTTCCTCCTGCACCAGAGGAATGTGCAGTGGAGAACAACAGCACAGGGAAGGAGAGTTGGGGGGGGGGTTTGAGTGAACTCTACTGAGTGTCCCTCAGACACCAGCTGCAGCACCCAAGAGTCAGTCATTATCCTCTCCTGTTCCGGCACGTGGAAGGAGAATCTTCCCCCCTACCAGCTCCTCTGGATTGCTGGCCAGAGGAAGAGGGAGAGACAATGACTCAGGAGGTCGTGGGCAGACTGGCGGCCACAGCTCCGGAAGCCTTATGGGACTTGGTCAGAGGGGACTTTAGCTGCTGACGCAGCTCTATGCTTGTTTGGGCGTTGTGACTGCATCCACTTCTGTCAACAATTCTGACGTTGAAAGGAACACTTCTGTCCTTGGGGAGGTTTGTACATAAATTGCAGACTTCGAGGCTTAACCTTCATCTTGAAGGTCGGTGATAATATCTTTGACATCACCCCCAAAAAGGACAGACTCATGAAAGGGAGAGTCCTGAATGGCTGTTTGCACCTTGGGCACCAGACCAGAAATACGGAGCCAGGGACGACGGCGTAATCCAACAGCAAATGCCAAACTCCTGCCAGCCATGTCCACTGCATCATAGGTGGCCAGAAACATATGTCTGCAGGCAGACCTAGCAGAGTGAACAAGGTCTCCCAGCTCTTGCTCAGTCGAAGAGTCTGGAAGAGAGTCCAATTCTGACTCCACCTGGCTGAGAATGAAATTCTGGTAATCCCCCCATGTGAGTCACATAATTGAGGGCCCTAATGCCCAGGGTAGAGGAGGCAAAGATCTTCCTCGCATACTGGTACAGAAGCTTAGATTCCCAATCAGGATAAGAAGAGCTCAGGTGCTTAGGATTAGCAATTCTGTCATGGGCAGCACTGATGGCCTTCACCCCAAGGTGGGTTCTGTTAAGGAAATCCTTGCATTCAGGGGACTGAGAGCCTGTCTGCCTTGCGAGTGAGCGGAGCCAAGAAGGAATGCTGTTTCCATATAGTCGTGACTAGATCTTTGTGAGGTTCGATCCAGGGTGGGGAGGTTTCAGCCAAATATAAAAGTGTTCGGCTAAGCTCTGCCGTTGGGGATCCTGCTCCACAGTCTTCCAGTCATAGGCCGCATGGATCTTCAACTCCAGAAAAGGATCTTCCGGATGGGATTTAGGAGAATCCTTCGGTTTGGGGGTCTCTGGAGTGTGAGATTCATCTCCTGGGTCAGAGGTTTCGAAGTCGCTGTCTGACTCAGAGGACTCCCGAGAACTCGAAGAGGTTACCGGAGGAAAAGGGAGTTTGACTGGTCTAGACACATCCAGAGGATGGGAAAACTCCCTCAGGAGAGAGCCAGTAGACAGTTCTGGTCTGGTGTCCAGTAAAGGCGGAGGCGTCTCCACCAGCAGACGTCCAGGGCCCAGAATCAGCTGATGTTTATCCAGCTCTGACGCAAGCTGGGATTTGGCCTCAGCCCACCATGAGGACAAGACCACTTTTCAAGTCCACCTGCGGTTGTGGAGGACTCAGACTCTGGAATGAGTAGTTCAGGAACCCATAAAATTGGTACCCAAAGCCAGATGGCAGGTAGCCTGGGCCAGAAAATCCTGGCACTGGTACTGTGGCATCAGGTACTGAGGTGTCTGGTACCCTGGCGGATGACCAGATGGTCCTGATGGAGGCCCAACCAGTCTGGCGTTGGCCTGGTGGGCGATGGAGGCAGAAATGAAGGCTCTGTAGGAGGGTCTGGAAAAACTGGCCCTGTCAGCCCAGACAATGGCGCCGAAGGTCAGTCGTCTGGCAGTGGCAAGCCCGCAGGAGACGGCTGAGGGGGCGGGGGAGCAGTCATATGATCCGGTGTCTGAGGCTCTGGCATCGGGGGGGGCACCCCCGACAGCACAGGCATTCCTTGGTTCTCATCCCCCGCAGAGGAAGGAGGAATGGACTCCAAAGAAGGAGGTAGAGATGGAGGAGCCTTTGACGGCAGCTGGTAGGATATCAGCTGCGGCGACTCCCGGATCCCCAGATGTCAGGTGTAATTTGACGGGGGGGATCGAAGGCTGAGTGTCCATCGGACGGGCCAATGGGCGACTTAGACTTGCCCGGGCAGGAAATGGCTGAGCCGGAGCCAGACTTATTGGACCCACTCACATTGCTAGGCTGGGAAGAGGAAGAAGCAGCAGCAGCCGTAGTGGCAGTGGAGGTCTCCTTTGCCCTGGAGGCTCCCGTCGGGCCCCCCCCCCCACATGCTTGGACACCACCAAAGCAGCCATCGGAGAATGGTCCCCTGGAGGGGAAGATACCTGCAAGACTGAGACTCCAGCTAGAGTCAGCACGGCTGTGGATGAAGAGTCCCAGTCCCTATGTTTCTCCTTGACCCGTTTCTTTTTGTGGTGGCCCTCGGGAGAGGCACTCTGCCCAAGTTTTTTCAATTCTTTCTCCATGGAGGCCATCTTTATCTTCAGAATATGGACTTCCAGGGACTGCTGCCACCGTTTACGGGTGGCCGAACTGAATTTCTGGCAGTGCCCGAACTCCTCCATGTGGTGGTCTGGGCCTAGACAGAAGAGGCTTTAAGTCGGAAAAAACTTGGAAGTTGAAAGAGTTATACTCATCCAAAATGGCGATGCTAGTAGCGCTGTTCTTCCACGAGGTGCTTGTCGCAAGCTGACGGCGGGAAAGAAATGGAAATTACGTACTTACCATAATTTTTGATCTTCTTGGACACAATCTCCACCACTCATTCACAATTATGGGAACTACGCTAGAGGTGCTAGGATCCCGTAGGAGTCAAAAATCTTCAGGAGGGCTGTCGCTGGGATAGGACCACGCATGCGTGGCACCACAAGGCTATCTCACACCTATATAGGCCATCTCCGTGTTGACCCTCCAACCGCCTCCGTACCTTTCTGACAGAGGAGGTGCAGCGTAACCAATGAAAATAAATAATGTACCTAAACCTCTCTGCATGTGAAGGCCCGGATGACCCATGCAAGAGGGGCCAACTGAACAATGTCTTCACAGCTGAGCAAGATAGTGACGACCAAAGAAACAAAAGCTAGTGAGCCCGGGGGATGGTGGGTGGGTGTGTGAATGAGTGGGGGAGATTGCATGCAAGAAGATCAAGAATTACGGTAAGCAAGTAATTTCCATATCTTCCGGGACTCAAATCTTCACCACTCATTCACACTTATGGAAGAGTACCAAGCTAAAACCAACCCACCCTGAGCAGGGCTGTCGGAGACAGGGCTCACTCAGAAGTCCAAGGGACTGTCCTGCCAAAAAAAAAAAGAAAGATCTGTCTGGAAGGACATCCAGAACATAGTGCTTTACAAAGGTATACACTGAGCTTTAACTCACTATCTTGCAGAAGACTGCAAAGGACACATACGAATCTCAGCCAGGAAGCCGCCACCACTCTGATAGAGTGGTGTGAAACCAGCATTACAGTTTGGTCTGAGACAAGGATAATAGTGTCAAAGACAAGCTACTAAGCTAGCTGAAAACATTTCAGGCAAGAAGTTGATCTAGCTGAGGCATGCTGAAGCTACAAAAACTGTAGCTTTGTTGTTCTGTCGAAGAAAATCGCAGAACCAGCCTAACATTCAGAGAGAGAAGGGAACGCACCTTTCCCTTCTGGAGTTAAGCCAAAAACTTGATTAATGTTAAGAACCAGAGGAAAGTCTACTAGTGTAAGCTGGACCGAAGAAGCGCAGGTGTGTACCCACCACCAAGTAGGACTGACCTGTGAAACAGGCACTTTAACACATTACTTGGTGAACACCAAGAGGCCAGGTGGGATAGTTCATTAAATGAAGGGTCTCCATTCAGCCACACAAGCCTTCCAGGTGGAAGGCCTATACACAACAGAGGACATCTGCGAATGTCTGGGAGAACCAGAGTCTACCCACTTCCATTCCAAATGAGGAATCACTCTGCCCCAGTTTGCCTTTAAAAACAAGCAGCACTCTGAACCAAGGGAAGAGGGGGAAAAATGTACAGGAGAACTTGTCTATTACGATAATGATCCTGACAGAAGACACCAAGGTCTGGATTTCTGAAGCAGGATAAGGGCAGACTTGCATTAAGAGGGGAAGCAGGAAGGACCAGACTATGGCTGCCCCAGTCGAAGCGACCGTACGATGACAAACTGGCATGGCGTGCTCAAGGCACCACCCACCATGGCCTTCCTGTATAGGGTTAGGAAAAATGCTCCACCCTGCTTGCTGACAAATGCATCACAATTTTGTCATCTGCCCAAAGTGAAATCACTCTGATAAGAGGGCCTCCCTCACCCAGAGGAATTTAGGGGAGGTCCTAAGAGAAGGAGTTGCTGGGAAAATTAAATGGACACCTTGCCTGAAAAAGAAAAACCCCTCCTGGGGAAGGGAGAGGAAGCTGAGGCAACCAATTCCAAAGAGTCTAGCCTGCAGCGACTGACATGGAGCCAACGTGCAGGAAGCGAAGGTTTGAATACTGAAAAACTCCTTCCTGAACAAGGACCTACTTGACCTTTAAGGTCAAGAAAGAGAGCATGCTGTTTGTCAGCTTGGAGCAAGCAATGAAGTAGGAACCTGTGTTCCGACTCGTCGTGGAGTTGTTTCTGTTGCTCAGAGGCCCTGATCCAAGGAAAGAGTCTTAAAGAAAAAAAAATACTGTGTGCTGCCCAGGTCTGGGAAACATCTCTGAATTAAAGAATCCTCTTGGGGGAACCTGATGACCCATACCTTAACAGGATTGAACTGCCTCAAAAAGTAAAAGTCAGGGGCTGGCCCGTTGGCGCAGCAGTGGGATTTCCGCTTGCAACACCAGCGAACCGGGTTCAGGGACGGACCCGGATCATCGGAGGGCCGTCCGGGGGGAGAATAATGGAGCGTCCTAAGGACTGCTCTTCTTCTCAAGGGGGGAGGGTTGGGGAAGTGTTTGGCGCACTGGGGACTCCTGGCGGAGGCCGGGGGATCTCAGGCGACCGACGGGTACAGCTCTGGGAAGCGGGGCAGACGCTGGAGTCACTGCACGTCCCCGCCTCAAGGAAAAACAGTGGAAAATCGAGGTGGGCAAGGACCACCGTATACATGAAGCCCTCCCCGGAAGACCTCGATGCACCACCATTGCTGCAGGTCCCCAACCAATCATTGGTTCCGTGGTCACCAAAGGTGGCTGCGGCCCCACCCCGGGGGCCCCGAGCCGGAGGTGACTGAGGACCTCGGCAGCCATAAAGCAGTGGTGAAGGTTTCAGGGGCCGTGACCAGGGCCAATGAGGCGGAGTCCTGCCAGGAAAAAGATAAAATTGAAGGGAAAAAAAAAAAAAGGGTAAAAGTCAGGCGCCCTCCACCATTGTGAAGAAGCGACCGCCTCAGGAGCTGGAGGTGGAACCTGGGCCGGAACCAGAAGGATGGTATCCGGTGCTTTCAGCCTAGGCCCTCTGCTGAGATGACATTTCCTTTTTTTTTTTTTGAAACAATTAGTGCCCGACAAGGCTCTTGGGCATCTACCTTGAAAAGACAACCTATTACAAGAATGACGATGATGTCATCCATCTGAGCGGCAGAAGGAGCCTGAGCATCCATAACTTAAACTGAGAACCGAACCAATAATTACAGCTGAGGAGATGCAACTCACCCGTTGCCAATGGAAACCACAGTAGGGGCAGTATCACGGGAGGCTACATACCCCTATCAAAGGAGCGGAAGAGTCCGGAAGGCTCTCGACCACTGAATTAGTGTGATCCAAACGGGTACTTGTACTGACAACTGAAACAAGTCCACACACACAAGTCTTTGGTCCACAGAAGAAGCCTGAGACAGTATGGTGGACCCCAGATCCCCGAGAAAAAACTGAAAAGAAGATCTTCCATCACAGACGCTGGTGATACAGAAGGCTTGCATTCCAGCCACTAAAATGAGTTATCCACTGTATCACCGAGAAGTAGGACAGGGAGAGGCTCATCCAGAACTACTTCTACCCCAGAAGAACCTCCAAAGGGAGGTCTAGGTCAGAATCACCAGAAACTCCCCCACCTGGAAAGGTGTCAAGGAGCTCAACATCACTTCATGGAACCAGAAGTAGTGCTGCACGGATGCAGAATTCAGCCAGCAGAACAGCTCCACCAACAGAAAACCGTGGGAATTTAAATGGATCCTCCGCTGATCTCCAGCCGCAAGAACCCCGCAGAAATATTCCACGGAATATAGCTCCATTCCACGGAAAACCACTCCACAACTTCTGTGAAGAAGAGATCCACAGAAAACCAGTTCGGAAGCACAGCACCCACTGGCACCACCTGCGGCGGCAGCATAACCCTCAGTAGGGGAAGTCACCAAGCAGCGCGGATGCCACCCACAGTGCCGTGTGCACCCATGACACTGCACGCAGAACTGCATGCTCCCATGGCGCCCACACCATCCACAACACAGCACAACCTGAGCACCACCATGGGCGCCAACAGCACCCTCCGCCGACGGATTCTGAATAAAAATGGGCGAGAAAGTGGCACCCATGCCGCCCCTGCATGGAAAGGAGAGGGGTAGGCACGATGGCACGGGCACAAAGAGGGCACCACGCATATCCTGACCCAAATCGACCTGTCCCAAGTCCAGCGGCTCAGAGGCCTCGGAACTGGGTCCTCTGGCCAGGAAAACTGGGCAGATGTCAAACCCTCTGCTCCAATGGAGCAGTCCAGAGGTGAAACTGCTCACCGAATCCCCATCAAAGACAGAGACAGGATCTAGTGTCTAAGAAAGCAGTCGTTAACAGTGGAGCCATAGGGGAACCCACCAAGATTCGGTTCAGGCCTACCACCCTTCATCACGGACGATCCCTGTGCAGATGTACCAGAGTGTGACCTCTAGTGGTACAGATTGTTCTTCCCCCACAGGAGGAGGAAGAGCTAGAGGTCAAGCAAGGCCGGATCCCCAGAAATGAAAATTACGTACCTACCGTAATTCTGATCTTTCTGTGCATCTTCACCATTCATCACAGATGGGTTACCTGGCCAGGGGTCAGGACTCTGCGGGAGCTTTGTTTTAAAAAGGGTAGGCGGGCCGACACCATCGGCGCCGCCCTCGAGGCCGACTTACTGCGTGGCGCTAGAGGGTTGGCCCTTAGACTGTGTCGACTCCGCCTGCCTACCAGTTCTGAGTCGCTGGAGAGGAAAGAGGAAGGGATGGAGGGTGGGACGAGAGTCCAAGGGACAGAAAAAGGAAAGGATAACTGAACTAAAAGGAGAAATAACTACTGACAGGACAGCAAAGAAGAGGTTAGACTAAGGGGACTGGGTAGGGGCCCCAATCTCTGGAAGCAGAAGAAGGGAGGGGAGAGAATTTAGGAGAGAGGGAGAGGTATTAAGGTATCCGAGACCCTTGTCCGTCACCAGATTATATAGGAACTGCAAGGAGTAGCAAAGCTCTCTGCCAGAATTCAAGGCACAGAATAACTGGCAAATACCCCAGAAGCAGAGTCTGATATTCTGGAGGAAGGACAGGGTACAGGGATTTAGTACTCAGGAAAAATGTTTAGTGAAAAAAAAAAAAAGAAATAGTTGGATGGCAACCAGAAGGAGGGCAACTACCAACTCCCACCCAACCCCATCGGGGTGGAGACAAAGTAGCAGAGAAGGAGTGCCGCTCGAGCTGTCTACTCTTCATTGGAAAATACCCCCGTGTGTCCCTACTTTACCCCAGTCCTAAGGAGGAGAGGGGGAGCCAGAGACTGAGGCCCCAGGGGGATGGTGGGTGGGGTTGAGATGAATGGTGAAGATACACAGAAAGATCAGAATTACGGTAGGTACGTAATTTTCATATCTCATCTGTATCAATCTTCACCATTCATCACAGATGGGTAAGTACCAAGCCCCCTCGAAGGGGGTTGTTTCTTTTACGCCCTAAGGGACAAAGTCCCTTAGCCCTCAGTGGGTGACACACTAAGGGGGGGGAACCTGCCAGGCCTGGAGAGGCCCAAGAGTGGGGAGAGAGAGAGAAGGAGTGCCCCCGGGAGGGGGAAGGAAGCTGTCCCACAAGCGCCGTCTCACTCTACGGGAGAAAAGGTAGGTTTCCTGGTGGGCGGAGCTAATCACCCTATGCCAGGGCAAAGGTGACAACCAGGAAAGACGTAGCCATGCCAATCTCCTAGTGCAGATCGCTGTCCCTATGACCCTGGTAGCTACCTCATTGGCATCATAAGATGCCCTCGCTTGGTGCCTTGCCAGCTCCAGGCCACGTGCAGAGAGCGCGATGGCTTGTCTGGTTTGCTCAGAGTCAGGCAACGAGGCTAGGAGCTGACCTAGCCTGGGCCACAAGAACCTGTTGTAGGCTGCATAGTGGGCCTGATTAGCAAAAATAGAGAGGAGTAACCGGGCCGAGTAGAAGGTCCTCCTCCCCCAAAAATCAAAATCCGAGGAGTCTTGATCTGGGGGCCGGTCACGGTGGAGGGCGCGAAGCCCATCAGGAGTATCCAAGTGCGTCAAACCAGACTGTGGATGAGGCATGGAACCTGGAGACTCCGGGGGAGCTCAATACCTCTGGCTGAGGTCCCTTGGGCCAGGAACTCTGGAAAACGGCCTCTGCCAGAAACACAAGGACGCCTCCCGAAAGGGAGCTGACCAGGGCGGCACCACAAGGGTGGCCTCGCCAAAAACACCAAGAAAGGCGTGCTCAGGATTGCGGATAGTGGAGGGTGAAAGGTGCAAATCCTCCAACATCCTCACGAGGAAACACCGATACTCCGAGAGATCAGCAGCCGGAGAGATGTGGACAGAAGGTTCCTCTCCCCCTGAAGAGGGGGATGAGGAGCTGGAGGTCACCATGTGTTCAGAGGGTGACTGCACGGGGGGAGGTTGAAAAACCTGGCTGTCCATTGCCCTAACGTAAGCAGGGAACCGGGCAGCTACCACTCTGAACTGCTCCCAGGTGAGAGGGCCACTAGGACAGAGGATGCCTGGGAGTGCACAAGAATGTGGCAGAGGGATAGGGGCAGAGCCGAGAAGAGAAGTCGGCTGACCTCCGCCAGGGCTAGGGAGTGGACCATGAGCACCCGAGGAGGGTGCCCCGGAAGACCCCACAGCCGACAGCTGTACAACCACATTGGTACTACCTTGGCTGCGCCTGGAAGAATCCCCCCAGTGAGGCAACCGGGGCCGTAAAGGTCCAGAAGGACAGTCCCCTGCCTCAAAAGAACGGGACTCCCTCAAGGAACTTGAGGGGGAAGGGTGGAAATCTGCACTATGGCTCCGTCCAGGGCCCGAATGGACCCCAGAAAAAGGCCGACGCGGCGACCCCACAGAGTCCGAAAGAGTCCTCCTCCTTGAGAGAGCCAGCCTAGGTAGCTGGCATCTCTGGGCAGCCCCCGAAGGGGAGACCCAGGGAGCAGTACCCTCCCCTCCTGCAGGCTTCTCGATGGGCCCCAAAGTCGGGCGATCAAGACACACCACTGGAGGGGGTACCACCACCAAGGGGTCGATGAAACCCCCAAGACCAGGCTGAAGAGCTATGGTGGCACACACCACTGCCTGCTGGTCAGCACCACTGACCCTAGTCTCAAGGACCACCAGCCTCTCCTCAGCAGGGGGCTGGCTCCGACTCGTCGACAAGACCACAGTGCTGCCCACGTCCACAGCCAACCCCGAGGGGTGTGACTGCCCGTCCAACTTGGAGCTAGACTCAGACTCCAAAGAGGTACAGTCCAAAGCTCTGAGCCAAACCGTAGGAGGGCGGGCAGAACCAACCTTGCCACTGGGCCTGGCAGCCACTGTTGTGCCAGAGTCGGCACTCGTGCCCTCCGCGACCCCTCGAGCGGGACCTGCAGGAGGCACCGCGCCAGCTCGAGCCAGAGGTCCAGTGCTAGGGCCAGTCGCAGCACCGTCCAATCCACCGGCACCGGTACCAAGGACAGGGACGGCCAACAACAACCCGGTGGCGCCTGGACGGCAGTCATCACCAACCCACGACACAGCGGGCGGCCCCGAGTAGACCCGGCGCCGACCGGCTCCTCGGCGCCGCGAACGCCGCCGCGGATGGCACCGACAGACTGAGTCAAAGGCCCCACGGCGCTGAGCCCTGAAGACATGGCGCCGTGCTCAACCGAGGCGAGACATGGCGAAGGACGACGCTGGATCTGGTCCCACAGCACCACGAACAGTGTCGGCGCCGTGAACGGCGTTGACTGAGCCCATGGCGCCGAGCGACAAGTCTCGCCGCAACAGCCCGCCGGACCCACAGCGCCAAAGGCTCCGGCCGGCACCGACCAGGGCCTTCCGGTGGCGGAGCGACACCGGGAGCCTTCACCCCGAGAGGGCGATTCCATGGCGGAGCCTCCCGCCCGCTCCCGGGAGGAAGTGGGATGGGCCTCCTGCGCCGCGGGAGGAGCCTCGGCGATGGCCAGGCTACAAGTAGCCGAGGCTCTCTCCTCCTCGGTCCATATAGAACCAGGAAGGGACCCGGAGGAAGGGCAGAGAGAGCGCGAACCCTACCCCCGAAAGTCAACGGAGCTCGCCCCACTTTCAACGCGCGCTGTTCGAGGACCCAGTGGTCCATGGAGAAGCAGGCGTCGCACGAGTCCATGTCGTGAAGCGGGCCGAGACATACAGAGACACCAGTCGTGCTGGTGGGTGACGGAGAATTTTGGCCGCATGGGCTTTTGACGCATGGGGGCCGACCCGTCTCGAAGACTTCTTGCCCTCCGACCGAGACATGACCTTCGGGAAAAAAAAAAAAAACACACCAAAACAGACTAGACGTCGCAAAATTCAAATAAAAAGGAAAGATCTTACCGGGCGACGTCGAGTGGAGGTAGAATACAGAACCGGCAGGCAACCGGACAGAAAACACCGAAGGCGAAGGACTGAAAAGGCCTAAAATTCTTGCTGAATCTTCCCACGAGGCGACCTCGATGGCGGGAGACGAAGAACTGGTAGGCAGGCGGAGTCGACACAACCTAATGGCCAACCCTAGAGCGCCATGCAGTAAGTCGGGCTCGAGGGCAGCGTCGATGGTTTGTCGGCTCCGCCTACCCCTTTAAAAAAAAAAAAAACCTCCCGCGGGGTCCTGACCTCCGGCCAGGTAACCCATCTGTGATGAATGGTGAAGATTGACACAGATAAGATCTGCCAATTTTGTGTTTCGGCAGACTCCCCCCTCCCCCCGCACAGGACTGTCCATGGTCAGACACCCCCTTCGCAACGGGCAGCAGACGGACACAGCCCTCTGCCATCACAACTTTCAAACAACGTCTTCCTACCATCACCGCTACAGTCCAAGTTAGACTCCATTGATGGCAGGTGAGAACTCCTCCTCCCTCCCCCATCATCTCTTACTTTTTTTTTTTTTTAAATAAAAAAAACATTAAAGTATTAATTTAAACAAATACTGAACGGCTTAAGCTGCTGTTGTATAGATGAAGACTACTCCGGCAGGCGAACGACAGACATCCAAGCGCACTAGACGGCGGGAGAAAAGGAACAGAGACTGTTGAAGGGTGAACACCGAGACAGCTTATACAGGTGTGAGATAGCCCTTCGGTGCCGCGCATGCATGGTCCTAACCCCGGCACAGGCCCTCCTGAAGATTTGACTCCAGTGGGGTCCTAGTACCTCAAGTGTAGTTCCCATAAGTGTGAATAGGTGGTGAAGATCAGAGTCCAGGAAGATCTGGAAGGCAGGCGTACCCCTTTATACAGACGTATGCTGATGGTCAGGTGACGTCGGGGTCGGTCCCCACCAGAGACTGGTAGCTACAAGATTTTTCAATGGGGTCCCTGACGCCAGGCAGCTTAGTCCTAATGGTGAAAACCTACTGCAAAGCCCACTCAAAGTAAGATCACAGGTTACTCACCTGTAAGTAGTTCTAGGAGTGGTATATGATGTTCAACCTCACTTTCTGGCTGCTGCCTTTCCATTTAAGACTTGCCTGAAACATCTTCAAGCTGGCTCTTCCCACCCACCTGAGTGGTAACTCCCTTGGCTCTGCCCCATGATGCCAGATCTTGCCTGCTGGTAGCAGAGTGTGGGCGCCGAAGCTGGGGAGGTTGGGTGGGTCCATGTGGATGATCATATACCACTCCTAGAACTGTTACAGGAGAGTAAAGTACAGTTATGCAAGAACTTACCATAACAGCAGATCTTGGAGAACAGCTCTTGAAGCAGGTTACACCATTAGGACTGAAGCCAGCAGGCAGCAGGACCCCACAGAAAACTTCTAGCTAGCTCCATACAGCAGGGGACTGCCCCAGACGTCACATACATTATAAAAGGGGCAGTCCCCCAGAGTTCCTCAGTTCTCCTGCCAGACACTGCAGCATACCTCTAATTCTGATGGGAGACAGAGGACACACTTCCAAGGGAAAACCAAGTAAGTATTATTACTGCAAATGCAGCTGACCTCCTGAGGGGAAGGTAGCTGGGAAAGTACCTGCTGCAAGAGCAGATCTCAAAGATCTACTGTTACAGTAAGTTCTCACGCAACTGTACTACCTTACTTCGAGAAACAACTCTTGTAGCAGGTTACACCATTAGGACAGAGTCCCAAGCAGAGATAAGATGATCCCTAAATTTGAAATTTGGGAGGAGGATGTGAGAAGGGTGAAAGGGAACCCCTCATGAAAGAAGCCCCTGCAGGATAGCAAGGTCAAAGCCCATTCTGTGCCTGGAGGCAACGTCCAGACTGTAGTGTCTGATGAATGTGTGTGCTGTACCCAAAGTAGCTGCTGCAGAAATGGTAGGAGCTGAAACATTTCAGGGAGGCGAATGATGTTGCCATCCCTCTGGTAGAATGAACCTTTACCGCTCCCGTTAAGGGTTTATTCTGCTTCAGTTTACCGACCATTTTGAGACTGTCTGTAAATACACCAATGCCCCCAACATCCTGTGGGCAAAGGAGAAGAAAATTACTCACCATAGTAATATTGTTTCTTCTAATGGAGTCTTTCCGTATTCTGACTATATGCAGTTAGACCCAGCACTTGAACTGCTCCAGAGAGGAAAGTTAACTCTATGCCAAGGTATAGACTGTCGAGCTCGAGCTCGGTTTTCAAACCTCTCTCTGTGGTACTCTGAAGTGTAACCATCAGATTATAACAAGCACTAAACTAACTAAGTTAATAAAGTAGAAATTATTTCTAAAATGTTTGTGCCAAAGGGCAATAAAAATATCTGTCAAAAGACTCAAGTCGAGAACCCCAAAAAGAATCTAAGCAAGTAGTGAAACAACCAAAATATTAATAAAAATCAGAAAAAGCCTCAAGACAAAGGGTATGCCAAGTACACCTCTGGGGTGCAGCACTGTGCCTGCCAAACCACATCCCAAAACTACTAGGTTGGGGTAGAGATGGAAGTCAGAATACAGCAAGACTCCATTAGAAGAAACATTACTATGGTGAGTAATTTTTTCTTCAAAACATGAAGTCTTGCTGTGTTCTGACTATATGCAGACTACCAAGCAGTACCCCCTTGGAGGAGGGAGTCAGAGAATCTATTTTGGGAACAGGCTCTGCAGCACAGCTGTGCCAAATCTAGCATCACTTCTTGATTGAATGTCCAGAGAGTAATGTTTGGTAAATGTGTGAACAGTTTTCCAGGTGGCTGCTTTATAGATTTCCACTAAGGGTATATCTCTAGCTGCTGCAACCGAAGCAGCTGTACCTCTGGTAGAATGAGCCCTCAGGCCTGAGGGAGGCTCCTTCCCAAGCTCTGACAAGCAGAACTGGATGCAAGAGACAATCCACCTGGTTATGGTTCTCTTGGTGGCAGGTTTACCCTTTCCCACTTCTCCATAAGTGAGAAACAACTGAGAACAGCCAATCCTATGGGCCTTAGTGTGTTCCACATAGTAACTAAGAGCCCTCTCTACATCAAGACTAATAGTTTTCCCCAGAGGAATAGTCAGTGAAAAATACAGGCAATGACAGACTGATTCAAATGAAAATCTGACACCACCTTGGGAAGAAACTGTTGGTTCGAAGGACCACCTTAATCCTGTGAAATTAATTTAAGTCAGGTTCCACTGATAATGCCTGTAATTCACCAATTCTCCTGGCAGAGGTAATGGCTACATGGAATACAGTTTTCCAAGTAAAGTACTTCAGCTCAGCTGAGGACAGAGGTTCAAAAGGAGGCTGCGTAAGTTGTGCAATACAGATATTCAGGTCCCAAGAAGGGGTAGGTTCCCGAAAGGGAGGATTAACATTGGAACTTGGGGGGCAGGGAGACATGCTAGGGAAGAGTCCTTACCAGCAGAAAGGAAGGCAGAAACAGCTGCCAAATGTACCTTGACAGTAGTGGTCCGGAGGCCTAAACTGTTAAGATGCACCAAAATAGTTTAAAACATAGTGGCAATATCAGCCAACTCTAGCTGGATATGCCTCTGAGAACACCAAAACCCAAATCTTTTCCATTTGTAGTGACAAGTCTTTCTAGTAGCAGGTTTCCTGCTAACCTTTAAAATGTCCAAGACTGATTGGGAATGATGCAGGCTTGCATATTCTAGCTCTTCAAGAGTCAGGCTTTGAGCCCGAGAGTCTAAAGATTGGGATAACGAATCCTCCCCTGTGAGAAAGTGAGGAGATTGAACTGTCTGGGAAGACAGAGGCATCGTCACTGACAGTGACGAGTAGATGGCACCAAGGCTGTCTGGCCCAGTCTGGAGCCACTAGAATCACCATGCAAGGCTGAGACCGGACCTTGATCAGGACCCTGAATATCAGAGGAAAAAGGAGGAAATGCGTACAGAAACCTGCTTGTCCAGTTCGACAAGAGAGCATCCTGAGGACAGGGCCCAGAAGAATTAGAAGGTTCAGGGTCCATTCGTGGTGACCCTGAGAAATCCTGCTGAGAGCATCTGCTAGAACGTTGTCCTTCCCAGGAAGATACAGCCATCAGGGAAGCCTGAAGGGAATAAGCTAGAGACCATATTTTCATGGCCTCTGTGCATAAGGCTGAGGACCAATCGCCTCCCTGCTTGTTGGTGTACCACATGGTTGTGGTATTGTCTGTCCTGCTCTGCACCACTTTCCCTAGAACAGCAGTTGAGAATGTCTGAAGTGCTAGAAAGACAGCTCTGAGTTAGAGAAGGTTTATGTGTAGAAGAGACTCCTGAAGAGACCAGGTTCCCTGGGCTGCAAGCCGATCCAGATGGGCCCCCCTCAGCCCAGTAAAAGAGGCATCTGTGGTGAGAATCACTGAAGGCATCTGATAAAGGGGACATCTTGTCAAAGATTGTACTCCTCCAGCCACCGCTGGAGGGCGGAACTAGAGTTTGAGACACTGGAACCAATTTGGAGAGAGGATCTTTTCTGAGACCAGAAAGATTGGAGATGAAACTCATCTGAAACCTTGCTCCTTGGACCACTGCTGTGTAAGCTGCATGTGTCCCAGCAACTGTAGAAAGTGTCTGGCTGGACGAGATACTAGAGGACAAAGAGGAAGCCAGAGTGACAAGGGACTGGACCCTTGAGAGAGGGAGAAATGCCCTTGCCTGGATAGTGTCTAGCTCCACCTCTACGAAAGTGAGGGGCTGAGCTGGTTCCAGAAAATACTTTTCTAGGTTCAGAATGAATCCCAAGGAGTCTAGAAGCTTTCGAGTGACCTGTAGGGCTGACTTGACTCGATCCGAGGACTGACCCACAATGAGCCAGTCATCCAGGTATGGGAACAGAAGGATACCCTGCCTCCTGAGGAATGCCACCACTACTGCTAGACACTTGGTGAACACCCTTGGAGCAGATGTTAGGCTGAAAGGCATAGCTCCGAATCCTCCGAATTGGTAATGCCTGAGGCAACTCGAACCAGAGGTGCTTTCTGTGGGAATGTCAGATAGGTATGTAGAAGTAGGCATCCTTAAGATCCAGGGAGGCTAGCTAGTCTCCTGGTCTCAGAGAGGGAAGAATTACTCCCCGAGTCACCATCTTGAATTTTGGTTTTGTTAAGTGTTTGTTCAGGTATCTTAAATCTAGGATGGGTCACCACTTCCCTGTCTTTTCTGGGGGTAAGGAAGTATCTGGAATACAGCCATTTTCCCCTGTGACAATGAGGTACCTTCTCTACTGCCTGCAGAAGTAGGGAAGGGGAGACTTCTGCCTCCAAGGCCTTTGTCTCCAAGGGAGAGGGAGGACTGAAGGACTTTGCTCTTATTCTTGGGAACCTTTTGAAACAGAGCAAGTCCCTGGCTCACTACTTCCGGGACCCATTTGTCTGAAGTAATAGACTTCTAGTCCTGGAAGTAGAGAGCCAGTCTGCCCCCAACTGGAAGTGGGGAGGCGACTGTGACAGACGCCTCAGGGTGTCTGCTTGGCAGAGGGTTAAGACTGCGTGGATGATGGGGTCCTGGTCATCCCATGTCTGCCTCTTCCCCTAAAGAACCCCCTCTGCTGGAAATAGAAGGAGGCCCGAGCTTGGTAAAAAGGCCTGTGAAAAGGCCTGCTCCTGCCAGCCCTAAACTGCTGCCTTTGATGAGTGGCCCGCTTTTCTTTGGCTGCAGCACTCCTGTAGGTGGTCCTATATTCATCCATCTTATTCATGTAATTCTCCGTTTGCTCCCCAAACAGAATTACCAGTTACAGGAAAATCATGGTCTTAGTCTGGGTATCCTGCGAATGATTGGCACACGTAAGCTAAACAAACCTCATGGAGATGGATGTAGCCATGACCCTGGAATGTACATCATTCGAGTCTACAGCAGCATGAAATTGCACTTTGGATGCCTCTATACCATCTACAGCCACCTGCCCCAGCTCCCTGGCTAGCTGGGGAGGAGCATTCTTAGCTAGCTCCAGAACCGTATCCCACATAGGTTTCTGGTACCTGGCTGTATATGCCATGTAATTTGATTGCTTGAGTCCCAAAGAGGATGCCAAGTACTGTTTCTTTGCCATGGCACCCACTTTCCTGGAATCCTTATCTGGGGATGAGATGCCAGGGGGGATGGTGGCCTTGTTAGAGGCTGCAGCTTGCACTACCCCAACATGGCTGCAATGGGTAGAAAGGAATTCTGTACCAGAACCTGATAAAGCATACCTCCTGTCCATTCTTTTATCCACAGGAGGGACGGATGTGGGAACCTGCATGATTTTTTGTGTCCGTTTCCCCAGGGATTTGTGTAAAGGGATAGACACTCCAACTCTGCGACATCCATCATTTCCACATAATCAGGATCCTCCTGATCAGCCTCTTCCACAGGAAGTTGAAGAGTCTCAGCCACTTTCTTGTAAAAGAAATGGGAAGGGGACTCTGAAAGCCTGGGAGGAGAAACATTGGAAGGCCTGTCTGGGGAGATGTCGGGCTCTACTGGTTCATCTAGGCCTTCAAACTCTCCAACATAATCCCCCAATCACCCTCATAGAATGCTTCGGGATCTATAACAGAAGCAACTACTTCCGACCGAACCAATCTCCACTGAACCAATGTTGGTTCAGTCGGAACCGGGAAAAGCGACTGAACTACTGTAATCGCTTTCGCCATCTCTTCAGCGGTTGGAACATGGGGTGTAGGATCTGAACCAGCCAATTTTCATTTTCTCTGATGGAACAGACTCCACAGAGTCAGCTCTCCTTTTGCCTGAAGAGGTATCACCCAGGTCAGTGGGCACCTCTTCAGGTTAAGTCACAACCGAGCTGGGCTGCCTATCTGGGTCAGCAGACTTCTCAGACTCAGTTTCCTTTAGCCTATTCAAAGGCTTTTCCAGATTGGCTTTGGGAAAGTTTTTACAAGTTTGGCAGTCTTCACTGAGGTGGACAAACCCCAGACAATATACACAGACGAGGTGGTGATCAGCATTACCAAAGGCCTCCCCACACTCTGTACAGGGCTGAAACCAAGTGGGACCGGTTTTCTTTTTGGGGTTGTGGTTTTTTTGTTTTTTTTTTTAGGCATGCCGGATTGATAAAAGTTACCCTTCACAACATTTAGCCAGGTAACACACTCATCGGTTCCAACCATGTCATGGGTCGGTTAAAAAAAATCCTATTAAATACCGGATTTTTTCAGCAACCAATAAGTACTGGAAAACCACTAAGAACTGCAGAAAACAACAATTGGTAACATATTTCGGTTCTCAACCAGACCAACCGGGAAAGAATCGAAGAAAAACAATTTCTAACAATTTTTATCAACAAACAACACTACCTAGTACACTACCACTTACTGTACCATAACAGAGGTAAGAATACTGAAAAAAGAATAAATAAGAGGTTGAATAAGCTAACCGTTTCCAACTCGTTCCAAACCGAAGCACAGGAGGGAGCTCCAGAGCGACTTCACAGGCGGAGTAAAAAATCTGACTGTTACATTTCAAAGTACCACAGAGGTTTCAAAACAGCTCAAGTTCAACGTTCTATGCCTTGGTATATAGTTAACCCTTTACTCTCCAGAGCAGTTCAAGTGCTGGGGTTAACTCCATATAGTCAGAATACAGCAAGACTTCATGTTTGAATAGCTGGTCAGACTGTCGGTGCAGTTTGGTCCTAGTCTGGCAGAACCAGTGTATCCTGTGCACATACAATGTGTGTAGGAGAGCCTCTCCCCTATTGGAATATTCTGGATAGTAAACTGGGAGGTCAATATCCTGGTTGAGAGTTGACTGACACTACCTTGGGTAGAAAAGTACAATTACGTAAGAACTTACCGTAACAGCAGATCTTCGAGAACAGCTCTTGCAGCAGGTTACACCATTAGGACTGAAGCCAGCAGGCGCCAGGACCCCACGGAAAAATTCTAGCTAGCAGTATCCAGCAGGGACCACCCCCGTCAGGCATCGTATAAAAGGGGGCAGTCCCCCAGAATCCCCAGTTCTCCCACCGGAGACTCCCGGCCGTTCGATGACATCAGAAGTGGAGACTGAGGATCTGCCATCAAAAGGTATTCAGAACGGTGTTAGAAACACCTAATCCTAGAAAAGAGATATTGGAACAACTCTACCTCCAGAGGGGATGGTGCAAGGGAAACTACCTGCTGCAAGAGCTGTTCTCAAAGACAGTACTGTTAATGAAGAACTTACCATAACAGTAGATCTTGAGAGAGGCTCTTGCAGTAGGTACAATATAGGACGACGCCGCTTGCATGCAGGCCCCCACGAAAATTCCCCCTAGCTACGTGGTCCCTGGCGTAGGACCACCACATCATCAGGTGACCGCATCAGGAGACGCCGTATAAAGGATGGTCCCTCGCCCGCCTTCCAGTTCTTTCCCGGCACGGGCCAGAAAGGCCGGACGAGAGAGGAGCGGATATTTCTCTCACTGGAAAAGGAGCTGAAAAAGCCTAGGGGGATGGAGGGCGGGAAGGTATTACCTACTGCAAGAGCCTCTCTCAAAGATCTACTGTTAGGGTAAGTTCTTGCGTAACTACTATCTGACTTAGAGAGGGCTCTTGTAGTAGGTAATTACATATAGGACTGAATCCCAAGCAGTCTTGAATAAAGAGAGGCACCGGGAGGAGGAAAACTACTCCTAAAAGCAGTTCTAGCTGTGCAAGCCTCAAGATAAGAGGCCTTGTAGAACAGCCAGCCCGAAGCCTGCTCTACGGTCAGAGGCAACATCCAAACTGTAGTGTTTAGTAAAGGTATGGACGGAAGTCCAGGTGGCGGCAGCACAGATGTCTGCCGCAGACACATTTTTGAAACAAGTTGCTGAGGCAGCTACTCCTCTGGTGGAGTGGCCTCTGACTGACCCGGGAGGGTCTTGTTATATTTTTCAAGTGATGCAATGAGCCAACCACTTAGATAGGCATCGCCTGGAAACAGCATTGCATTCCCTTTTATGAGCAAAAGAGACAAATAATTGATCAGTCTTTCCGAGATCCTTTGTTCTGTTGGTGTAGTATTTCAGAATCCAGTGAACATCCATAGTATGGAGTAAATACTCCCCTTGATTAGAATACTGCATAAAAAAGGCAGGTAACTATGGACTGATACAGAGTAGACTCAGCTACTACTTTAGGGAGAAACTTAGGATTCGTGCGAAGAGCAACCCATTCCTTGTGAAAAATCAAGTATGGGATTTTACACATCAGGGCCCGGGGCTCGGAAATTTTCCAAGCAGAAGTAATGGCTTCCATGAAAGGAACTTCAAATCCGTAGAAGCTGCAGGTTCAAAGGGAGGGAGAGTAAGTTTCTCAAGAACAAAGTTCAAGTCCCAAGGGGGAGCAGGAGAATAAATGGGGGGCCTCAGATTGAGGACCCCTATGAGAAAGGTCTCAGAGACCTCCAATTGAGAGAAAATTTTGTCCGCGAAGGGAACATGACAGGCCGAAATGGCCGCCATGTGTACCTTCAGCGAAGAATGATTAAGACCCAGGTCAAACAGATGATGTAGATACTCCAGCAGAAGCCCCGCTGAACATAAGTATTGTTGTAGAAGAGAGAACCAAACTTGCCTGGGCCAGAAAAGAGCAATCAGAATCATTCGTGCTCCTTCTGAAGCTAGTTTCTGCAAGACTCGTGGGATAAGTAGAATTGGGGGAAGGCATAGACGAATCTGTCCTTCCAGTCTAGAGGAGGAGCGTCTCTCCAGAAAGCATCTCGCTCTGGAACGAGTGAGCAGAAGACTGGAAGCTTTGCGTTTAGAGGGGATGTGAACAAGTCTACTTGTGGTGTTCCCCAAAGTAGGAAGATGTTGTCTAGGACCCCTTGGTACAGTTCCCACTCGTGAGTCAGAGCAGAAGAGCGACTTAGCTTTCTGCCAGGGTGTTGTCGACTCCCGGAACATGAACTGCTGTGAGGTGAAGGTCGTGTTGTGTTGCCCACTCCCCAAACCTCACTGCCTCCCTGCAAAGAGGGTAGGACCGAGTCCCTCCCTGTTTGTTGATGTACCACACCACGCACATGTTGTCCGTCTGGACGGCTAGGTGGCTGGGAAGGATGTACTGGTGAAGGGCTTGGAGAGCGTACAACACTGCCCGAAGCTCGAGCACACTGATGTGGACAGCTTGTTTAGTTTGGACCAGGAGCCCTGGGTCCGATGAGAGCCTAGATGGGCTCCCCAACCTTCGCCCGAGGCGTCTGTGGTTAGAGTCTGGGAAGGGGGAGGACGAAAGAAAGGAACTCCCAAAACAGGTTCTCTCAAACCATCTAGCACTGCAAGTCTCGAAGCATGGGCGAGGAGACCAGAACTGGGTGATCTAGGTCATCCTCTAGCTGGTCCCATTGGGAGCGTAGAGTCCACTGAGAAAGTCTCATGTGGAGTCGAGCGCGAGGAACCGTCAGAATAGCAGCCGCCATGAGCCTGAGAAGGCAAAGGACCGACCTCGCCGAGACTTATTTGGGTCTGGGGGGTGGACGCCCTGTCTGGAGGCAGGAAGGCCTTGCCCATGGTGGTATCGAGAATCACCCCAATAAACTGTAGTCTCTGGGATGGGACCAGA
This sequence comes from Neoceratodus forsteri, assembly GCA_016271365.2. Taxonomy (NCBI): domain Eukaryota; kingdom Metazoa; phylum Chordata; order Ceratodontiformes; family Ceratodontidae; genus Neoceratodus; species Neoceratodus forsteri. The sequence goes on along the minus strand of CM028137.1, from coordinate 356,641,088 downwards.
TGAGACTTGGAATGGTTGATGGTAATACCCAGGCAGGTAAAAACCTGCTGGGTAAGGAGAGGCAACGCAGGAGTTCCTCCCTGGACAATGCCACCAGGAGCCAATCGTCCAAGTACGGGAAAACCTGCACTCCCTTGGTACGCAGGTGGGCCGCCACCACTGCCAGGCATTTGGTAAACACTCGGGGGCAGAGGATGACCAAGCGGAGCCCTTGAACTGGTAGTGGTCCCTTGGAGCAAAGCGAAGGTACTTGCGATGGGATGGGTGAATGGGAATGTGCAGATAAGCATCCTGCATATTCAGAGCACACAGCCATTGACCCGGCCGGAGGAGGGGCAGAAGGCTCTGCAAAGAGAGCATCCTGAACCTTTTGTACTCTACGAAAAGATTCAGGGAACTGAGATCTCCTGTCTTCTTTGGGACAAGGAAGAAATGGGAATAGTAACCCCATCCCCCTCCATCTGCATGGGACGGATCTATTTCCTGTTTCAGCAGGAGAGCTGAAATTTCCTCCTGGACCAAGAGAAGATGTTCCCTTGAATAAGACGAGGCCAGAGATGGGGTGACGAGGTGGTTTCTGAAGAAACTATCCAGTGTCCTTCTGCTATGAGTTGGAGCACCCAAGAATCTGTGGTTATCCTCTCCCAGCCCGGAAGGTGGAGGGAAAACCTCCCTCCTACCGGTTCCTCCGGGGAGTCCGGAGGCTGTGGGAAAGGGGAGGAGTCAGGTGGTGTAGGGCAGCGCCGCAGCTGAAGCACCTGCTGCTCTTTTTGGCGGGGGCTTAGCAGCTGTGGGGGACCAGCGTTTTGTGGCCTGCCTTCCCTGGGGTTTCGCCATGGGCCGATTCAGTCTGCGAAAGGGACGGCACTGCTGCTGATGGGGATGGGACATGGAAATCAACTGACTTCAGTGCCATCCCCTTCTCTTGCAAATCAGTGATGATATCCTTGACATCACCCCCGAAAAGCACCGATCCACAGAAAGGTGCTTCCTGGATAGCAGATTGCACCTCCGGGACCAACCCTGACACACGGAGCCAAGCAATACACTGTAGGCCTACAGCGAAAGCTGAGCACCGACCAGCACTGTCCACTGCATCGTATGTTGCACGAAGCATGTGTCAACTGGCCGAACAATCAGAGCGGACAAGATCAGCCAACTCCTGCTTGACTTGGGAGTCAGGCAGGGAGTCTAATTTGGCTTGCACCTGGGTCAGAATGGCTTTCTGGCAGTCCTCCACATGGCAGACAATTTAGGGCCCTGATCCCCAGCAGAGTAAGCGTAGATCTTTCTCCTATACTGGTCCAGAAGGCATGATTCCTTATCAGGTGGCGCAGAGCTGAGATGTTTGGGGTTGGCCAACCGGCCGTGAGTGGCGCTAATCACGACCGAGTCAGCCCAAGGGTGAGAATCCAGGAAATCAACACTCTCCGGAGCCTGATATAGCCCGTTCGACTTCCTAGGAAGTGGGGCTAAAGCTGACGGCTGTTTCCATATGGTGGTAATGAGGTCGGCGTGAAGCTCTATCCAGGGTGGCACCAAGGTAGGAGCTGTCACGGGCAGATCCAGAGGTTCAGCGAGTTTCAGATGCTGAGGATCTGGTTCAAGGGAGTGCCACTGATGAACCTCCTGGATTTTCTTAAGCAACTCTGTAAAAGAAGGATCTTCCGGAGGAGTCCTTGGCCTGGGCTTCGACGGAGAGCATGGCTCGTCGTCTGTCTGAGCAACCGTCCGAAGAATCCGAGGAGTCCAAGGGTGAAGAGGAGGATGAAGAGGAAAAAAAAAAAAGATTCCCTTTCCCGACCAGGGGGAGGAACGGACCCATTGGGAAGCCCCCGGGGAAGCATGTCCTGCCCCTCTCTGGATCCAGACGGAAGAGCCCTGGAATCCGGAGGTGGTGAGGGAGTGTGCTGCCTCGGACATATGGGAACCTAGGACAGCACCATCGTCAGGTGTCTCTCGACCTCTTTGGAGAGCTGAGCCTTGGCCTCAGCCCACCAGGAGGCCAGAGTCTCCTGCAGGTCCACCGGTGGCTATGAGGGCGGTGGAGGAGGTGGCGGGGGATAAGGATATGGATTATACCTGTAAGGAGCATATCCAAAACCCGGCAGAGTAATAAAGGCCGGGTCAACCGCCTGGTACTGTGGTGCTGATACCGCGGGTCCGGGTATGCAGGCGCCTGATAGGACGAAGGGTACCCGGGAGCGGGGGGGCTGCCAGAGCAGACAGCCCGGCCAGTGGCCTCACGGGCGGGTCCACATTGGAGGGCCCAACTGAAGCGGGATGTCTCCCGGAGTCGGTAGAACCGCCGTGAGGACTGGCATCGGAGGCCCTGGCATCAGAGGCACCAACGCCCGAGGGGCTGGCGTCCGGGGAGCCGACGTCAGATCCGGCGCTGCAGGTGGAGGAAGGTCTGATGGAGGAGGAGGAAGATCCCCAGCGTCGCCCAGGGATGGAGGAGAAATCCGGGTCGGGCTGGGAGACTGGGTCCCCAGGCGGCAGCGAAGGCTGCAGGGGCTGAGTGTCTGACGTGAGAGGTCTGTCGTCGGTTCGTCGCCAGCCTGAGTCGGACAAGCAGGCGTGTGCCTTGAAGGCGAGTCCTGGCGGGCGCCCGGAGCCAGCGTCCCAACTTATGGGAGCAGTCACCAGAGGCAGATCGAGGAGAAGGATCGGCCTGGTCTCACAGGTGGAGTGAGGCTCACGCCACCCCTGAAGGTCAGGCGTCTTACCGGCGTCTCTGGCGGACGTCGGAGAAACAGATGCCCGACTTGCAGTGCGCCTGCAGTGGTGAGGCCGTAAGCCCTGCGGCCGAACCGAAGCGGAGGCCTCCAATTGCCAGAGGCGCCTAAAGGCCCAGCGCAAGCCAGGCAGGCGGGCGGCCTTCTCGGAAACCTCGAGGCGGCCATCGAGAGCAGTCCCCCAGAGAGGACGTTACCTGTGTCCCAGCAACTCCCGAGGGAAATGCAGTAGATGAGTCCTTGTCCCAGTGCCTCTCCCTCTCCTTCCGATGGCCTTCAGGGGAAGTGGATGCCTGCCTCAGTTTTTTGAGCACCTTTTCCACTGAACTCATTTTCTTCTTCAGAATATGGGCTTCCAGAGATTGCTGCCGCCTTTTCCGGGTAGCCGCACTGAAGTTGAGGCAGTGCTGGCACTTCCTGACCGGGTGATCGGGGCCTAGGCAGAACAGGCACAGGGAATAGCCGTCCTTGTGCGGTAGTTGGGCACCGCACGAATCGCACTTATTTTTGTGCTTGGAAGGTGTAGGGGACGACATACACAGACGATGGTACCCGGCGTTAGTAAAAGGCATTATTTTGGTAAAAAAGCGAAGATAGGGCTGACAAAACATGAACTTTTCCAGCGGCGTTGCATAAGCTAATGGCGGGAAAAGAAATGGAAAAATGGGCGTCGAGACCCGCCCTTTATACAGAGCGTCTCCGACACCTGAGTGGGGCGGTCCCTGCCAGGGACTGCTAGCTAGAAATTTTTCAGTGGGGTCCTGCCACCTGCCGGCGTCAGTCCTATATGTAAATTACCTACTGCAAGAGCCCTCTCAAAGTAAGATCTATTGTTACGGTAAGTTTTACATAACTGTACTATCTTACTTGGAGAAACAGCTCTTGCAGCAGGTTACATCATTAGGACAGATTCCCAAGCAATACTGGAAATCCCTCGAAGGTGGGAGGAGGCTAGGTAGAGATCGCGAGTTGGACCAAAGCATAGGATGGAGTCCCTGAAGGACTGCTAGACCAAAACCAGCTGTTTGCCGTGATGCAACATCCAGGCTATAATGCCTGATAAAGGTGTGGACGGTGCTCCAAGTAGCTGCTGCGCAGATGGCTGAAGTGGACTCGTTTTTCATGGCCGCAAAGGATGTAGCCGTGCCCGGTAAAGGTTTGTTGCGTTTCGGTAACAGAATGTGATACAATGGATGAGCCACCTGGACAGAGATTGTTTAGAAACCGGAGCTCCCATCATCCTGTGGGTGAAGGAGATGAAAAGCTGATCGGATTTACGGTGATGCCTGGTTCTGGTCAAGCAGTATCTTATAGACACCTATGCACATCTAGAGTGTGCAACAGGGCCCCTCTCCTCTGTTAGAGTATTTAGGAAAATACACTAGCAGGTCGATGTCCTGACTGAGGGCGAGGGCAGAGACCACCTTAGGTAGAAACTTTGGATTTGTTCTTAGGGACACCCTGTCCTGGTGAAAAACCAAATAAGATTCTTTGCACATCAGTGCATGAAGTTCAGAAATCCTTCTGGCTGAAGTAACAGCAACTAAAAATAACGTCTTCCATGTTAGGAGACGTAGTTCACAATCTGCGGCTGGTTCAAAAGGCGGCAGCATGAGCTGCTCCAGGACAAAAGGCAACTCCCATGGAGGAACAGGATCCTTAATCGGAGGTCTAAGGTGGAGCACACCTCTCAGGAAGGCTCGTGCTGTGTCCAGCCGAGTTATGGGACATCGGCCTATAGGTGTATGATAGCCAGAGATGGCACAAAGGTGTACTTTAATAGAGGAGCAGGCCAGGCCTGCCAGGAAGAGAGACTGGAGGTAGTCCAGGACTGACCTTTCCGGACAATCCATCAGGAAAAAACCTTGTGCTTGAGCCCAGAGGCAAAATCTGCGCCATTTCATGGGGTACGTAGCATGAGTGGCCGGTTTTCCAGCAGCCACTAGAACATCTGCTACCTCTTGCAAGACCCCATACCGCACGATAGTTATGTCTCTAGGAGCCAGGCGTGCAGGTTCAGAGAGTGAAGGTCCGGATGGACTAAAGAACCTGCCTCCTGGGACAATAAGTGAGAGCTGATTGGCAGAGGCACCGGAGGTCCTGGGACAGCTGGTGCAGCAGAGGGAACCAAATCTGTCTGGGCCAAAAGAAAAAATTACTCACCTTAGTAATGTTGTTTCTTCTAATGGAGTCTTGCTGTATTCTGACAAATTGCAGTGAGGTCCAACCTTCGAACTGCCCCGGAGATGAAAGAGTTAAATTTCCATGCCAGGCATGGAACGCTGAGCTCGAGCTCGGTTGAGACTCAGTCTGTTGCTGTTTGAACTCAAACCATCAGATCTTTACGAGCTAAACTCACTGGCGTCTCTGTGGAAGCTGTAAACCTACACTAGCCAACTGGCTACTAAATATAATAAACAGATTTTTGGTCCCAAAACAAAGACTCAAGTCAGAAACCCAAAAATGAAACACACACACACACACACACACACACACACACACACACACACACACCCACACCCACCGTAAGGGGTGATAAATAAAGGTGGGGCACCTCCTGATGCTGCACTGCTACTGCCACCCACATCCCAAAACAAAGGTTCTGAGAGGGAAGGCGGGGAGGTCAGAACAGCAAGACTCCATTAGAAGAAACAACATTACTAAGGTGAGTAATTTTTCTTCAAACAATATGAAGTCTTGCTGTATTTCAAAATAGCAAACTACCAAGCAGTACCTCCATGGAGGAGGGACAGAACCTACCTAGAAATAGGCTCTGAGCACAGCTGTGCAAACCAAGCATCACTCCTAGCCTGGATATCCAGAGAGTAATGCTTGGTAAAAGTGTGAACTGTTTTCCAGGTAGCTGCTTGACATATCTCTAGGATAGAATATCCTGGCAGCAGCTAGGAAGCAGCTGTACCTCTGGTAGAGTGAGCCCTCAGGCCTGAGGGTGGAGTCCTGCCTAGTTTTCATAACAAAAATTGAATGCAAGAGACAATCCACCTGGCAATGGATCTCTTAGTGGCAGGTTTTCCCTTACTAACCTCACCATAAGTGAGAAACAGTTGGAGGGAGTCAAACCTGTGACCCTTGGTGGGCTCTATGTAGTAGCTAAGGGCCCTTTTTACATCCAAACTGTGCAGCCTCCTCTCACCAGAGGAGGAATGGTCAGTGAAGAAAGCAGGAAGAGACAGACTGGTCAAGGTGGAAGTCTGAAACCACCTTAGGTAAAAACTTTGTTAGTCCTGAGGACCACCTTATCTCTATGGAAAGAGATAAAATCAGGCTCCACTGACAGGGCTTGTAACTCGCTTATGCACCTAGCAGAAGTGATGGCCACCAAGAACACAGTTTTCCAAGTCAAGTACTTAAGCTCTGTTGAAGACAAAGGCTCAAAAAGGAGGTTGCATAAGCTGAGCAATGCAAACATTAAGGTCCCAAACAGGGGCAGGGTCCCTGAATGGCGGATTGGTATGAAGCAATCCCTTGAAAAACAGAGAATACAGGATGAGCTGAAAGGGAAGAAGGCTTACCTGCTGAAAGGAAAGCAGAGACAGCTGCCAGATGCACTCAGTGTAGCTGGTCTGAGTCCCAAGCTATTAAAATGAACCATATAGTCAAGGACTGTGGGCAGGCCAGCAGACTCTGGAGAAATATGCTTCCCAGAGCACCATATGGAGAATCTTTTCCATTTGGAGTTGTAAGTGCTTCTGGTGGAAGGCTTCCAAGAAGCCTTTAGGATATCCATAACACCTTGAGAGGTGTGAAAATCAGCAAACTAACTCTTCAAGAGCCATGCCTTGAGATTGAGAGATTTGAGATTCGGATACCAAACCCTCCCCTGAGCACATGTTAACAGGTTGTAATTCCTGGGAAGAAACAGGGGAAGGTGGACTGCTAAGGACAACAGGAGAGGGTACCAGGGCTGTCTGGAGCAATCAGAATCACCTTGCAGGGTTGAAACCTGATTTTGACTAACATCTTGAACAGGAGAGGGAAGGGGGGGCCATACAGGAACTTCCCAATTGAGAACTAGGGCATCCAGGGGGACTGAGCCCAACACTGGGGGCCTGCAGCAAAAGAGGGAAAGTTGGTGATTGTCTGGGGCTGCAAAAAGATCTATCTGTGGGGTGCCCCATCTGGAGAAGATCACCTTCAAAACCAGGGGATCCAGGGACCATTCGTGATGGCCCTGAGATATCCTGCTAAGAGCATCTGCCAGGACATTGTCCTTGCCTGGGAGGTGTACTGCTGTAAGAGAGGTGTTCAGGGAATAGGCCAGAGACCATAACTTCATTGCTTCTGTGCACAAGGCTGTAGACAGAGAGCCCCCTTGCTTGTTGATATACTACATTATAGTGTTATTGTCTGTCCTGATCTGAACTACTTTGTTCTGAACAGACCTGGAAAAAAACTGAAGTGCTAGAAACACTGCTCTGAGTTCTAATAGATTGATGTGAAGCAGAGATTCCTGAGGAGACCACAACCCTTGGGTGGTCAGGTCTCCCAAGTGGGCTCTCCACCCCAAGAGGGAGGCATCTGTAGTAAGGATTAGAGAGTGAAACTGAGTGACAAAAGGAACTCCCCGTCTTAGATTGTCCTGATCTTGCCACCACTGCAATGCCTAGATAAGGGTTCGAGTCACTGGAATCAGTTTGGTTAGAGGGTCCTTTTTCTGAGACCAAAAGGCTCTCAAGTAGAACTGAATGTCCCCCATCTGAAATCTTGCTCCCTGCACCACTGCTGTAGAAGCAGCCATGTGCCCCAGGAGCTGTAGAAAATGCCTTGCTGGTCGAGACACCTGGAGGGTGAATGAAGAGGCCAGTGAAATAAGGGTCCTTGCCCTGTCCAGGGGAAGGAAGGCTCTTGCCTTTACTGTATCCAGCTCTGCGCCTATGAAGGTGAGGAGCTGTACAGGCTCTAGAACTGACTTTGAAAGATTCCGAAGGAAACCTAGAGAAGTAAGCAGTTGCTGAGTTATCTGTAGGTGTAACCTAACTTGGTCTGGGGACTGGCCTACTATGAGCCAGTCGTCCAGGTATGAGAACGTGGAAATCCTTTTCCTTCTTAGGAAGGCAACTACTACTGCCAGGCATTTTGTGAACACCCATGGAGCAGAGGTTAGGCCGAAGGGCATTGCTCTGAATTGGTAGTGGCCTGAGGGTAGCTCGAACCTGAGGTATTTTCGATGAGAGCTTCTGATGAGAATATGGAAAATAGGCATCCTTGAGGTCCAGGGAGACTAGCCAGTCCCCTGGCCTTAGAAAGGGTAGAATTATTCCCAGAGTCACCATTTTGAACTTTGGCTTTAACAGGTGCTTGTTTAAATATCTGAGATCCAGGATGGGCCCCCATTCTCCTGTCTTTTTGGGGGTGAGGAAGTACCTGGAGTACAACCCTTTCCTTTTGTGTAGGGGTGGAACCCTTTCTATAGCTCTGACAGCCAAGAGGGAAGAGACCTCTGCCTCTAGGGCAAGTGCCTCTGAAGGATCTGCAGGTGGAAAGGATCTGGTTCTCATCTCTGGAAATTTTTTGAAGCTGAGAACCAGTTCCTGGCTTACTACTTCCAGGACCCATTTGTCTGATGTTAAAGACATCCAGTCCTGGACAAAGTAAACCAGCCTGCCCCCAGGGGGTGGAGAATCGGCCTGGCAAACTCCATCAGGGTGCCTGTTTGGCAGGGGCTTTAGGCTGAGGGTGGAAGCAGGCCTGCTTGTACCCCATCTGCCTCTCCTCTAAAGAACCCCTATGAGCATAAGCAGAAGAGGCGGCCTGGGCTTGGTAGAAGGCCTACGAAAGGCCTGCCCCTGCCCTGGGATGCTGCCTCTGAGGGTGGCTTGTCTTTCCTTGGCCTGAGCACTCCTGTAGGTGGTCCTGTACTCATCCATTTTCTTCATGGTAGTTCTCTGTTTGCTCCCCAAACAGAGAATTACCCACGACAGGAAAATCCATGGCCTTAGTCTGGGTATCCTGAGACAGGCTAGTACATCTGAGCCAAGCCATCCTACGAAGGGCCACAGATGTAGGCATGACTCTAGATGAAACATCATTGGAGTTCACTGCAGCATGGAATTGCACCTTGGATGCCTCGATACCATCCGCAGCTACCTGCTCCAGCTCCTTGGCAAGCTGGCCAGGGACCTGTTTAGCTAAAGCCATTACAGTGTCCCATCTAGATTTCTGATATCTAGCTGTATAGGCCATATAATTAGCCTGCCTGAGTCCCAAGGATGCTGCCATGTACTGTCTCTTTGCCATGGCATCAATCCTCCTGGAGTCCTTATCTGGGGGGTGTGAAGCCAAGGGTATATTTGCCTTATCACAGGCTGCAGCCTGCACTACTCCAACATGGCTGCATTGCTGGGTAAGGAACTCCCTATCTGAGCCTGAGAGAGTATACCTCTTGTCCATTCTCTTATCCACAGGAGGTACAGAATTAGGAGGAGTCTAAAATTTTTATTGTCCGTTTCCCAAAGGACTTATGAAGGGGAATAGACAGCCTCCTGGACTCTGGGATATACATCATTTCAACATAGTCAGGCTCCTCCTGGTCATCCACAGCTTCTTCATAGGAAGCTGAAGAGTTTCAGCCACTTTCTTGTAAAACATGAAATGGGAAGGGGACTCAGAAAGCCTAGGAGGAGACACTCCTGAAGGTCTGTCTGGGGAGATGGGCACATCCAGACTTTCATAATCACAATCACTTTCCTCATACTCTCCTTCCTCCTCCTCCGGTTCATAAAATTCCTCTAAATCATAATCTGGAACTGGTGGAACCAACCCGAACAACAGCGCCTTCCTAATGGTGCCGGTTCGGTGCAAAAGAGAAGCGACTGAACAATTTTTATCACTTTGGCCATTTCATCAGCGGTCGGAGAAAGAACTTTTGGATCCGCACCAGCTGATTTATCCCTTCTTGTTCTGTTAACCGGAACAGACTCCTCTGAATTGGTTCTCCTTTTGCCCGAAGAAGTTTCACCCTGGTCAGAGGGCACTCCTTCTGGTTCGGTTGGAACCGAACCAGGCTGGCCATCCGGGTCAGCGAACTTCTTGGCCTCCCTTTCCCCGAGCCCACCAACTTTTTTCTCCAGGGTAGCTGCAGGAAAATTTTTACAAATCTGGCAGTCTGAATCGAGGTGGTCAAACCCCAGACAATATACACAGGTGGTGTGGGGATCAGCCTTAGCAAATACTTCCCCACACACACTACAGTGTTGAAACCCAGTGGGCCCATTTTTTTCTTACGGGTTTCTCAGACATGGCCAGTCCTAACAAAAACTTACCCTTTTTCGGCAATCCACCAGGCGACACACCCTTATCGGTTCCTGACCGTGTTACGGGTCGCGGAAAAAAAACGTAATAAAGTCCATTTTTTTTTTTTTTTTTTTAACCGATAAGAACCGGTTACCACACTCTAAAAGCAGAAATAAAGTTTTTTAAAACAACCTGATCGGTTCGAACCAAACTGATCCCACGTTTACAAGTTCCACACAGAAAAATAACAAAAATAAACCTATCTAGTACTCACAAAACCACAGACAGACTGAACCGATAGGAAACGGTTTAAATTCGGTCGAAAACCGAGAAAAACGGTACTTTAACCGACAAACTGAACCGAGCAAAGGAGAAATCTCCGGAGCGACTGTTCAGTGAGGCGAAGTAAAGAATCTGACGGTTTGAGTTCAAACAGCAACAGACAGAGTCTCAACCAAGCTAGAGCTCAGCGTTCCATGCCTGGCATGGAAAGTTAACTCTTTCCTCTCCGGGGCAGTTCGAAGGTTGGACCTCACTGCAATTTGTCAGAATACAGCAAGACTTCATGTTGTTTGAAAGGCTAGATAAGTATCAGCGTCGCCTGCTCTCTGGAGTTTCAAAAGGACCCTCTGGATCAACGGGAAGGGAGGAAATGCGGAGTGGAATCTGCCCGTCCAGGAGAGGGACAATGTGTCTCGCCAGAAAACACCAGGCCCTGGACCTAGCGAGCAGAAATTGGGCAGTTTTGCATTGGATGGGGACACGAAAAGGTCCAACTCTGGTGTGCCCCATCTGTGAAACAGATCCTCTATTACCTCCTGGAGTAGTTCCCACATGTGAACTCTGGCCTGAGAGCGGCTCAGGCTGTCTGTGATGATGTTGTTCACTCCTGGGACATGAACAGCAATGAGACTTGTGCTGTATTGTAGAACCCAATACCACACCCTCATAGCCTCCCTGCAAAGTGGGTAGGAATGGGTACCTCCTTGTTTTTTGAGGCAATACATCACCGCGGTATTGTCTGTAACAGGAGAGTATCCGATGGGATCTCCGACTGGAAGGCCTGCAGGGCATAAAGAACTGCTCTCGTTTCCAAAATATTTATATGGAGAGGAGCTTCCTGGGATGTCCACGAGCCCAGATACCTGACCCCGTCGAGGTGTGCTCCCTAACCGAACCCTGAGGCGTCCATGGAGAGCGTCACAATCTGAGACGGCGCAATGAAGGGGACCTCCACTAACAGGTTCTTTGAATCTAGCCACCATTGCCAATCCCGGATTACAGCAGTCATGATCCGAATTGGAAGCTGCAAATGGTCTTGCTTCTGGTCCCACTGAACCCATAACATCCACTGGGTCACCTGCATGTGGAGACAGGCTAGCAGGACTGTTGCAATGGCCACAGCCATGTGTTCGAGCAGGCAAAAGGACCAGTCTGGCTCGGACTGTCTTTGCTAAGATGTCCCTGATGAGGCATCTGATGTGTTCCGCTCAGTCCTGGGGCAGAAAAGCTCTCCCCTGGACGGTGTCCAGAACTGCGTCTATGAACTGCAGATTCTGTGACAGTACCAGGCGTGACTTCTGATTGATAATGATGCCCAATGTCCCGATGCCAAGAGGAGCCAGTTGTCCAGGTAGGGGAACACGTAGTGGCCTTGTCTCCTTAGAGCCACCACTACGACTGCCATGCACTTCGTAAACACCCGAGGTGCCGATGACAGTCCGAAAGGGAGGGCTCGGAACTGATAATGGTGACCTAGAAATTCGAAGCGCAAGAACTTCCTGTGCGCTCGAGCAATGGGTATGTGCAGGTAAACATCCTGTATGTCCAAGGATGCTAGGAAGGTGCCCTGCTTGAGCATGGGTATCAGACCGGGAAGGGTCACCATGCGGAAGCATTTGTAGAGGACTGAAGCGTTGAGATCACCAAGATCCAGTATTGGATGGAGCTCCCCTGTCTTTTTGGGAACCAGAAAGAAGTGGGAATAGTAACCTACACCTCTCTGGTTCCTCGGTACGTGCTCTTTAGCTTCCTTTCCTAGAAGCGCGAGCACCTCGTGCTGTATGAGTAGTGTGTGCTGACCCGAATAACGGGAAAGCAGGGAGGTCTTGACTGTGGATAGTCAAGGAATTCTTTAAAGTGACCTCTCTTGACCACTTGTAGTATCCACCAGTCGGTGGTAATCGACTGCCACCCTGAAAAGTGGCGAGCGATGTGACCCCGACCTTTTTTGCCCGTTGATCCAGAGGAGGGGCAAGGGCGGGGCTGTGAAGGAGTCATGCTGTGGCAGCGTTGGTTCCCGCAGGCTGGGCCGGTTTGGTATACCGCTCACGTCTGCCTGGGGAAGATTTAGGTTGGGTCTTACGGTGGAAGGTGCCCTTTTGCTGCTGGCCGGAACATGGCTACTGTCGTTGCCGGCCGGAAAAATGGTTCTGGTTCCTACGAAAGGAACCAGATTTGGATCTGTACATGGCCTGTGCAGACCTTACTGCCTTCCCGGTGTCCTGAAGCTTGGTGATTACCTTTTCAGAGGGTTCACCAAACAGGACCTCTCCATTGCAAGGGATGTAGAGGATACTCTTCTGTACGTCCGGGGTAAAACCGGAGACATGGAGCCAGGAGTGTCTCCGGAGACAGACGCCTGAAGCTGCGCCCCTGGCGGACGAGTTCGCAGAATCATATGCGGCTCATAGCACTTGGGTCCCCACATCTGACCCTGTGCGGAGGAGGTTAATGAGCTCCACCTTTTGCTCGCCATCTGGTAGTTTATCAAGTAGGTCCTGATCCTGTTCCCACAGGGCTTTCTGAAACTGAACCATATGAGACAGATAGTTCAGGGACCTCATGCAGCATGTAGCAGCCGCATACATGAGCTTCCCCAGGGGATCCAGCTGCTTGGATTCCTGGTCCAGTGGCTGTGTGCTCAGATGCTGTGGTCACTGGAACCTGTCATGAGAGGCTATAATGACCACGGAATCAGCCAGAGGTTGTTGCGCCAAGTACTGGTCCTCTGTAAGGGCCCTGCACAGGCGGTCAAGCTTTCTTTGGCACCGCGGGGGTGATGTGTGGACACTTCCACGCAGCCTTGGTGACGACCGTGAAGGTGTCCACCAAGGGTGGTACCACCACAGGCTTAGGGTCCTTCTGCTGAAGGTAACGGGCTAGGCGCAGTCTCTAGGGGTCGAGGTCTTCCAAATCCCATCCCATGCTCTCCTGGGTGGGACTCATGATCTTTGGGGAGAGAGAGAAGAGGAGGAGGACTGGGATCACATCCTTCTTTATTGTGTCTGACCAAAAGGTGAACAGATCTTTGACCTCGAATATTCATACCGGAAGACGGACCTAGCGCCGGTGGTCTGTCGCCGGTATCAGGCGTCGGGTCCGAGGGCGTCTCCAGGAATGGCGAAGGCTCCTGTGGAAGCCCAGCATCCTCGTCACCTGCCTGGCCATCAGGCAACATCTGGTCCTCCTCTGTAGAATCCCGGCGACCAGTGTCCACCAGTGACTGGGAGGCAATCTTCGGCTCTGGCGAACGTCTCACCGAAATCTGGTGCTTAGCGGACATCGGGTCCGACTGGTGTTTGTCCGATGAAGGGTTGGAAGCCCGCTTTGGGTCTGTCGTCAGTTTTAGGGAAGTCAGGTCCTTAGTCTTCCTGAGAGGGGGTTCCAGACCCCTGGGAGGCTGGGTGACTGATCTGGTGTCGGGGTCCCGGCATCTCTTTGAAGAAGCTTTGGAAGAAAACTTGGACTGGTGACTGTCTGAAGACTTCGATGAGGCCCGGGAAGGTGCTGAGGAAGCCGAAGGCCTGGAAGTCTTGATGGGATGCAGAGAAGTCGAAGTGCTGCCTGAAGACTTGACCTTTACTGGAGGGGGCTGAGAGCGAGCCCTGGAGAGACAGCGATCAGAGTGCGTGGAGCCCGAGCTGGTGCGCGAGTCCAAGGCCCAGTTAGGGGATCTGGACCTGGCCTTCTCCCGATGCTTGTCCCAGTGTTTGTGGGACTTAGAGGTAGACTCACCTCTGGAGACAGGGTCTTTGTCCATACTTCGTAACTTTTCTTCCAAGAGGAACCCCTGAAGTGCCTTCTGGTGGCGGATCCTGGTGCGACTACTGAACCCCTGACAGAAGGAGCAGGCCTTGGTGTAGTGTTCCGGGCCTAGGCACTGCAAGCAGGACAAATGAGGATCCTTGAAAGGGATCTGTTCTCCGCAGGCACACTTGGAAGAATGTCCTTCTGAAGAAAGAGTTGGAGATGCCGACATTTAGTGGAAAACTGGAAAGTTCTAGTCATTGTATGCTACAGTAGGACCGTGAGGCCGATGCTGGTGATTCAATGGCGGGAAAAGAACTGGGGATTCTGGGGGACGGCCCCCTTTTATACGATGCCCGACATTGGGGGCGGGACTGATGTCAGGGGTGGGACCGACGTCGGGGGTGGTCCCCGCTGGATACTGCTAGCTACAATTTTTCTGTGGGGTCCTGGTGCCTGCCGGCTTCAGTCCTAATGGTGTAACCTGCTGCAAGAGCTGTTTCTCTAAGTAAGATCTTGGGATTGGTTCTTAAGGACACCCTGTCCTTGTGAAAAATCAAATATGGCTCTTTGCACGAGTGCCTGAGCTCAGAAATTCTCCTTGCAGAGGTAACTGCTTCCAAGTGAGACGGCGTAGCTCTCAATCTGCAGCTGGTTCAAAGGGAGGTAGTGTGAGTGGTTCTAAAACAAAGAGAAGATCCCAAAGAAGGATCGGATCTCTAATGGATGGCTTCACCTGGAGAATGCCACGCAGGAAGGTGCAGGACAAATCAAGTTGGGCCAAGGATTTGTCCTCAAAGGGTGCACGGTATGCAGATACTGCAGAAAGGTGCACCTTTGAGGAGTAACTCTGCCCAGCTTCTGACAAGGAAAGGAGGTACTCCAATACCGATTTCATAAGGCAATTTAAAGGGTCCAGGTCACAGGAAGAGGACCAAAAGCAAAATCTGCACCATTTCATGGCATACGTGGCGCGAGTAGAGGGTTTTTCTTGCTGCCACCAGGACGGCCACTTTGAGACTCCATTTTAAGACACTGCTAGGTCCTTAGGAGCCTGGCGTGCAGGTGTAAGGATCAGAGATTCAAGTGAATCAAAGACCTGTTGTCTTGTGACAGTAAATGCGAGCTGAGTGGAAGAACAAAGGGTAGCTTGCTCATCAAGTGTTGAAGAGGAAACCATATCTGTCTGGGCCAGTACGTGGCCACCAAAATCAAGACTTCTCCCTCGACCTGCAGCTTGAGCAGGACTCTCTGGATCAAAGGGGAAGAGAGGAAAAGCATAGAGGAACCTGCCTGTCCAGGAAAAGGCCAACACTTCTCACCAGAAAAACACCAGGCCCTGGATCTAATGAGCAGAAACTGGGCAGTTTTGCATTGTATGGGGAGGCGAACCGGTCCAAATCTGGCATCCTCCATTTTGCGAACACAGTTTCTGTCACTGGTTGTACAAGCTCCCATTCGTGTGCGCTGGATCCGAGATTTGTCAAGTAGATCCGCCAGCATGTTCTGTAACTGTGTTATCTATGGTCCAGCACCTGACTGTACCCCCACCTCACGGACAGCAACACATACGTAAGTATATGTACTAACCTTAGGGCAGAGGCACTTATCGTATAAGCACAAGTGTCAAGACCTGCGTTCTACTGTATTTTATTAATATGTTTCACCAATGTATTCGGTCCTAGAAGATGCTTTCAATTATATTTTATTGTATAATCATAAATTATGCAACAGTGCCACCTTTACTGTTTGTGCATCACTGTAACTGCAAGTAACCTTGTACACTTAAGACAGCTCATTGTATTCAGCCATCTTTGCCAGCCAAGCACCTTCTCATGTTAAGTAGGACAGTTTCTCATACCACCCGCTACTGTCCAATTACACATTTTACTCATCTTCTTTTACAGTTGTCATGGTAATTATTGGGCTATAAGACCCCTTATAGCACGTAGCTTCTCAGACTAGAAACTGCACCTATGTAGGTAAGGAAACTGGAAGCTCGCCCAGTATTATTACTGTTGGTAGTAAGCCTATATTATTATTTGCCAGTAATAAATTACATTTATCACTTGTGCACCACTTGTCTGGTCTCTTCCTTTGTGCCATTCTAACAAGAACCTGAGAAAGGAAATTTTATTACCCAGTTACACCGGAAACAAACTGCAGACAGGGTGATATTGTGCTCTATTGCCCAGTATCATACTCTCATCACCTCTCGACAGAGTTGGCAGGAGTGGGTGCCCTTTGTTTGTTGATATAGAAAACTACTGACATGTCTGTCTCAGTAGATGCCCCAGGGATAGGACTTTTTGCAAGGCCTAAAGGGCATGAAGGACCATCCTCATCTCAAGGACGTTTATGTGAAGGGCTCCTATTCCCGAGCCTAGTCCCAGAGTCTTTTTGCTGCCCAGATGGGCACCCCAGCCCAATCCTGACTCATCCATGGTTAGAATCAGTGAAGGAGGAAACAGTAAGGGAACTCCTACCGTGAGGTGTTCCAGAACTAGCCACCATCACAAGACTGCGAATAGAGTTGGGGACCGAGACCAGCTGATCTAGTCATCCTGGCGTTAGTCCCACTGGACCCTGCGTGTCCACTGAATGGTTCTCATGTATAAGCGTGATAGAGGAACTGTGACCATGGCAGATGCCATGTGGCCTAGAAGACAACATGGTCCTTGCCGAGACCCATTTTTGACCCATGATGTGCCTTGTCAAGCCTCATAGATGTTCTGCCTCGTCTTCTGGTAGAAAAAGGTCCTTCCATTTGTGGTGTCCAGTACCATGCCAATGAACTGCAGTCTTTGGCATGGTGTAAAGGTCAATTTTGACAGGTTGATGGTGACACCTAGAGAATCAAATATCAAGCAGGTGTCTTGTGGAGCGTGATTTAGCGCTCCCTGGGATGAAGCCATCAGGAGCCAGTCATCCTGGTAGGGGAAGACAGTGGCCCCTTCTCCAGAGTGCTGCAGCCACTACTGCCAGTCATTTGGTGAATACCCTCAGTGCCGATGACAGGTCGAAAGGCAGGGCTTGGAATTAGTAGCGATGACCCTGGTATTCGAATCGCAGGAACCTCCGGTGATGTTCTGCAATTGAGATGTGGAGGTTGGCATCCTGCATATCCAACGATGCAAGCCAAGCATCTGGGCATAGCATAGGGATTAAGCCTGGCAAGGTGACCATCCTGAAGCGTTTGTATGGCACAAAGGTGTCGAGGCTGCTGAGGTCCAGGATGGGGTGCAAGTAACCTGTCTTTTTGGGTACTAGGAAGAAGTGGGAATAGTACCCTTTCCCCTCCCTGGATCCATGGTATTTTCTCTATGGCCTCCCTCTCTACAAGACCCCAGATTTCCTCTTGAATCAGGTGTGGCATGTTGTCTCCAATACTGAGAGCGTACTGATGGTCTGGATGGTGGTTGCCTGGTGAATTCGATAGAGTGCCCTCTCTGAATTAGTTCAAGCACTCATTGGTCTGAAGTGATTTGCCATCCTGTTAGGTGCTTTGAGAAGAGACCCCAACCTTTTCTTCCTTTTGAGCCGTAGGTGGAGGAGGGGTCTGAAATAATTCAGGCAGTGGAGGGAGAAGGTTGCTGGAGGGGCTTGTGTGTTCCTGGCACCTGATCTGCCTGCAGCTAGAAATGGGCCCTTACGGGTAAAGCGCCTCTGCTGCTGTCTGAATTGGGGCTGCTGTCCCTGCTCATCTTTAAAGCAGTTCTGTTGCCTCCAAAATGGCTTCAGCTTTGGTCTGTACATGGCCTGCACAGATCTTACCACCTTTCCGGAGTCTTGCAGTTTTGTTATTTTTTCGCCGTGAGCAGTGCTAATCACCATCAAGTCAGCTAGAGGGTGAGAATCAAGGAAGTCAACACCCTCAGGAGCCTAGTATAGCCTATTAGACTTCAGAGGAAGAGGGGCTAATGCCAATGGTTGCTTCCAAATGGTGGAAACAAGGTCAGCATGAGGCTCAATCCAGGGTGGGACCAAGGTCGGAGCGGTCTCCGGCAGATCCAGATGCTCAGCGAGTTTTATTACGCTGTGGGTCCGGCTCCAAAGAGCGCCACTGAAGAACTTCTGAATTTTGCACAGCAACTCCGAAAAGGAAGGATCCTCCGGAGGAGACTTCGGAGGAGTCCTAGGCCTGGGTTTGGTCGGAGAGCATGGCTCGTCATCCGGGTCAGAACAACCGTCTGAGGAGGAAGAGGAAGAAGAAGACTCCCTCTCCCGGCGTGGGGGAGGAGTGGACCCCTTAGGAAGGGCTCAGGGCAGTCTGTCCTTACCCGCCCTGGAACCAGAAGGCTCGCCCCTGCTATCCGGAGGTGGGGAGGGAGTCGGTCATCTGGGGTGTACGGGAACCGGAACCGTCACCATCACTGGGAGATGTCTCTCCACCTCTCTGGTGAGCAGAGCCGAGCCTTGGCCTCAGCCCACCAGGAGGCCAGAGTCTCCTTCAAGTCCACTGGTGGCTGATGGGGCGGTGGAGAAGGAGGGGGATACGGATACTGAGTGTACCCGTAGGGTGAGTATCCGTAACCCGACGGCGGGTAACCTGGCGTCAGGTAGTGAGGCAGAGTACTGCGGCGTCTGGTAGGCCGGCGTCAGGTACTGGGGCGGATACTGCAGAGCCCGGTAAGACGGCGCTGGATAAGTCCGAGTTGGATACCCTGGGGCCGGGGGTCCGACTGAGCAGACGGGCCTGGAGCAGAAGGCCCAGCGGGTGGAGGGCCCAGCGTTGGATAGTCATCCAGGAGAGGCACGTCACCCAGCGTCGGTATGGCCGGCGTCTGAGCCGGCATCCAGGGAACAGACGTCAGGTCATCCAACCCAGCGGGAGGAAGGGAGGCCTGATGGAGGCGCAGCAGGAACCTCAGCATCGCCTGGGGATGGTGGGGAAAATTCCCCGGGGTCAGGCTGAGACCACCCAGGGTCCCTGGAGGGCAGCGAAGGCTGCAGGGAGCCGGGAACAACAGATGTAAGAGGGTCAGACGTCGGCTCAACCGCCGCACAGATGTCAGTCTACCAACGTCTAACTTACCAGCGGGGCCCGGGCGGACGTCTGAGGAGCCGGTATCAGACTTAGCAGATCCATCGCCCAAGGCAGGTCGCGAAGGAGGGGTGGCCTGGTCGGGAGAGAAAGTGGCAGTGCACTGCCGCGAAAGGTAGAGCGACAGTGTCCGTGCGGGCGTCAGAGGGGCTGACATCCGGCTTACCCAAGCCACTCGAACCTGCACAGTGACTGCTTTACCAGGAGGCGGAGAGGCCTCAACAGCCGGAGGCGCCCAAGGGGCCCCAGCGTGAGCCAGACAGGCAGGCCCGGAGAACGTTACCTGGGCACAAGCGACTCCAGCCGTGGAAGAAGCCCTTGTCCCGATGCTTCTCCTTGTCCTTATGATAGCCTTGAAGTGGACACCTGCAGAGCTTTTTCAACTCCTTCTCCATGGAGAACATCTTCTTGAGGATATGGGCCTCCAGGGACTGCAGCCTCTGTCTGCGGGTGCTGGTGTTAAATTTAAGGCAGTGCTGGCACTTCACCTTACGATCCAGACCCAGACAGAAGAGGCACTGGGAATGGCAGTCCTTGTGCAGGAGTTGGGCGCTGCACAGGTTGCACTTATTGTTGTGCTCGAAGGGTGTAGGGGACGACATACACCAATGAAAGGCTGACAAGTCGACTAACTAGAAAAAACGACGGTAAATACTATCGGCAACAGAGCTGACAAGCGTTGAACTTTACCGCGAGGCACTGACACGAGCCAACGACGGAAAAGAACTGGAAGGCGGGCATGGGGGACCGCCCCTTTATACTGATGCCGCATGACGTCAGTCACCTGACATGGGTGCAGTCCCCCTCCAGAGACTACTAGCTAGAAATTTTTCCGCTGGGTCCTGACGCTGGCCGGCATCAGTCCTATATGTAATTACCTACTGCAAGAGCCCTCTCGAAGTAAGCTCTATACCCGCACAGAAGGCTGATAAATAAGTTGGAAAATATGGGAGTGGGGCAGGGGGAGGTCAACTGGATAAGAAACAGAGTCCGGACACAAAGGGTGCAAGCGAACAGAGCACTATCTGAAGAAAGGGCGGTGACTTGGAGTGCCTTAGAAGTCTGTACTAGGACCTCTCCGCTTCAATATTTTCATTAGCGACATCACACAGACTGGCTGGAGGGGAAGGTGTGTCAATTCACGAAGGACACCAAGATTTGCAATAGAGTAGATACCCTTGAGGGGGTTGGAGAAAATAACTGACCTAGAAAAGCTGGAGAAATGGTCAAGAACATGGCAACTGAAATTCAGTGCATAAAAGTGCAAAGTTATGCACATACAGAGGTAACTCAACAAGCGTAGTACCCCTTGTGGTAGACACCCCGATGGCGAAACAAAAAAAGCCCATTATGGCGACTGTGTTTTTCCTTCCCCAGTTTTCTGCCCCCTCCCGGACCAACTGCGACCTGGGTTGGAATCACTCCAGTCGAGAGAGAAAGAGCCCCCGCATGGAGGATCGCTGAGGCAGAGCCTACAAAAACAGAAGAGGCAGCACAATACCTGCATTGGTATTGTGCTGTCACTGTGGGGGAGGTTGGCATTCTCGCGGACGAGATATCTTGGTGCTTCCCTCAACAAGGGAGTACTATCTAAGAGGGGGAGAAACTGACAGCAAACAAGCAGGAAAGGGATCTGGGTGTTAGAGGACTTAAAACGGTATCAAAACAGTGCATAAGGTGGCACTGAAAGCGGGCAGTATGCTGGGATGCATCGGGAGGGGTATAATGAGCACAAAGAGGAAGGTGTTACTGCCTATATAGGTTCCTGGTGAGACCCCACCTGGAGTACAGTGTCCAGTTCTGGAGGCCACAGCTCAGAAAGGACATACAGACTGGAAACACTGCAGAGAAAAGCTACAAAGATCATACAGGGACTGCACCATAGGCCATATGAGGAGAGATTGGGAGAACCCAACCTGTACTCCCTCAAGCAAAGACTGGAGAAGAGGGATATGAGAGACATTCAAGTACCTCAAAGGATTAAACAGGGTCATAGTGCAGGACCTCTTTCAGGTCAGAAACTGCATGCGATCCAGGGGACACAACATGAGACTGGAAGGAGGAATATTTAGGGGCAATGTGAGAATACTTTATACCGGGGGTGGAGTCCTGGAACAGACTGCCCCAGGAGGTCGTAAGGGCCAAAACTGTTAGGGAATTCAAGAATGCATGGGACAAATAAACAGGTTACTCACCTGTAACAGTAGTTCTAGGAGTGGTATATGTTCATCCACACTTATTGGCATGTCCCTTTCCCCTTTAAGAAATCTCTGGAAGTCTTCAAGCTAGCTCTTCCCACCCACACAGGTGGTATAACCCTCGGCTCCGCCCCATGACACCAGATCTTAGCCCGCTGGAAGCCAGGTTTGTGCATCCACAGGCGGGGAGGTCGGGTGGGTCCATGTGGATGAACATGTACCACTCCTAGAACTACTGTTACAGCAGAGTAACCGGTTTCTAGGATCGTGGATATGTTGTTCATCTGCACTTACTGGCAGACTCCTAGCAGTTCTCCAGGAAGAGGGAGACAAGGCGCACACCCCCACAGATACTCACTTGGGAAATAGAGATTGGAGACCCGAGGCCCCAAAACCAGCATCCCATCATGACTCAAGGTCAATGTGGTAACGGGTAATGAAGGTGTTTGCCGACTTCCAGGTAGCAGCCCAACAGATTTCCTAGATAGGGTGTCCCTGGAAGCAGCCACCGATGCAGTGGTATGGCGGGTAGAATGAGCTCTTATCCCTCTGGGAGGCTCCTTGCCCGCCAACTTGTAGCACAGACTTATGCAAGATGTAATTCACCTTGCAATAGTTCATTTTGCTGTAGGTCTGCCAGAATCTGCTTCAGCGTAGGTGACAAACAGCAGGTGAACCTCTCCCCGAATTTCCACCATCCTCTCCTTTTAACAGGAGAGCGTCCGTCTCAGGTCCAGGGTATGGAGCCTGTATTCGGCCTCAGGTGTAATTTGGGTAGTATACAGGCAGAGTTAACACCTGGTCAAGGTGAAACTGATACCACCTTCAGAAGAAATTTTGGGTGGGGGTGTAGGACAACCTTGTCCCTGTGAAAGACCAGATAAGGGGAGTCCACCAAAAGCACCTGGAGCTCCCCTGTCCTTCTGGTAGACATGATAGCCACCAGGAAGGCAGTCTTCCACAAGTGTGACAATGTACACTTGTGCACTGGTTCAAATGGCTTGCCCATGAGCTTTGCCAGTACCAGCAGTAGATCCCACACAGGTGGAGGTTCATGCACCGGAGGGGATGTGTGATCTAGGCCTTTGAAAAAAAGCACCCCACCACTGTCTCCTGTGCCGGCTGACTAGCCTGCACCGGGTAAGCAGAGATGGCTGCCAGGTGCACCCTAAGGGTCGATGACCAAAGACCCCCTTTGAACAAAAGACCAAAGGTAGTCGAGAATGTTAGCGACAGGACAGAGGGTCCAGGCCCTTGCCCAGACACCAAATGGAAAACATTTTCTATTTGAAGGCATAACATTTCCTGGTAGATTCCTTTCTGGATGCCTCCACCATGGTGAGGACATCCTCAGAAAGACCCAGAGCCTGGACCTCTGGCCGCTCAGGTACCAGGCTGCAAGGTGCAGGGACTCAAGTTCCAGATGATATGAGAGACAGAGACATCACCTTGTCCCTCCTCACCTTGAGAAGCACCTTGTGGGTCAAGAGAAATGGAGGGAAGGCATAGAAGAGGCCTGGGGTCCATGGCCTCAAGAAGGCATCTCCCTGCAGCGAGCCCTGCTGAGGGGGGTGGGCATGAAACCACCTCAGCTTGGTGTTGTCCCTGAAGGCAAACAGGTCCACCATCGGTTTGCCCCAGTGGGAGAACAGGCTGTAAGCTACCTCTGGATGGAGAGGCCACTCATGGGATGTCTCACCTTAGCGGCTGAGAGCATCCGCCAGATGGTTTGAGGCTCCTGCAACATGAATGGCTAGGAGAGCTGCCTCCAGATGGCAGACAGCGGTCCAGATGCGGAGTGCCTCCCTGCAAAGCAGACGGGGCATGCATGCCATCCTGTTTGTTGAGGCAGTACATGGTCGTGGTATTGTCAGTCTGGAATTCAACCACTTGACCCCGGAGCTGAGGAGCGAAAGCGGACAGTGCCAGTCTGACTGCTCTGAGCTCCAAAAGGTTGATGTGGTATCGGGACTCCTCGGGGGTCCAGAACCCATGGACCTTTTTGTCCCCCATGTGGGCTCCCCAGCCCATGAGAGAGGCATCGTTCACGAGGATGGCTGTCGGCTCAGGGCAGACAAACTGGATTCCTTCCTGCAGCTGGTCTGGGGCGGTCCACCATTGGAGAGCGTCCCACATCTTCTGGGTTACAGTGATCAGCTGATCAAAATGACCATGGCACTGAGTCCACCGAGTGGCCAGCTCCCATTGGAGGGGGTGCATGTGCCACTGGGCCCAACAAACCACAGAGGAGCACACCGCAATGTAACCCAGAAGGTGCAGAAAGTCCCTGGCAGGGTGCAATTGCCCAACCAGAAATGATTGGGCAAAGGAGGAGAGAACTCCGCCCTGTCCACCGGGAGCCGAGCTCTGGCTTGACTAGAGTCGAGCTCTGCCCTGATGAAGCACATCACCTGGGAAGGCACGAGTTCCGACTTGGCCTCGATCAGGAAACAGAGTTGGGAGCAGTCTGGAGGGAAACGTCCCTGGACCTCTCCACCTCCTACCAGGTGGGACCTGCTAAGAGTCAATCATCGAGGTAGGGGTAAATTCTGACCCCCTCCACCCAGACGCCCGAGATGGGCTGCCACCACTGTGATGCATTTGGTGAAGACTCGTGGGGCCGATCGGCATGGCTCAGAACTCTTATAAGGTCCCTTCAGCTTTGAAGCAGAGGAACCGCCAATGAGACGGACGGATTGGGATGCGAAAGAACACGTCCTACAGATCCAGTGAACAGAACAGTACAGTTACACGAGAACTTACTGTAACAGTAGATCAAGAGAAGCTCTTGCAGCAGGTTCAACAATGAGGTCTGGCACCACCTGGCGGTCATTCCGGCAACTTTTTCCTCTAGCAGTACCGACATGGAGAACACCCCCCCACAGACGTCGCCCTATATAAGGGAGGAGCTCCACACACCTCGTCAGGCAAAGAAACCGGTAGGCCAGAAACGATGACCGATTGTCAATGGACAGCCCCTCAAAGAGGAAAGGAAACTATGCCAACCTGAAAAGGACCCGATCCCTGGGGGAAGAGTATGAGAAATATACTTGCTGCAAGAGTTTCTCTAAGATCTACTGTTACGGTAAGTTCTTACGTAACTGTACTATCTTACTTTGAGGAGAAGCTCTTGCACCAGGTTCAACAATGAGGACAGAGTCCCAAGCAGTATAAACTTACAACAACCCCTTGGGAGGGGGAGAACAGGAAACAGGGAGAGGAGAATCCTCAGGAAACCAGACCCTGCAGGACCGCAAGGCCAAACCCTGCTCTGTGTCTGGAAATAATGTCTAGGCTGTAGTGCCCGACAAAGGTATGCACGGAGCTCCAGGTAGCGGCAGCACAGATATCTGCTGTCGGAACTCTCTTCAGCACAGCGAAGGAAGTTGCAATAGCCCTCACAGAGTGGGCTTTAATCGGCCCCGAAGTCGATCTGTTGTGCTTCTCATAACAATAGGAGAGGCAATGGACCAACCAGCGCGAGACCATCTGTTTGGTGATCGGGCGACCTACAGACTGTGAGGCAAAGGACATGAATAGCTGATCAGACTTCCCGACCTCCTGTGTTCTAGCAAAGTAACACCCGAGAGCCCTGTGGACATCCAAGGCATGGAGAAGGGCCTCTCCCCTACTGGAATGTTCCAGGACGTAAACCAGAAGCTGAACTGACTGGTTTAAGGTGAGCTCCAAGACCACTTTCAGCAAAAACTTCTGGTTTGTGCGCAAATAGACCCTGTCCTTGTGAAAAACCAGATAGGGCTCCCTACTCATGAGGGCTTGAAGTTCCGAAATGCTTCTGGCCGAAGTAACAGCTACCAACAGCAGCATTTTCCAGGAAAGAAAACAGAGCTCAGTGCTCATCACCGGTTCGAGGGCTTTTCCAGGACGAACAGGAGACCCCAAGGAGAGAGACAGGGTCCCTGATGGGAAGTCTGATGTGCAGAATGCTGCACAGAAAAGATTTGGAGACCTCCATCTGAGCCACTGTCTTACCCGATATGAAAGAATGGTAAGCGGAGATGGCAGCTAGGTGTACCTTGATGGAGGAATAGTAAGAAAAAATTACTCACCTTAGTAATGTTTCTTCTAATGGAGTCTTGCTATATTATGACATATGCAGTGAGTCCCAACCTTCGAACTGCTCCGGAGGTGAAAGAGTTAACTTTGCATGCCAGGCATGGAACGCTGAGCTCGAGCTCGGTTGAAAAAACTCTCTGTTGTTCTTCAAACTCAAACTGTCAGATCTTTACGAGCTAAACTCACTAAGGTCCTGTGTGGAAGCTGTAAACCTACACTAGCCAACTGGCTACTAAATATAAGAACACATTTTTTGGTCCCAAAACAAAGACTCAAGTCAAGAGACCCAAAAAATGAAAAACACAACACCCAGTCACCCCAAAAAAGGGAGGGGTGAAAAACCAGGTGGGCTTCTACTAAGTGCCAACACTGCACTGCCCACCCACATCCTAAAAACAGAGGTTCTGAGAGGGGCAGGCAGGGAGGGGGGTCATAATATAGCAAGACTCCATTAGAAACAACATTACTAAGGTGAGTAATTTTTTCTTCAAACAACATGAAGTCTTGCTATATTATGACATATGCAGACTACACAGCAGTACCTCCATGGAGGAGGGTCAGAACCTACTTAGGAAATAGGCTCTGAAGCACAGTTGTGCCAAACCGACCATCACTCCTAGCCTGGATGTCCAGAGAGTAATGCTTGGTAAAAGTATGAACTGTTTTCCAGGTAGCTGCTTGACAAATCTCTAGAATGGGGATGTCCCTGGCAGCAGCCAGAGAAGCAGCTGTACCTCTGGTAGAGTGAGCCATCAGGCCTGAGGGAGGAACCTTACCCAGCTTTTCATAACAGAACTGGATACAAGAGAATCCACCTGGCAATGGATTTTTTAGTGGCAGGTTTCCCTTTACCAACCTCACCATAAGTGAGGAACAGTTGGAGGGAGTCAAACCTGTGACCCTTGGTACGCTCAATGTAGTAACTAAGGGCTCTCTTCACATCTAAGCTGTGCAGCCTCCTCTCGCCAGAGGAGGAATGGTTAGTGAAGTACACTGGAAGAGAAATAGATTGATTAAGGTGGAAATCTGAAACCACCTTAGGCAAGAACTTCCTATTAGTCCTGAGGACTACCTTATCTCTATGAAATGACATAAAAATCAGGCTCCACTGACAAAGCTTGTAACTCACTTATGCGTCTGGCAGAAGTGATGGCTACCAGAAACAGTCTTCCAAGTCACATACTTAAGCTCTGCTGAAGACAAGGGCTCAAAGGGAGGTTGCATAAGCCGAACAATGTAAACATTAAGATCCCAGGCAGGGGCAGGGTCCCTGAATGGAGGGTTGGTGTGAAGCAATCCCTTGAAAATACAGGATGAGCTGAAAGAAGAGGGTTTACCTGCTGAAATAAAAGCAGCTGCCAAATGCACCTTTAGGGTAGCTGGTCTCAGCCCCAAAGTGTTTAAATGGACCATATAATCCAGGACTGTGGGTAAATCAGCAGAATCTGGAGAAATATGCTTCCCAGAGCACCATATGGAAAACCTCTTCCATTTGGAATTTTAAGTTGCCCTGGTGGAAGGCTTCCTAGAAGCCTTCAATATATCCATTACACCTTGGGAGAGGTGTAGATCAGCAAACTAACTCTTCAAGAGCCAGGCCTTGAGATTGAGATTTGGGTACCAAACCCTTCCCTGAGCACAGGTTAACAGATTGTGATTCCTGGGAAGACACAGGGGAAGATGGACTGCTAAGGACAGTAGGAGTGGATACCAGGGTTGTCTGGCCCAATCTGGAGCAATGAGGATCACTTTGCAGGATTGAGATCCGATTTTGACTAGCACTTTGAACAGGAGAGGGAAGGGGGGGGGGCAGCATAGAGAAACTTCCCTTCCCAATTGAGAACTAAGGCATCCAGAGGGCCTGAGCCGAACACTGGGGGCCTGCAGCAAAAAAGGGGAAGTTGGTGATTGTCTGGGGCTGCAAAAAGATCTATCTACGGGGTGCCCCATCTGGCAAATATTAGCCCCAGGACCAGGGGATCCAGTGACCATTCGTGATGGCCCTGGGAAATCCTGCTGAGAGCATCTGCCAGGACATTGTCCTTGCCTGGGAGGTGAACTGCCGTAAGGGAGGTGTTCGGGGAGTAAGCCAGAGACCACAACTTCATTGGTTCGGTGCACAAGGCCATAGACAGAGTGCCTCCTTGCTTGTTGATGTACCACACTGTAGTGGTGTTGTCCGTTCTGACCTGTACAACTTTGTTCTGAACAGATTTGGAAAAAGCTTGAAGTGCTAGAAAAACTGCTCTGAGTTCCAACAGGTTGATGTGGAGCACAGATTCCTGAGGGGACCACAGTCCCTGGGTAGTAAGGTCGCCCATGTGAGCGCCCCACCCCAAGAGGGATGCATCTGTAGTAAGGATTAAAGAGCGAGAATGAGTGACAAAGGGGACCCCTTGTCTCAGGTTGTTCTGATCCTGCCACCACTGTAGGGCTTGGATCAGGTTTCGAGTTACTGGGATCAACTTGGTTAGAGGGTCCTTTCTTTGAGACCAAAAGGCTCTCAAATGGAACTGAATGTCCCTCATCTGAAATCTGGCTCCTTGCACTACTGCTGTAGAAACAGCCATGTGTCCCAGGAGCTGCAGAAAATGCCTTGCTGGTCGAGAGACCTGCAGGGTGAATGAGGAGGCCAGAGACACCAGGGTCCTTGCCCTGTCCAAAGGAAGGAAGGCTCTGGCTTCCTCTGTGTTCAGTTCTGCGCCTATGAAGGTGAGAAGCTGGACAGGCTCTAGAACTGACTTTGGAAGATTCAGAAGGAAACCTAGAGAGGTAAGCAGTTGCTGAGTTATCTGAAGATGTAACTTGACTTGGTCTGGAGACTGGCCTACAATGAGCCAGTCGTCCAGGTAAGGAAAGATGGCAGTTATTTGCCTTCTTAGGTAGGCAACTGCTAATGCCAGGCATTTTGTGAATACCCTTGGAGCAGAGGTGAGGCCAAAGGGCATTGCTCTGAACTGGTAACGGCCTGAGGGCAGCTCGAACCTGAGGTACTTTCGATAGGAGCTTCTGATGAGAATATGGAAGTAGGCATCCTTGAGGTCCAGAGACGCTAGCCAGTCCCCTGGCCTTAGAGAGTGTAAAAACTCCCAGAGTCACCATTTTGAATTTTGGTTTTAAAAGGTGCTTGTTTAGGTATCCGAGATCCAGGATGGGCCACCATTCTGTCTTTTTTGGGGTAAGGAAGTACCTGGAGTACAACCCTTTGCCCTGGTGTAGGGGTGGAACCCTTTCCACGGCTCTGAGAGCCAGGAGGGTAGAGACTTCTGCCTCTAGGGCAAGTGCCTCTGATGGATTTGCAGGTTGAAAGGATCTGGTTCTCATCTTTGGAAATTTTTTGAAGCCGAGAACCAGTCCCTGGCTTACTACTTCCAGGACCCACTTGTCTGATGTTAGAGACTTCCAGTCCTGGACAAAGTAAGCCAGCCTGCCCCCTACAGGTAGTGGAGAATCAGCCCTGGCCACCCCACCAGGGTGCCTGCTTGGCAGGGGCTTTAGACTGAGGGGTGGCAGCAGGTCTGCTTGTACCCCGTCTGCCTCTCCCTCTAAAGAACCCCCTCTGGGCATAAGCTGAAGGAGGCCTATGAAAAGGCCTGCCCCTGCCCCTGGAAGGCTGCCTTTGAGGAGTGGCCTGCCTTTCCTTGGCCTGTGCACACCTATAGGTGGTCCTATACTCATCCATTTTCTTCATGTAATTGTCTGCTCCCCAAGAAAAAATTACTCACCTTAGTAATGTTTCTTCTAATGGAGTCTTGCTATATTATGACAATTGCAGTTTGTCCCACCATTAGAACTGCTCCGGAGGTGAAAGAGTTAACTCCCATTCTAAGAATGGAACTTCGAGCACAAGCTCGGTTAGAGAAGCTCTGTCTGGGTTATTTCAAACCCAAACTGTCAGATCTTCTGAGCAAAAACTCACTAAGGTCTGTGTGAAGCTGTAACCTACACTAGCCAACTGGCTACCTAATATTAACACCCATTGCTGGTCCCAACACAAGAACTCAAGTCAGGGACTTGAAGTAATATAATATAAAATAAAACACCACACCCAAAAACCCCAAGAAGGGTGGAAAACATATAATGGGCATAATTAGTGCCCACACTAC
Organism: Neoceratodus forsteri; assembly: GCA_016271365.2. Taxonomy (NCBI): domain Eukaryota; kingdom Metazoa; phylum Chordata; order Ceratodontiformes; family Ceratodontidae; genus Neoceratodus; species Neoceratodus forsteri. The sequence goes on along the minus strand of CM028137.1, from coordinate 356,611,642 downwards.
TGCCCACACCCATACCCAAGTAGAAGTTCTGAGAGGGGCAGGCGGAGGTCATAATATAGCAAGACTCCATTAGAAGAAACAACATTACTAAGGTGAGTAATTTTTTCTTCAAACAACATGAAGTCTTGCTATATTATGACAATTGCAGACTACACAGCAGTACCTCCATGAAGGAGTGACAGAACCTACTTAGGGAATAGGCTCTGAAGAACAGCTGTGCCAAACCGAGCATCTCTCCTGGCCTGGACATCCAGGGAGTAATGCCTGGTGAAAGTGTGTACCATTTTCCAGGTAGCAGCTTGACATATCTCTAAGATAGGGATGTCTCTGGCAGCAGCTAGAGACGGCTGTACCTCTGGTAGAATGAGCCCTCAGGCCAGAGGGAACTCTCCCAGTTTGATAACAAATTGGATACAAGAGACAATCCACCTGGCAATTGATCTCTTAGTGGCAGGTCTCCTTTTTCCGAGCCTCACCGTAAGTGAGAAAAGTTGGAGGATTCAACCTGTGACCCTTGGTGCGTTCTATATAGTAACTTAGGGCCCTCTTAACATCTAAACTGTGCAATCTCCTCTCACCAGAGGAAGAATGTTCAGTGAAAACACTGGAAGAGATAGATTGGTTAAGATGAAATCTGAAACCACTTTAGGCAAAAACTTCCTGTTAGTCCTGAGGACTATCTTATCCCTGTGGAAAGAAATAAAGTCAGTTTCTACTGACAAGGCTTGCAACTCACTTATCGCCTGGCAGAAGTGATAGCCACTAGGAAAACAGTTTTCCAAGTTAAGTACTTAAGCTCTGCAGAAGACAGAGGTTCAAAGGAGGTTGCATTAACTGGGCAATGCAAACATTAAGGTCCCAGGCAGGGCGGATCCCTAAAAGGTGAGTTAGTATGAAGTAATCCCTTAAAAAACTTGGAAAATACAGGGTGAGCGGAAAGAGAGGAGGCTTTCCTGCTGAAACAAAAGCAGAGACAGCTGCCAAATGTACTTTCAGGGTAGCTGGTCTCAGGCCCAAAGAATTAAGATGGACCATATAGTCCAAAACAATGGGCAAATCAGCAGATTCCGGGGAAATATGTTTCAGCACACCAAATGGAAAACCTTTTCCACTTAGAATTATAAGTAGCCCTAGTGGAAGGCTTCCTAGAAGCCTTTAGGATTCAAGAACACCCTGAGAAAGGTGTAGGTCAGAATTCTAACTCCTCAAGAGCCAGGCCTTGAGGTTGAGGATTGAGGTTCGGATACCAAACTCTCCTCTGGGCACAGGTTAACAGGTTGTGATTCTTGGGGAGACACAGGGGAAGATGGACTGTTAGGGACAGAAGGAGTGGGTACCAGGGCTGCCTGGCCCAATCTGGGGCAATCAGAATCACCCTGCAAGGCTGAGATCTGATTTTGACTAGCACCTTGAATAGGAGAGGGAAGGGGGGGAAAGGCATAAAGAAACTTCCCTTCCCAATCTAGGAGAAAGGCATCCAGGGGGACTGAGCCCAACACTGGGGGCCTGCAACAGAAAAGTGGAAGTTGGTGATTGTCTGGGGCTGCAAAAAGATCTGAGGGGTACCCCATCTGGCAAAAATTATCCCCAGTACTTGAGGATCCAGAGACCATTCGTGATGGCCCGGGGAAATCCTGCTGAGAGCATTTGCTAGGACATTGTCCTTTCCTGGAAGATGAACTGCTATGAGGGAAGTGTTCAGGGAATAGGCCAGAGACCACAACTTCATTGCCTCGGTGCACAAGGCCGAAGACCAAGTGCCCCCCTGCTTGTTGATGTACCACATTGTTGTGGTGTTGTCTGTTCTGACTTGTACCACTTTGTTCTGAACAGGCCTTGAAAACTTGAAGTGCTAAAAGACAGCTCTGAGTTCCAGTAAATTGATGTGGAGCAGAGATTCCTGGGGACCACACTCCTGAGTGGAGAGGTCACCCATGTGGGCTCCCACCCCAGGAGGGAAGCATCTGTAGTGAGGTCAAGGAGTGAGACAGAGGAATGAAGGGACCCCAGTCTTAAATTGCTCTGATCCTGCCACCACTGGAGGGCCTGGATCAGGGTTCGTGTCACTGGGACCAACTTGGAAAGGGTCTCTTTTCTGAGACCAAAAGGCTCTCAAGTGAAACTGAATGTCCCTCATCTGAAATCTTGCTCCTTGCACTCACGGCTGTGGACACAGCATATGCCTCAGGAGCTGCAAAGTGTCTTGCTGGTCGAGAGACCTGCAGAGTGAAGGAGGGCCAGAGCCACCAGAGTTCCTTACCCTCTCTAAGGGTAGGAAGGCTCTGGCCTGCTTTGTGTCAATTCTGCACCTATGAGTGAGCACCTGAACTGGTTCCAGAACCGACTTTGGAAGATTTAGCAAGCCAGGGAGGTGAGCAGCTGCTGGGTAACTTGCAGGTGAGATTTTACCTGTTCTGGGGACTGGCCTACGATGAGCCAGTCGTCCAGACAGGGAAAGACAACAATCCTTTGCCTCCTTAAATGAGCAATTGCTACTGCCAGACATTTTGTGAATACCCTTGGGGCAGAGGTGAGGCCGAAGGGCATTGCTCTGAACTGGTAGTGACCTGAGGGCAGTTCGAATCTGAGGTACTTTCGGTGGGAGCTTCTGATTAGGACGTGAAAATAGGCATCCTTGAGGTCCAGGGAGGCTAGCCAGTCCCCTGGCCTTAGAAGGTAAAATCATTGCCAGAGTTACCATTCTGAACTTTGGTTTCAAAAGGTGTTTGTTCAGATATCTGAGGTCTAAAATGGGCCGCCATTCTCCTGTCTTTTTTGGGGTAAGGAAATATCTGGAGTACAGACCCTTGCCCTGGTGTAGGGGAGAAACCCTTTCTACAGCTCTGAGAGCCAGGAGGGTTGAGACTTCTGTTTCTAGAGTAAAGGTCTCTAAAGAGTTTGCAGGTGGGAAAGATCCGATTCTCATCTTTGGGAACTTTTTGAAGCTGAGAACCAGACCCTGGCTTACTACTTCCAGGACCCACTTGTCTGAAGTTAGAGACACCCAGTTCTGAATGAAGTAAGCCAACCTGCCCCCTACGGGTAAAGGAGAATCGGCCCTGGGCACCCCATCAGGGTGTCTGTTTGGCAGGTGCTTTAGGCTGAGAGGGTGGGAGCAGGCCTGCCCACACCCCGTCTGCCTCTGCCTCTGAAGAAGCCCCTCTGAGCATAAGCAGAGGAGGCCTGGGTTTGTTAAAAAGGCCTGTGAAAAGGCCTACCCCTACCCCTGGGGGTCTGCCTCTGAGGAGTGGCTTGCCGCTCCTTGGCTTGGGCACTCTTATAGGTAGTCCTATATTCATCCATTTTCTTCATATAATTCTCTGTCTGCTCCCCAAACAGAGAATTTCCCACCACAGGAAAATCCATAGCCTTAGTCTGGGTATCCTGTGACAAGCTAGTACACCTGAGCCAGGCCAATCTACGAAAAGCTACAGACGTAGCTATGACTCTAGAGGATACATCATTAAAATCCACAGCAGCATGAAACTGCACCTTGGATGCCTCAATGCCATCAGAAGCCACCTGTTCCAGCCCATTAGCAAGCTGGCCAGAGGCCTGTTTGGCCAAAGCCATGACAGTGTCCCATCTAGATTTTTGATACCTTGCTACATAAGCCATGTAATTTGCTTGCCTGAGTCCCAAGGACGCTGCCATGTATTGTTTTTTAGCCATGGCATCAATCTTCCTGGAATCCTTGTCAGGAGGATGTGAAGCCAGGGGAATATTAGCTTTATCACAGGCTGCAGCCTGAACCACCACCAACAGGACTGCATTGCTGTGAAAGGAATTCTGTGTCAGGACCTGACAGTGTGTACCTCCTGCCCATCTTTTTATCCACAGGAGGCACAGAATTAGGAGTTTTTAAAATTTTTATTGTTTGTTTCCTAAATGATTTATGCAAAGGAATAGACAATCTCCTAGACTCTGGTATATCCATCATTTCTACAAAATCAGGTTCCTCTTGCTCATCCACAGCTTCCTCCAATGGGAGCTGGAGGGTTTCAGCAACTTTTTTGTAAAACATAAAGTAAGAGGGGGACTCAGAAAGCATAGGGGGAGATTCTAAAGGTCTGTCTGGGGAGATGTCCGGTTCAATGGGCACACCCAGACCCTCCAAGTCACAGTCATACTGTTCATAATCATCCTCCCCCTCCTCTGGTTCATAAAACTCCTTAACATCATATTCCTGAACCGGTGGAACTGACCTTTTACCAGACAGTGGCGGTTCGGACGGAACCGGAGAAAGTGACTGGACAATCTGAATAGCTCTTGCTATCTCTGCAGCAGTTGGAGAAGGAATTTTGGGCTCCACACCTGCTGATTTTCTTGTTTTCTTTACTGGAACTGGCTCATCCGAGCCAGCTTTGCGTTTGCCTGAGGAAGTCTCGCCCTGGTCAGAGGCACTCCACGAGTTCGGTTAGCTTACCGAACCGGGCTGGCCATCAGGTCAGCGGACTTTTGGCCTCTCGTTCCCTGAGCCTGCCAACTCTCTTATCCAGGGTGGCTGCAGGAAATTTTTACAAATCTGGCAGTCTGAATTGAGGTGGTCAACCAGACAATATACACATGTGGTGTGTGGGTCAGCCTTGCAAAGACTTCCCCACAAGCATCACAGTGTTGAAACCCAGTGGGCCGGGTTTTTCTTTTGGGTTTCTCAGACATAATGCCAGCCTAACCAAAAACTTGCCCTTTTAATGGCAGTGCCAGGCAAGACACCCTTATCGGTTCCTAACCGTGTCACGGGTCTTGGAAAAAAACGTAATGAATTCCGGTTTTTTTAGAACCGATAAGAACCGGGAACCGCACTCTAAAACCTCTAATTTTTGTAACTTCAAGTTTTAAAGCAAGCTGATCGGTTCAAAACCGAACCGATAACATTTACAAGTTCCACACAGAATTAAACTGAAATTACTTACGATACCACAGACAGAGCTTGAACCCGATCGGTTTTGCGGTTAAAATAATAATATTCTTGGTTGATTTGAACTGAGAAAACACTGTTTAAACGAGAAATGAACGAGCAGTAGGAGAAATCTCCGGGCGACTGTTCAGTGAGGCGGAGTAAAGAATCTGACAGTTTGGGTTTGAAATAACCCAGACAGAGCTTCTCTAACCGAGCTCGTGCTCCAAGTTCCATTCTTAGAATGGGAGTTAACTCTTTCACCTCCGGAGCAGTTCTAATGGTGGGACAAACTGCAATTGTCATAATACAGCAAGACTTCATGTTGTTTGAAACAGAGAATTACCCACAACAGGAAAATCCATGGCCTTAGTCTGGGTATCCTGTGACAGGCTAGTACATCCGAGCCAAGCCATTCTGCAAAGAGCCACAGATGTAGCCATGACTCTTGACACATCATTAGAGTCCACTGCAGCATGGAATTGCACCTTGGATGCCTCAATACCATCAGCAGCCACCTGCTCCAGCTCCTTGGCAAGCTGGCCAGGGACCTGTTTTGCTAGAGCCATAACCGTATCCCATCTGGATTTCTGGTATCTAGCAACATAAGCCATATAATTTGCCTGTCTGAGTCCCAAGGATGCTGCCATGTACCGTTTCTTTGCCATGGCATTAATCCTCCTGGAGTCCTTGTCAAGGGGGTGTGAAGCCAAGGGAATATTTGCCTAGTCACAGGCTGCAGCCTGCACTACTCCAACATGGCTGCATTGTTGTGTAAGGAACTCCGTATCAGAGCCTGACAATGTGTACCTCTTGTCCATTCCCTTATCCACAGGAGGTATAGTGTGAGGAGTTTAGAATTTATTTAAACAGCAGTTTGGAAAACCTTTGAGCCATAGGCTCATTTACAAAGGTACCTTGTCACAGTAAGACAAACGAAAATACACAGTATAACAGTACAACACAGTATAACAGTAACTTAAGACATAGATACAAACAAGCTGGTACAGGTAGGATTGATGCAAACAATACCAGAGTTATGTTGTCCTTAGAAGCTTAGTAGTAAGCTTTGTCATAAGTATTGAGTACGGCTTTGACTAGTGGCAATTACAGCTTTGGGTGTTAATAAGGTGGTTACGCAAGGAAGATTTGAAGCACGATACAGTTGGAGCTTCGGAGATGGAGAGGGGCAGTGTGTTGAACCAGGAGGGGGCCCTAAAGCTGAAGGCTCTTTGGCCGTGAGAGGTCCTAGCTCTAGAGATAACAAGAGAGGTTTTCCCAGAGGTCAGAGTATGAACTAGTGGGACAGAGCGGAGTATGGTGGTGGTCAATCCTGGCGGGGATAGCCCAAGGAGGGTCTTTTGTAAGGGTACAGGTCAGATATTTGAGGCTCTCATCAAGATCAAGTACCAGCGCTTTAGCGTACAGTAGACAGGTGTGTGTTAGCCTAGGTGCCCCAGTAATTAACCTGCAGGCCTTATTCAGAGTAGTGCGAATTTTATGGAGTGCGGTCTGATCAGCAGCACCATACACCGGCAGTCCATAGTCTACTAGGGACAGGATAGAGGAGGTGACTGAGTCGAAGAGCCTCCGGGGGGAGGCAGTGTTTATACCAATTTAAGATGCCCAATCGGATATTAGTGGCAGTGGCTAGGGCAGCGATGTGTCCATGGAAGGAGAGGGAGGGGTCAAAATGGATCCCTAGGTATTTACAGGAGCAAACTTGTTCGAGTGGGAAAGAGGACCCAGAGTGAATGAGGAGTTTGAAGTTGCAGGACTTGTTTTGAGGATGAGTGAAGAACATGGTTTTTGTTTTTTTAAGATTTATCACCAATCTATGTTCCTTGAACCAGCCCTCAGCCCTTTTACTGTCCGTTTCCCAAAAGATTTATGCAAAGGAATAGACAGTCTCCTAGACTCTGAGATACCCATCATTTCTACATAGTCAGGCTCCGCTTGATCATCCACAGTTTCCTCCACAGGGAGCTGGAGGGTTTCAGCCATTTTTTTTTCTTTTTTTTTTTTTTATAAAACATAAAATGAGAAGGGGACTCAGAAAGCCTAGGAGGAGACACTCCTGAAGGTCTGTCTGGGGAGATGTCCGATTCAACGGGCACATCCAGACTTTCAAATCCACATTCACTCTCCTCATATCTCTTCCCCTCCTCTGGTTCATAAAATTCCTCTAAATCATACTCTTGAACCCGGTGGAACCGACGAACCCATGCAGCTTACCTGTGGTGCTGGTTAGATTCGGAACAGGAGAAAGCGACTGGACAATTTTAACTGCTTTGGCTATTTCTTCAGCGGTTGGAGAGGAAAGTTTTGGCTCCACACCAGCCGATTTCCTAGTCCTTTTTGCTGGAACAGACTCCTCCGAGTCGGCTCTCCTTTTGCCTGAGGAAGTTTCGCCCTGGTCAGAGGCCTCCCTCCAGTTCAGTTGAAACCGAACCAGGCTGGCCATCTGGGTCAGCGGACTTTTTGGCCTCCCTTTCCCTGAGCCTACCAACTCTCTTTTCCAGGGTAGCTGCAGGAAAATTTTTACAAATCTGGCAGTCTGCATTGAGGTGGTCAAACCCCAGACAATAAACACAGGTGGTGTAGGGGTCAGCCTTAGCAAAGACTTCCTCACAGACATTGCAGTGTTGAAACCCAGTGGGCCGGGTTTTTCTTTTGGGTTTCTCAGACACAGTGCCAGTCCTAACCAAACTTGCCAGTTTATGGCAATACACCAAGCAAGACTTATCAGTTCCCAACCATGCCACGGGTCGTGGAAAAAACGTAATAAAATCCATTTTTTTAGAACCGATAAGAACCGGTAATCACACTCTAAAGGACAGATTAATATATTTTAAACAATCTGATCGGTTCAAACCAAACCGATAAACCGTTTACAAGTTCCACACAGAAAAGTAAATGTAAAACCTATCTAGTACTTACAAATACCACAGACAGAGCTTGAACCAACCGGTTGCGGTTTATATTCGGTCAAAACACAGAGAAAATAACACTTTAACCGACAAAATGAACCGAGCAGAAGGAGAAATCTCCGGAGTGACTGCTCAGTGAGGCGGACTAAAGAATCTGACAGTTTGAGTTTGAAGAACAACAGACAGTTTTCAACCGAGCTCGAGCTCAGCGTTCCATGCCTGGCATGGAAAGTTAACTCTTTCACTTCCGGAGCAGTTCGAAGGTTGGGACTCACTGCATGTGTCATAATATAGCAAGACTTCATGTTGTCTGAAAGGCCTTTCTCAAAGAGAAAGAGCAAGTATTCTAGGACAGTGTTAACTGGACAGACCAACACGTCCACTGCTTCACTGTGACCCAAATGCAAAAACGTTTCCACTTCATAGTGTAAGAGGCCCTCGTGGCAGGTTTCCTAGCCTCACCCAACACCTGGGCAACTTGATCAGAAACCCCAAAAACGTACCTTGGCTAAGTCCAGAGGAGCCAGGCATGCAGGTAAAGGGAACACAGGTACGGGTGCAACAGGGACCCATTGTCCTGTGACAAAAGGTGCGAGGCTAGAGAAAGAGGCAGTGGTTCCACCACTAGACGCTGCAATAATGGAAATCAAATCTGGCAAGGCCACATCGGAGCAATCAGAATAATGGTGGAAGGTTCCGACTGAGTCTTGAGGAGGACCTTCTGAAGAAGAGGGAAGGCAAAAAGGAACCTCCCACTCCAACAGAAGGATAACGCGTCTTGCCAGGAAGCACCAGGCTCTGGACCTAGTGAGCAAAAACTGGGCAGTTTTGCGTTGAACAGAGACGCGAAAAGATCCACCTCTGGTGTTCCCCACAGGCAGAAGATGCAATCTGCCACATCTTGACGCAATTCCCACTCGTGAGCTTTCGACCTTGTCCTGCTGAGCGTGTCTTCCAGCACGTTCTGACGCCAGGGAACGTGAACTGCTGTCGTGAACAGGTGGTGTTCCAGGGCCCAATCCCATACCCTCACTGCCTCCCTGCAAAGGGGATAGGAATGTGTGCCACCTTGTTTGTTGATGTAAAACATCACCAAGGTGTTGTCTGTCTGCACCACAAGATGGCCCGGGGATAGGACAGATACCAAGGCTTATAAAGCATGGCTCTCATTTCCAGGACACTGATGTGCAGATTCGCTTCCAGGGGAGACCAAGAACCCTGAGTACGGTGATTCCCCAAATGTGCACCCCATCTCAGGGACAATGCATCCGTTGTCAGAGACTAGGATGGCACCCCCAACTGAAAGGGTATGCCCTTTAGTAGATTTTCGGACGACATCCACCAGCGAAGCTCTTGGCGGATTGGCTCAGCTATTCTGACCAAAGCGTCCAGATAGTCTGACGTTTGGTCCCACTGTACCCGCAGGGACCACTGAGTGGTCCACATGCGGAGACGGGCCAGAGGAACTGACACTATGGCCGCAGCCATGTGTCCTAGCAATCTGAGGAGCAGGCGAGCCGGCACCTCTGAGGCCGAAGAGATCTGGGATGCGATGGATCGAATGCGACCCGCTCTGTTGGGGGGTGGGGGAGATAAACCTTCCCAAGAGTGGTATCCAGAGAGGCGCCTATAAACTGGAAGATCTGAGAAGGAGACAGATGACGCTTGTCTCTGTTGATGGTGACTCAGACTCTGGAACAGAGAGATGGAGTCCCCGAGTATATCAGACAGGCGGGGCCTGGAATGGGCCAGGAAGAGCCAGTCGTCCATGTAAGGAAACACGAAGTGGCCCAGTCTACGAAGTGCTGCGGCCACAACTGCCAAGCACTTGGTGAAGACCCTTGGGGCCAAGGGAAGGCCGAAAGGGAGGACTCTGAATTGATGGTCCTCGTTTTCAAACCTGAACCTGAGAAATCTCAGGTGGCTTCTGATGATTGGTATATGCAAGTAAGTGTCCTGCATGTCCAGAGAGGCTAGCCAGTCTCCTGCCATAATGAGAGGGAGGAGAGTGGGGAGAGAAGCCATCCTGCATCTCTTGTAGGAGACCCATTGATTCAGATCGCTGAGGTCCAGAATGGGTCTGAGATCTCCAGACTTTTTCGGAACTAGTAAGAAGTGAGAGAAGATCCCCTTTCCTGACTCTGCCGCGGAATCAGCTTGATGGCCTTCTTGTCCAGAAGGGAGGATATCTCCTGTCTGATCAGGGCTCTGCATTTCCTTGGGTACTGGGATGGAGGAGGTGGTCTGTCCAGAGGAATGGATGTGAACTTGATAAGAATGCCCGAACTCCACGAGTTCCAGTACCCAGTGGTCGGAAGTCACCTGAGCCCAAGCATCCGCGTACAGCGAAAAGCGGCCTCCAACCGCCTCTTCTGGTGTGGGTACCAGAGGAGGAGGAGGGTCGCCTGAACAGTCAGGCATTGGGTGGGGGAAGGAGGGAGGGCGGCAACGGCTGCTTTGGGAGGTCTAGATGCGGAGGCTGAGATGCCTCTGGCTCAGTCTCTACGACCAAAGCCTCCTTGTTGAGCATGTTGCTGAAAGCGAGGTTGCCAAGCTTGGTGTCCTCCACGGGCACGAAACGGGGGGCTTTGTGCTCGCCCCTGCTTCGGGCGGTACATCGACTGTATGAAACAGATAGCCTTTCCGGAGTCCTGCAGCCTGGTGATGATTCGCTCAGTGTCCTCGCCAAAGAGCACAGAGCCCTTAAAGGGAGCATCCAGAAGATTGGTCTGAACATCTGGATCAAACCCCGATACCCAAAGCCAAGCACGGCGACTGATGCAGATGCCAGTGGCAGCCGCCCTAGAGGAGGTGTCTGCAGAGTCGTAGGCTGATCTCAGAACGTGGATACCCACATCTGAGCCAGTCTGCAGCAATTTATCGAGCTCAGTCCGCTGATGACAATCGGGCAGGCTCTGCACTATGTCCACTCCTTGATCCCGGAGGGCGTTTTGGAATTGGACCATGCGAGTTAAGATGTTGAGACTCCTTATGCTGCAGGTAGCAGCACAGAACACCTTATGGCCCATGGAATCCAGCTGCTTTGATTCTCTATCAGGCGGCTGGGTGCTCAGATGTTTGGGCCTCTGAAAGATCGTGAGCCGCCGAAACCACCACCGAGTCTGCAGCAGGTGGTTTGGCTAAAAAGGAATGGTCCGCAGGCACCCAGTAGAGCCGGTGAGCTTTCTTTGGCACAGCGGAGGAGGAATGAAGGAGTTTCCATGTCGCCTGGGTGACATCGGCAAAGGTGTCAACCATGGGAGGGATGACCACCAGCTCTGGGACCTTTTGGCGGAGGTATTTAGCCAGCTGCAATCGCTTGGGATCCAGGGCCTCTGTGTCCCAACCCATGTTGGCCTGGATGTGCCTCATTACCTCCATAAAGCTGGGGTCATATGGAGGGGATTTGGGGAACCCCTCCGTGTCCCTTGGGTCCGGCTCCGAGTAGACTGAGGAGGACTCAAAGTCTACGTAGGAGGTAGTAGGAGAAGAGGGTGAGGGGCTACGCCTCTTCCCATTGGGCCTCTCGTCCGGAGGAGGAGAGGGGGAACGAGTGGAACTACTGGACCGGTCCCTCTTAGATTTTCTGTCGTGCTTCTTTGGAGAAGGTACATCGTCCCCCCACTGTCCAGTTCAACTGAATCAGGAACAGTCACTGGAGTAGGCGGAGGCGCACCAGCTGGTAGGTCTTTAATGGTCTCCCACCAGTGAGAAAAAAAGCTCCTTAACCTGAGAGAGGTATAATTTTGGAGAATCAGGAGTAGGCCGAGGAGCGCCCAAACCGGCATCGGCCCCGCAATCCGGGAGGGGTGGGCCTCGCGCCAGGTCTGCACCCTTAACGACCGCATCAGCCTAAGGGGACACGCCAGGGTGGCGCCCAGCACCACTGTTGTCGGTTCCAGCGCCAGGCGGACCAGCGACGGCAGAGAAGGGGTGTCCGAGCCGACGTCGGGCGTTGGAGACCAAACCAGCACCTGACGGCCTAGCGTCTGTTTAACTACGACCGGCGGCGGAACAACCATTGCTGGGCCCGGGGCCAAAAGAGCAGCGGGCGGACAAGAGTCCGGTGTCCATTTCTCTGTGTGAACTGACGGGCGTCGTTCCTCGTCATGAGATGAGCGGTCGGGTTTATGGTTAGAGGACTTCTCGGCCGAACGCCGGTCAGAAGCCAGAGGCTGGCGTTGGTTGGAGGTTTTATGTTTTGGCGGCAAGGAGGAGGCCCTGCCGCTAAAAGACCCAGAGGCCTTGCTCAACTCCTGGGAGTCTGCTTTAGAAGAAGAAGTCAAGCGGGAGGAGCCCTTACCCGAGCCCTTGGATTTCTTGGAGGGCCGAGACACCGAGTGACTGAAGAGCAGTCGACGCGGAGCCCACAGACGATGGTTTGAGGGCCATGAAGCAGGAGTCATGCCCCAATGACACGGACTTCGATCCCGACCCGTGTCTGGAGTGGGATCTCCCTCTGTCCTGCTCCCAATGTTTGTGGTGCTTGCAAGCGGGTTGAGGATCAGATTCCCCCCAGGAGGAGGCCCGTTCCATGGCGGCAAGTTTCGACTCTGCAAGGTAGGCCGTAAGGGACTTCTGGTGCCGGATTCACATCCGCGAATTGAAGGCTTGACATTGAGGGCAGGCGTCTATGCGATGATTGGGCCCTAGGCAGCAGAGACATGCGGAATGTCTGTCCTTCGCGGGAATCTGTCACCCACAAGCGCACTTATTTATATGAGATGACACAGATGTCGAAAAAACGAGAATTTGAATTTCTAAGCAGTGGAGAAGAGCGATCGGTACTAGCCGAAACGATGAACTAACCCTGACCGTGCGGCGGGTAAGAACTGGACCACGTGGTGAGCTCTACCCTTGTATAGGGTGACGCCGGGGGTGGAGCAGACGCCGGCGGTGGGCATTCCCCACATCAATACTGCTAGAGAAAAAGTTGCCGGTCCTCATTGTTGAACCTGCTGGAAGAGCTTCTGCTCGAAGTAAAATCACATGTTTCGCTCCAAGAATGGAATGATCTGGGACAGAGTGACCATCTGAAAGGTGAGTGACCCGAGATACTGATTCAGGTCATGCAGCTCTAGAATGGGGCGCCAGCCTCCTGTCTGCTTGGGCACCAGGAAGTACCTGGAGACAAATCCTGGGTCTGCTGGAGAATCCGCCACTGGAGCTACTGCCTCCTTGACGAGGAGCTGAGCAATGTCATCTTGGAGAGCCGACTGAGTACGGGCTGATAGTCTTTCCTCCCGTGGGGCACGGATTCTGCGTGGAGGGTACTGTTTGAATGCTAGAGGCAGTTCCTGACCAACCACCTCCAAGACCCACCTGTCCGTGCTGACAGCAGACCAGGCGGAAAGGAAGTGGTGGAACTGGCCCCCCAAAGGAGGACCCAGAGTTGGTTCGACAGGAGAGAGGGTGGCAGCCCCCGCTCAGTCACTGAGCAGGCTTGGAGAGGAAGGATCCAGGACCCGAACCTCTGCCTCCTTTACGGGAGGGCCTGGGCCTGGGCCGGGGGGTGCCAAGCTTGAGCCTGCTGCTGCTGCTCTCCTTGAAAGGAGGGCTGTTAGGCCACAGGGGAAGAATGCCGAAAAGGTGGTGGCAGTCTTCTTCCTCCCTGAAGAACTTTTAGCAGAAGTGGGGTCCAAAGTGGCACTGGACTACTCAATACACCGAAGGTGACCAGCCATACCTATGTCGAAGAGATCGGTGCCCAGGAAAGGCACATCAGCTGGTTTGTGCAGAGTATCTGCTGGGAAAGAGGAACGCCTCAGCCAAGCCCTGCAGCGAGAGGCAAAGTACAGTTACGTAAGAACTTACCGTAACAGTAGATCTTAGAGAACAGCTCTTGCAGCAGGTAACACCATTAGGACTGAAGTCGGCAGGCATCAGGACCCCACGGAAATCTAGCTAGCAATCTTCAGCGGGGACCACCTCCGACATCGGTCCCGCCCCCGACGTCAGACGCAGTACATAAGGAGGCGGTCCCGCCAGATTCCCCAGTTCTCCCGCCGGAGACTCCCGACCGCAGGATGACATCAGAAGGGGACACAGAGGATCCGCCATCAGAAGAAAAGAGCTTAAGCTCTTGCCAAGGCCTGGTAGGCCATACCTCCTCCAAGGGGGAAATGGTGGGCGGGAAGGTACCTGCTGCAAGAGCTGTTCTCGAAGATCTACTGTTACGGTAAGTTCTTACATAACTGTACTATCTTACTTCGAGATACAGCTCTTGCAGCAGGTAACAACATTAGGACTGATTCCCAAGCAATAGCGCCTGAAAGCATTCTGGGAGAAGGAAATTAGGAGAAATCTTGAACAAGTCCCGACTCTAGGATAGGAGACCCTGTAGAACGGCCAGGCCGAAACCGGCTCTCCGCCGTGATGTAATATCCAGGCTATAGTGCCTAATAAATGTGTGCACTGAGCTCCAAGTAGCTGCAGCACAAATGGCCGAGGTGGAGACATTGCGCAGTGCTGCAAAGGAGGTAGCCACCCCCCCCTTGTCGAGTGGCCCCGGACTGTACCCGGGAGGGGCTTATGTTTGTTGTTGTAGCAGAATGAAATACACTGGACAAGCCAGCGAGAAAGGGTCTGCTTTGAGACTGGTTGGCCCAGCATCCTCTCAGTGAAGGAAATGAAAAGTTGCTCCGACTTGCAAAGCTCTTTAGTTCTGGTCAGGTAGAACCTTAAGGAGCGGTGAACATCCAGGGTGTGAAGCAACACCTCTCCTCTATTAGAGTACTTGGGGAAATACACAGGCAGATCGATGTCCTGGTTGAGAGTGAGGGCAGAGACCACCTTAGGCAGGAATTTAGGATTCGTCCTCAGAGACACTCTGTCCTGGCAGAAAATTAAATAAGGCTCCTTGCACATGAGAGTGCGAAGCTCGGAAACTCTCCTTGCTGACGTGACAGCAACTAAAAATAACGTTTTCCACAACAGAAAACGCAGCTTGCAATCCGCGGCAGGTTCAAAGGGGGAAGCGTGAGTTGTTCCAGGACAAAGAGTAGGTCCCAAGGAGGAACGGGATCCTTGATGGGTGGCCTAAGGTGTAACACCCCTCTCAGGAAGTCTCGAGAGGCATTAAGCTGTGCCACTGTGCGCTGTCCCACCAGGAAGTGGTATGCAGAAATCGTGCAGAGGTGCACTTTAATGGAGGAGTAGGCGAGACCCAAATGGAATAGGGAAAGCAAGTATTCCAGCACCACTTTCACCGGGCATTCTAAAGGGGAAAGGCCGCGTGCCTGCGACCATAAGCAAAAACGGCTCCACTTCATGGCATACGTCGCATGCGTTGCCAGCTTTCTGGCCGCGGAAAGGACTTCCACCACCTCTTGCGAGACCCCGTATCGCATAATGGCCATGTCTCTAGGAGCCATGCATGCAGGTTCAGTGAGCGCAAGTCCGGGTGGACTACTGAACCCTCTTCTTGAGACAACAGGTGGGAGCTGAAAGGCAACGGAACTGGAGGTTCCCGGGACAATTGCGTCAACATGGGGAACCAGATCTGCCTGGGCCAGAAAGGCGCTACCAGGATCATTGTTGCGTACTCCCTGCGCAGTTTGAGAACTCCTCTCTGGATCAACGGGAAGGGAGGGAAAGCGTAGAGGAATCTGTCCGCCCAGGAAAGGGACAACGCGTCTCGCCAGAAAACACCAGGCCCTGGATCTAGCGAGCAAAAATTGGGCAGTTTTGCGTTGGATGGGGAAGCGAACAAGTCCAACTCTGGAGTTCCCCATCGAAGAAACAGATCCTCCGCTACCTCCTGAAGGAGTTCCCATTCGTGGACTCTGGCCTGGGAACGACTCAGGCCGTCTGCGATTGTGTTGTCCACTCCGGGAACGTGAACTGCAATCAGGCTCGCGCCATGTCGGATTATCCAATCCCACACTCTCATAGCTTCCCTGCAAAGGAGGTAAGAGTGTGCGCCTCCTTGTTTGTTGAGGTAATACATCACCACCATGTTGTCTGTCTGAAGCAGAAGAGTACTCGGCGGGATTTCTAACTGAAAGGGCTACAGGGCTTAAAGGACCGCCCTCATCTCCAGCACGTTGATGTGGAGGTGGGCTTCCAAGGGTCCATATTCCCTGGGACCTCACCCTGTTCAGGTGCGCTCCCCACCCCAGCCCTGAGGCGTCTGTGGAGAGGATTGCCTCCGGGGACGGCGCTGTAAACGGGACACCCGCAGAAAGTGACCCTGGGTCTAGCCACCATTGCCAGTCTCGAATCACGGCGTCCGTGATTCTGACCGGATGCTGCATGTGGTCTTGCCTTTGGTCCCACTGCACCTTGAGCATCCACTGAGTTACCCTCAGGTGAGTTGGAATGGCCGCAGCCATGTGTCCGAGCAAGCGAAGGACCAACCGGGCGGGGACAGTCTTCGCCGAGAGATCCCTGATGAGGTATCTGATGTGTTCCGCTCTTTCGTCGGGAAGAAAGGCTTTCCCTTGGACGGTGTCCAGAACTGCGCCTATGAACTGCAGCTTCTGGGACGGTACGAGGAGAGACTTCTCGTAGTTGATAAGAATGCCCAGAGACTGGAACAGATCCTGGATGCTCTGAATAGTCAGCAACAGCGCCTCTTTGGAGGCGGCCATGAGAAGCCAGTCGTCCAGGTACGGGAACACGTAGTGGCCCTGTCTCCTTAGAGACACTGCCACGACTGCCATACACTTGGTAAAGACCCTGGGGCCCGAAGACAGTCCGAACGGAAGAGCCCGGAACTGAAAGTGCTGGCCGAGAAGAAAAAAATTACTCACCTTAGTAATGCTGTTTCTTCTAATGGAGTCTTGCTATATTATGACATATGCAGTTTGTCCCAGCCTTAGAATTGCTCCGGAGGTGAAAGTTAACTTCCATGCCAGGCATGGAATCTTGAGCGCGAGCTCGGTTGAAAAAACTCTGTTTTTCAAACTCAAACTGTCAGATCTTTTCGAGCAAAACTCACTAAGGTTCTGTGTGGAAGCTGTAAACCTACACTAGCCAACTGGCTACTAAAATATTAACACATTTTTCTGGTCCCAAAACCAAGACTCAAGTCAGGGGATCCAAAAAAAATAAAATAAAATACAACACCCAAACACCCCAAAAGAGGGTGAAAACACAAGGTGGGCATCATTAAGTGCCAACACTGCACTGCCCACCCACATCCCAAGAGCAGAGGTTCTGAGAGGGGCAGGCGGGGAGGTCATAATAGAAGACTCCATTAGAAGAAACAACATCACTAAGGTGGTAATTTTTCTTCAAACATGAAGTCTTGCTATATTATGTTACATATGCAGACACACAGCATTACCTCCATGGAGGAGGGACAGAACCTACTTAGGAAATAGGCTCTGAAGCACAGCTGTGCCAAACCGAGCATCACTCCTAGCCTGGATGTCCAGGGAGTAATGCTTGGTGAAAGTGTGTACTGTTTTCCAGGTAGCTGCTTGACATGTCTCTAAGATAGGGATGTCCCTGGCCGCAGCTAGGGACGCAGCTGTACCTCTGGTAGAGTGAGCCCTCAGGCCTGAAGGGGAAACCTTACCCAGCTTTTGATAGCAAAATTGGATACAAGAGACAATCCACCTGGCAATGGATCTTTTAGTGGCAGGTTTCCCTTTACCAGCCTCACCATAAGTGAGGAACAGTTGGAGGGAGTCAAACCTGTGACCCTTGGTACACTCTATGTAGTAACTAAGGGTTCTCTTTACATCTAAACTGTGTAGCCTCCTCTCGCCAGAGGAGGAATGGTCAGTGAAGTACACTGCAAGAGATATAGATTGATTAAGGTGGAAATCTGAAACCACCTTAGGCAAGAACTTCCTGTTAGTCCTGAGGACTACCTTATCTCTGTGAAAGGAGATAAAAATCAGGCTCCACTGACAAAGCTTGTAATTCACTTATGCGCCTGGCAGAAGTGATGGCTACTAGAAACACAGTTTTCCAAGTCAAGTACTTAAGCTCTGCTGAAGACAAAGGCTCAAAAGGCGGTTGCATTAGCTGAGCAATGTAAACATTAAGATCCAGGCAGGAGCAGGGTCCCTGAATGGAGGGTTGGTGTGAAGCAATCCCTTGAAAAACTTGAAGAATACAGGGTGAGCAGAAAGAGAAGGGCTTTTCCTGCTGAAATAAAAGCAAGACAGCTGCCAAATGCACTTTCAGGGTAGCTGGCCTCAACCTAAAGTATTTAGATGGACCATATAGTCCAGGACTGTGGGCAAATCAGCAGATTCTGGGGAAATATGCTTTCAGAGCACCATATGGAAAACCTTTTCCATTTAGAATTATAAGTAGCCTGGTGGAAGGCTTCCTAGAAGCTTTCAAGATATCGAGTACACCTTGAGAAAGGTGTAGGTCAGCAAACTAACTCCTCAAGAGCCAGGCCTTGAGGTTGAGGGATTTGAGATTCGGATACCAGACTCTCCCCTGGGCACAGGTTAACAGATTGTGATTCCCGGGGAGACACAGGGGAAGGTGGACTGCTAAGGAAAGAAGGAGTGGATACCAGGGCTGTCTGGACCAATCTGGAGCAATCAGAATCATCTTGCAAGGTTGAGATCTGATTTTGACTAGCACCTTGAACAGAGAGGAAAGGGGGAAAGGCATAGAGGAACTTCCCTTCCCAATCGAGAAGGAAGGCATACAGAGGGACTAAGCCCAACACTGGGGGCCTGCAACAAGAAAGCGGAAGTTGGTGATTGTCTGGGGCTGCAAAAAGATCTATCTGAGGGGTGCCCCACCTGGAAAATACTAACCCCAGAACTAGGGGATCCAGTGACCATTCGTGATGGCCCTGGGAAATCCTGCTGAGAGCATCTGCCAGGACATTGTCCTTGCCTGGGAGGTGAACTGCCATGAGGGAGGTGTTCAGGGAATAAGCCAGAGACCACAACTTCATTGCCTCGGTGCACAAGGTCAAGACAGAGTGCCCCTTGCTTGTTGATGTACCACACTGTAGTGGTGTTGTCTGTTCTGACCTGTACCACTTTGTTCTGAACAGATGCAGAAAAACCTGAAGTGCTAGAAAAACAGCTCTGAGTTCCAACAGATTGATGTGGAGCAGAGATTCCTGGAGGGACCACAATCCTGGGTGGTGAGGTGCCATGTGAGCTCCCCATCCCAAGAGGGACGCATCTGTAGTAAGGGTCAAGGAGTGAGATTGAGGATGAAAAGAACCCCTGTCCAGATTGCTCTGATCCTGCCACCACTGCAGGGCCTGGATCAGGGTTCGAGTTACTGGGATCAATTTGGTTAGAGGATCTCTCCTTTGAGACCAGAAGGCTCTCAAATGGAACTGAATGTCCCTCATCTGAAATCTTGCTCCTTGCATTACAGCTGTGGAAGCAGCCATGTGCCCTAGGAGCTGTAGAAAGTGCCTTGCTGGTCGAAAGACCTGCAGAGTGAAGGAGGAGGAGGCCAGAGCCACCAGGGTCTTTACTCTTTCCAGAGGAAGGAAAGCTCTTGCCTGCTTTGTGTCCAGTTCTGCACCTATGAAGGTGAGTAGCTGAACAGGCTCTAGAACTGACTTTGGAAGATTGAGAAGAAAACCTAGAGATGTAAGCAGCTGCTGGATAACCTGAAGGTGTGATCTGACTTGGTCTGGAGACTGACCCACTATGAGCCAGTCGTCCAGGTAAGGAGAGATGGCAATCTTTTGCCTTCTTAAGTGAGCAACTGCTACTGCCAGGCATTTTGTGAATACCCTTGGGGCAGAGGTGAGGCCGAAGGGCATTGCTCTGAACTGGTAATGGCCTGAGGGCAGTTCGAATCCGAGGTACTTTCGGTGGGAGCTTCTAATGAGAACATGGAAGTAGGCATCCTTGAGGTCCAGGGACGCTAGCCAGTCCCCTGGCCTTAGGGAGGGTAAAATAATTCCCAGAGTCACCATTTTGAATTTTCGTTTTAAAAGGTGCTTGTTTAGGTATCTTAGATTCAGGATGGGCCACCATTCTCCTGTCTTTTTTGGGGTAAGGAAGTACTTGGAGTACAGTCCTTTGCCCTGGTGTAGGGGAGGAACCCTTTCTACAGCTCTGAGAGCCAGGAGGGTTGAGACTTCTGTTTCCAAAGCAAGAGCCTCTAATGGATTTGCAGGTGGAAAGGATCTGGTTCTCATCTTTGGAAATTTTTGAAGCTGAGAACCAGTCCTGGTTACTACTTCCAGGACCCACTTGTCTGATGTTAAAGACTCCCAGTCCTGGGCCAGTAAGCCAGCCTGCCTGCAGTAATGGAGAATCGGCCTGGGCATCCCATCAGGGTGCCTGTTTGGCAGGGGCTTTAGGCAGAGGGGTGGGAGCAGGCCTGCTCGTGCCAGTCTGCCTCTCCTCTGAAGAACCCCTCTGGGCATAAGCGAAGAGAGCCTGGGCTGGGTAAAGGCCTGTGAAAGGCCTGCCCCTGCCCCTGGAAAGCTGCCTCTGAGGTGGCTTGCCTCTCCTTGGCCTATGCACTCCTATAAGTGGTCCTATACTCATCCATTTTCTTCATGTAATTCTCTGTCTGCACCGCAAAGAGAATTACCCAGAACAGGAAAATCCATGGCCTTAGCCTGGGTATCCTGTGACAGGCTAGTGCACTTGAGCCAAGCCATTCTACGAAAAGCCACAGATGTAGCCATGACTCTTGAAGATACATCAGTAGAGTCCACTGCAGCATGGAACTGCACCTTGGATGCCTCAATACCATCAGCAGCCACCTGTTCCAGCTCCTTGGCAAGCTGGCCAGGGACCTGTTTGCTAAAGCCATAACAGTATCCCATCTGGATTTCTGTATCTTGCAACATAGGCCATATAATTTGCCTGTCCGAGTCCCAAGGATGCTGCCATGCATTGTTTCTTTGCCATGGCATCAATCCTCCTGGAGTCCTTGTCGGGGGTGTGAAGCCAAGGGAATATTTACTATCACAGGCTGCAGCCTGCACTACTACAACATGGCTGCATTGTTGTGAAAGGAACTCCATCAGAGCCTGACAATGTGTACCTCCTGTCCATCTTTTTTATCCACAGGAGGTAAAGAATTAGAGCTTTAAAATTTTATTGTCTGTTTCCTAAAAGATTTATGTAAAGGAATAGACAATCTCCTGGACCGGGGATATCCATCATTTCCACATAGTCAGGCTCCTCCTGTTCATCCACAGCTTCTTCAAAAGGGAGCTGGAGGGTTTCAGCAACTTTTTATAAAACAGAAAATGAGAAGGGACTCAAAGCCTAGGGAGACACTCCTGAAGTTCTGTCTGGGAGATGTCGGTTCAATGGGCACATCAGACTTTCAAAATCACATTCACTCTCTTCATAATCCTCCTCCCCCTCCTCTGGTTCATAAAATTCCTCTATATCATATTCTTGAACCGGTGGAACCGACCGAACCGACCGTTTACCTGATGGTGCCTGTTCGGACGGAACCAGGGAAAGCGACTGGACAATTTGGATCGCTTTGGCTATCTCTGCAGCGGTTGGAGAAGGAAATTTTGGCTCCACACCTTCTGATTTTCTAGTCCTCTTTGCTGGAACTGGCTCCTCAGAGTCAGCTCTTAGTTTGCCCAGTATGAAGCCTGGTCAGAGGGCACTCCCTCTCAGTTCGGTTGGCACGAACCGGGCCAGCCATCGGGTCAGTGGGCGTTTGGCCTCTCGTTCCCTGAGCCTACCAACTCTCTTATCTAGGGTAGCTGCAGGAAATTCTTGCAAATTGGCAGTCTGCATTGAGGGTGGTCAAACCCCAGACAATAAACACATGTGGTGTGTGGTCCCAGCCTTGTAAAAGGCTTCCCCACAGACACTACAGTGCTGAGGCAAGTGGGCCCAGTTTTTCTTTTGGGTTTCTCATACCATAATACCAGCCTAACAAAAACTTGCCCTTTTCAATACAAATCGCCAAAAGACACCTTATCGGTTCCCAACGTCGTGTCATGGGTACGATGGAAAAAACATAATGAAATCCGTTTTTTTTTAGAACCGATAAAGAACCAGGAACCGCACTCTAATGTAATTTAATACGTTTTAACAACAACCTGATCGGTTCAAACCGAACCATGATAACGTTGCAAGTTCCACACGAGAAGCGTAAAACCTATCTATTACTTACGATACCACAGACAGAGCTTGAACCAACCGGTTGCGGTTAAAATACACAAATGCGGTTTAAGAAACCGAGAAATAACACTTTTTAACCGACAAAATGAACCGAGCAGTAGGAGGAATCTCCGGAGCGACTGTTCAGTGAGGCGGAGTAAAGAATCTGACAGTTTCAGTTTGAAGAACAACAGATAGTTTTTTCAACCGAGCTCGCACTCAAGATTCCATGCCTGGCATGGAAGTTAACTCTTTCACCTCCAGAGCAGTTCTAAGGCTGGGACAAACTGCATATGTCATAATATAGCAAGACTTCATGTTTGAAACTCGAAGCGCAGGAACCTCCTGTGCGCTTGAGCTACTGGGATGTGCAGGTAGGCGTCCTGCATGTCCAGGGACGCTAAGGCGGCGTCCTTCAGCATGGGAAGGAGTCCTTGGAGGGTCACCATGTGAAAACGTTTGTAGGCGACAGACATGTTGAGGTCGCTGAGGTCCAGGATTGGACGGAGGTCCCCCGTTTTCTTCGGAACCAGAAAGAAGTGGGAATAGTATCCGGATCCTATCTGGTTCTCTGGGACATACTCCACCGCTCCCTTTTGCAGGAGCGCGAGTACCTCTTGCCTGATGAGTGATCTGTGCTGACCCGAGTAACGGGAGAGCAGAGGAGGCCTTGTGGGTGATTTGTCCGCAAATTCTATAAAGTGGCCTCTTTCGACCAACTGAAGGACCCACCTGTCGGTGGTTATGGACTGCCACCCTGGCAAGTAGTCCGCAATGCAGCCCCCGACCTTGGTGTCCCGTTGATCCTGAGGGGTGGGGGCCAGGAAGAAGTCATGCTGTGGCGGCTGAGGGTCCAGTGGGCTGGGCCGACTTAGCTGGTCGTTGGCTTCGGCCCGCGGACAACTTCCCCTGGGCTCTGCGGGAGAAGGAGCCCCTCTGTTGCGGGACGGCGCGGGACTGCTGTCTCTGCATCCGGCCTCGAAAACGGCTTTGGTTCCTACGAAAGGAACTAAGCTTGGGTCTGTAGATGGCCTGGACAGACCGCACCGCCTTCCCAGCCTCTTGAAGTTTGGTGAGGACCTTCTCGAGGACTCACCAAAGAGAACTTCTCCATGAAACAAGGCGTCCAGGATGTTCTTCTAGACGTCCGGGGTGAATCCGGAGACATGGAGCCATTAGTGTCTCTGGAGGCATACGCCTGAAGCTGCCGCTCTGGCCGAGGAGTCCACGGAATCATACGCGGCTCGCAGCACCTGGGTTCCCACGTCCGAACCCGTACGAAGGAGTTGCAGCAACTCCTCCTTCTGCTCACCTTCTGGCATCTTTTCCGCCAGATCCAGTCCCTGCTCCCACAAGGCGTTTTCAAACTGTACCATGTGGGTCAAGTAGTCGAGGGATCTGATGGCGCAGGTAGCGGATGCATACATGCGCCTGCCCATAGCGTCCAGCTGCTTGGACTCTGGGTCCGGTGGCAGGGTGCTCAAATGTTGCGGCCTCTGGGACCAGTCATGAGAGGCTGTAATGACCAGAGAATCGGCCAGAGGGTGTGATGCCAAGTACTGGTCCTCTCTAGGGGCCTTGTACAGGTGGTCAGCTTTCTTCAGCATCGCCAGAAGAGAGTGCGGACGTTTCCACGCTGCCTTGGTGATGTCCACGAATGTGTCTACCAAGAGTGGCACCACCATAGGCTTTGGATCTTTTTGCCGAAGATATCTGGCAAGGCGTAATCTCTCGGGATCTAGTTCCTCTGCATCCCAGCCCATGTTCTCCTGGATATGCCTCAATCTCTGAGAATGATGGGTCATCCGGAGGAGATCTGGGAAGCTCACGTGGGTCCGGAGAAGGGACGTTGATCGGAGAGGGGGATCTGGATCCGTCCGAGAAGTCCGATCCCATGTCCTCCGTCGAAGGAAAGGGCGGCGTCTTCTGGGTCTCTTGGGGCTAGGTGACCCTGAAGAAGATCTGGACGGAGGTCTCCTTTTTTCTGGTCTACCCCTAGGAGGATCCTGCGGCTCCTGGAGGGGAGAGGTACTCTGCCGCAGCCCTGGGTGAAGTAGAGTGCGGGGGCCCGGCAGTCGCAGAGTGGAGGAGGAGGAGGAAGAGGAGGAGGTGTGGGAACCACATCCCTTTTTATGGTGTCCCACCAGTAAGTAAACAACTCCTTGACCTCTGATATGCTGAGGCCCGACGACGGACCGGGCGCCGATGGCCGGTCGTCAGGTTCTGGCGTCGGCTCCCCAGGGGTCTCAGGTTCCCGAGGGGTTCCCTGGGGGATGCGACAGGACCAGGTTCGCCCGTCTGGTCCTCTGGCTGGGTCAGCTCCTCCTCAGTGATCGCCTCTTGACCGATGTCAGTGGGCGGCGAAGGGGTCCTCTTCTCAGTAGGTACGGACGTCGGTCCCCCGGCCGGCGTCTGTGGAGGCGAAGGCCTAACCAGCGACGGGCGTCTGGCGGTCGTCGGTTCTCGGGACCGATGGTGTTTGGCTGACATCGGGTGGGCCGGCGTCGGATCAGACGATCTCAAGTGAAGTCAGCTCTTTGGTCTTCCGCTGGGGAGGAGGCGGCAAAGAGACTGACCTGGCGTCTGGTTCCAAATGGTGGGAACCGGACTTGTGATGGTGATGGCGGTCACCCGACCTCGACAGGGCCTTAGTAGCCGAGGACGAAGAAGGTCTGGAGGTCTTGGCCTGAGGAAGAGAGGAGGAACTTGAAGGAGTCTTCACCGCTGCAGGGGGAAGCTAAGAGCGGGCCCGGGAAGGGGAGCGGTCGGACCGGGAGCCGGAGCTACGGGAGTCAGAGGCCCTAGACGGGGACCTGGATCTCACACTCTCCCTATGCTTCTCAAGGTGTCTCTGGGCCTTGTCGGAAGATTCCCCTTTGGAGGCTGCGTCCATGGCCTTAATCTTTTCCTCGAGCAGGAACGCCTGAAGGGCCTACTGGCGACGGATCCGGGTCCGGCTATTGAACCAATGGCAGAAGGAGCAGGCCCGGGTGTCGTGGTCTGGGCCCAGGCACTGGATGCAGGGCAAATGCGGGTCTTTGAACGGGATTTGCTTCCCACAGGCGCACTTAGACGGATGGCCTTCAACGGAGGTTGGAGATGACATCAGACAGTAACTGAGCCGAAGAAAACTTTCTCCTAAAGGAAGAACTTAACCAGGTGTCGCACGCTAGAAACGAACCGAAGGGTTGAGACATGCAAGTCGATGGCGGGAAAGAACTGGGGAATCTGGCGGGACCGCCTCCTTATGTACTGCGTCTGACGTCGGAGGCGGTCCCTGCTGAAGACTGCTAGCTAGAAGATTTCTGTGGGGTCCTGACGCCTGCCGGCTTCAGTCCTAATGGTGTTACCTGCTGCAAGAGCTGTATCTTGAAGTAAGATCTGCGGCTGCCAACAACCGGGCACAAAAGTCCCCAATGTCTAGGGCCATATGAAGCTGCTGTTTGGCAACAGCCCGGCCATGGTCCCGGACTTGCTAGACCGTGGTCTGCATGTCCGCGGGGAGATGTGGGATGACTTCATCCAAAGACCCCCAAGAGGGCATGGGAGAAGTGTGCCATGACAACGGCCGAACTTGCCTGACGGAGGCCAAAAGACGAAGCCGCATAGACCTTCCAAGCCAAATGATCCAAGGTTTTTGGATTCCTTCTCAGGGAGTCTATCAGTGTTGGCAGAAAGTACAGTTATCCAAGAACTTAGCAAAACAGGAGGCTCTTGCAGTAGGTAACTACAGATAGGACTGAAGCCGGCAGGCGACAGGACTCCACAGAAAAATTTCTAGCTAGCAGTCTCTGCCGGGGGACCGCACCCACATCAGGTGACAGAAGTCAGTATAAAGGGGCAGTCCCCTACACCCGCCTTCCAGTTCTTTCCTGCCAAAGGCCAAAAAGGCAAGACGAGAGAGAGAAGCTGATGATTCCCTCACTGGAAAAGCTGAAAAAGCTAAGGGGGGTGGGGTGGGATGGAGGGCAGGAAACTTAGAAACATAGAAGTTGACAGCAGATAAGGACCGCAAGGCCCATCCAGTCTGCCCATTTCTTTTTCTACCTTATAAATGTGCCATCGGCCTTTGCTCTGTCAGTGGCCTATCTAGTCATACTCATTTGTATTGCTCCCTTATGCCTGTCCCATGCCTGTTTGAAGCCCTGCACTGTATTCATAGCCACCACTTCTTGAGGTAGGCCATTCCATGCATCCACCATCCTTTCTGTGAAAAAGAATTTCCTCACATTCCCCCTTAATCGGCCCCCCTCTAATCTCATGCTGTGTCCTCTTGTCCTGCTATTTTTCTTATATTTAAACATGTTAGACTTTCACCTTAATGCCCTTAAGGTGTTTGAATGCCTCGATCATATCACCTCTCTCCCTCCTTTGCTCAAGGGTATACATATTGAGCTCTGTTAATCTGTCCTCATATGTCTTCTGATGCAGTCCCTGCACCATTTTGGTTGTCCTTCTCTGGACTGCCTCAATTTGGTTAATGTCCTTGTGAAGGTGTGGCCTCCAATACTGCACGCAGTACTCCAGATGGGGCCTAACCAGTGTCTTGTAAGAAAAAATTACTCACCTTATTAATGTTTCTTCTAATGGAGTCTTGCTATATTATGACAGTAGCAGTTTGTCCCACCACTAGAACTGCTCCGGAGGTGAAATGGTTAATACCATTCCAAAACAGAACTTTGAGCACGAGCTCTAAGGTGCAGCTCTATCTGTGTTATTTCAAACCTGAACTGTCAGATCTTTACGAGCAAAAACTCACTAAGGTCTGTGTGGAAGCTGTAACCTACACTAGCCAAATGGCTACCTAAATATTAACAACCATTGCTGGTCCCAACACCCAAGACTCAAGTCAGGGGACCAGAACTAACACAATTCTAACATGAGAATAAAACAACAGTATAATAAAACACACACACACCCCAAACTCCCAAAAGGAGAGAAATGCTAAAAGGGCATAAAATAGTGCCCACACTAAGTTGCCCGTACCCCACCCAAGTAGAAGTTCTGAGAGGAGCAGGATGGGGGGGGAGGTCATAATATAGCAAGACTCCATTAGAAGAAACAACATTACTAAGGTGAGTAATTTTTTCTTCAAACATGAAGAAGTCTTGCTATATTATGACAGTAGCAGACTACACAGCAGTACCTCCATGGAGGAGGGGCAGAACCTACTTAGGGAATAGGCTCTGAAGAACAGCTGTGCCAAACCGAGCATCTCTCCTGGCCTGACATCCAGGAGTAATGCTTGCAAAAGTAAAATTGCTTTCCAAGTAGCAGCCTGGCATATCTCTAATATAGGGATGTCTCTGGCAGCAGCTAGACGCAGCCGACCCTGGTAGAATGAGCCCTCAAGCCAGAGGGGGGATCTCTGCCCAGTTTCTGATAACAAAATTGGATACAAGAGACAATCCACCTGGCAATTGATCTCTTAGTGGCAGGTTTGCCTTTCCCAACTTCACCATAGGTAAGGAAAAGTTGGAGGGATTCGAACCTGTGACCTTTGGTACGCTCTATATAGTAACTAAGAGCTCTCTTAACATCCAGGCTGTGCAACCTCCTTTCACCAGAAGAGGAGTGATCAGTGAAAAATACTGGAAGGGAGCTAGATTGGTTAAGATGGAAATCTGAAACCACCTTAGGTAAAAACTTCCTATTAGTCCTAAGGACTACCTTATCCCTGTGGAAAGAAAAAGTCAGTTTCCACTGACAAGGCTTGCAACTCACTTATGCGTCTAGCAGAAGTGATAGCCACCAGAAAAACAGTTTTCCAAGTTAGATACTTAAGCTCTGCAGAAAACAGAGGTTCAAAAGGGTTGCATTAACTGGGCAATACAAACATTAAGGTCCCAGGCAGGGCCGGTTCCGAAAAGGTGTGATTAGTATGGAGTAATCCCTTAAAAAACTTGGAAACACAGGGTGAGTGGAAAGAGGGATGACTTTCCTGCTGACACAAAAGCAGATACAGCTGCCAAATGGACTCTCAGGGTAGCTGGTCTGAGACCAAGGAATTAAGATGGACCATGTAATCTAATACAATGGGCAAATCAGCAGATTCTGGGAAATATTTTTCCCAGCACACCAAATGGAAAACCTTTTCCATTTAGAACTAGAAGTAGCCCTAGTGGAAGGCTTTCTGGAAGCCTTTAGGATTTCAAGAACACCTTGAGAGAGGTGTAAATCAGCAAACTCTAACTCCTCAAGAGCCAGGCCTTGAGGTTGAGGGATTTGAGGTCCGGATACCAAACCCTTCCCTGGGCACAAGTTAACAGGTTGTGAATCCTGGGGAGGGAAAGGGGAAGATGGATTGTCAGTGACAGCAGGAGTGGGTACCAGGGCTGCCTGGCCCAATCCGGGGCAATCAGAATCACCCTGCAAGGCTGAGATCCGATTTTGACTAATACTTTGAATAGGAGAGGGAAGGGAGGGAAAGCATAAAGAAACTTCCCCTCCCAATCCAGGAGAAGGGCATCCAGGGGGACTGAGCCCAACACTGGAGGCCTGCAACAGAACAGAGGAAGTTTGTGATTGTCCCGGGCTGCAAAAAGATCTATCTGAGGGGTACCCCATCTGGCAAAGACTAGCCCCAGCACTTGAGGATCCAGGGACCATTTGTGATGGCCCTGGGAAATCCTGCTGAGAGCATCCGCTAGGACATTGTCCTTCCCTGGAAGATGAACTGCTATGAGGGAAGTGTTCAGGGAATAGGCCAGAGACCACAACTTCATTGCCTCGGTGCACAAGGCCGAAGACCGAGTGCCCCCCTGTTTGTTGATGTACCACATTGTTGTGGTGTTGTCTGTTCTGACTTGTATCACCTTGTTGTGGACAGATGCAGAAAATGCTTGAAGAGCTAAAAAGACAGCTCTGAGTTCCAGCAAATTGATGTGGAGCAGAGATTCCCGGGGACCACACTCCCGAGTGGAAAGGTCACCCATGTGGGCTCCCAACCCAGAAGGGAAGCATCTGTAGTGAGAGTCAAATTGTGAGCAGGGGAATGAAGGGACCCCAATCTTAAATTGCTCTAATCCTGCCACCACTGGAGGGCCTGGATCAAGGTTCGAGTCACTGGGACCAACTTGGAAGGGGTCTCCTCTGAGACCAATAGGTTCTCAAGTGAAACTGAATGTCTCATCTGAAATCTTGCTCCCTGCACAACAGCTGTGGATGCAGCCATGTGTCCCAGGAGCTGCAGAAAGTGTCTTGCTGGTCGAGAGACCTGCAGGGTGAAGGAGGAGGCCAGAGTCACTAAATCGTCACCCTTTCTAAGGAAGAAAAGCTCTGGCTAGCTTTGTGTCCAACTCTGCCCCTATAAAGGTGAGTACCTGGACTGGTTCCAGAACCGACTTTGGTAGATTTAGCAGAAAGCCCAGGAGAGCAGCTGGGTAACTTGCAGGTGAGATTTTACCTGTTCTGGGGACTGGCCTACAATGAGCCAATCGTCTAGATAGGGAAAACAGCAATCCTTTGCCTCCTTAAGTGAGCCACTGCTAGACACTTTGTGAATACCCTTGGGGCAGAGGTAAGGCAAGGGCATTGCTCTGAACTGGTAATGACCTGAGGGTAGTTCAATCTGAGGTACTTTCGATGGGAGCTTCTGATTAGGGACGTGGAAATAGGCATCCTTGAGGTCCAGGGAGGCTAACCAGTCCCCTGGCCTTAGGGAGGGTAAAATCATTGCCAGAGTTACCATTTTGAACTTTGGTTTCAAAAGATGCTTGTTCAGATATCTGAGGTCTAATATGGGCCGCCATTCTCCTGTCTTTTTTGGGGTAAGGAGGTATCTGGAATACAGACCCCTGCCCTGGTGCAGGGGAGGAACCCTTTCCACTGCTCTGAAAGCCAACAGGGTTGAGACCTCTGCTTCCAGAGCAAGGGTCTCTGAAACACTTGCAGGTAGAAAAGTCTGGTTCTCAACTTGGGAAACTTTTGAGCGAGAACCAGACCCTGGCTCACTACTTCCAGAACCCACTTGTCTGAGGTTAAGAGCCCAGTTCTGACTGAAGTAAGCCAGCCTGCCCCCACCGTAAAGGAGACGGCCCTGGGCACCCCATCAGGGTGCCTGCTTAGCAGGAGCTTTAGGCTGAGGGGGGGAGAGCCTGCCCACCCCTCGTCTGCCTCTCCCTCTGAAGAAGCCCCTCTGAGCATAGGCAGAGGCCAGAGTCTGGTAAAAGGCCTGTGAAAAGGCCTACCCCTACCCCTGGGGGTATGCCTCTGAGGAGTGGCTTGCCGCTCCTTAGCTTGGGCACTTTTGTAAGTAGTCCTATATTCATCCATCTTTTTCATGTAATTCTCCGCCTGCTCCCCAAACAGAGAATTTCCCACCACAGGAAAATCCATAGCCTTAGTCTGGGTATCCTGTGACAGACTAGTACACCTGAGCCAGGCCAACCTACGAAAAGCTACAGATGTGGCCATGACCTAGAGGAAACATTAACATCCACAGCAGCATGAAACTGTACCTTAGAAGCCTCAATGCCATCAGCAGCCACCTGTTCTAGTTGCTAGCCAGCTGGCCATGGGCTTGCTTGGCTAATTCCATAACAGTATCCCATCTAGATTTCTGATACCTAGCTACATAAGCTATATAATTTGCTTGCCTGAGTCCCAGAGGCTGCCATATACTGTTTTTCACCATGGCATCAATCTTCCTGGAATCCTTGTCAGGAGGATGTGAAGCCAGGGGGATATTAGCTTTATCACAGGCTGCAGCCTGAACTACCCCAACATGACTGCATTGCTGAGAAAGGAATTCTGTATCAGGACCTGACAATGTGTACCTTCTGTCCATCTTTTTATCTACAGGAGGCACAGAATTAGGAGCTTTTAACATTTTTATTGTTTGCTTCCTAAAAGACTTATGCAAAGGAACAGACAATCTCCTAGACTCTGGAATATCCATCATTTCTACAAAATCAGGCTCCTCTTGCTCATCCACAGCTTCTTCCAAGGGAAGCTGGAGGTTTCAGCAACTTTTTGTAAAACATAAAATGAGATGGGGACTCAGATAGCATAGGGGAGATTCTAGAGGTCTGTCTGGGAAATGTCCGGTTCAATGGGCACACCCAGACCTTCCCAGCCACATTCATACTGTTCATAATCATCCTCCCCCTCCTCTGGTTCATAAAATTCCTCAACATCATATTCCTGAACCACTGGAACCGGACGAACCGACCTTTTGCCAGATAGTGGCGGTTCGGACGGAACCTGAGACAGTGACTGGACAATTTGTATGGCTTTTGCTATCTCTGCAGCAGTTGGAGAAGGGGTTTTGGACTCCAAACCTGCTGACTTTGTTTTCTTTACTGGAATTGGTTCCTCAGAACCAGCTTTTCTTTTGCCAGAGGAAGTCTCGCCCTGGTCAGAGGGCACTCCCTCCGGTTCGGTTGGCACCGAACCGGGCTGGCCATCCGGGTCAGCGGACTTTTTGGCCTCTCGTTCCCTGAGCCTGCCCAATCTCTTTTCCAGGGTGGCTGCAGGGAAATTCTTACATATCTGGCAGTCTGACTGGAGGTGGTCAAACCCCAGACAATAGACACATGTGGTGTGTGGGTCAGCCTTGGCAAAGACTTCCCCACACATCACAGTGTTGAAACCCAGTGGGCCCTGTTTTCTTTGGGTTTCTCAGACATAATGCCAGCCTAACCAGAAAACTTGCCCTTTTAACGGCAGTGCCAGGCAAGACACCCTTATTGGTTCCCAACCGTGTCACGGGTATTGGAAAAAACCATAATAAAATCAGTTTTTTTTTTAGAACCGATAAGAACCGGGAACCGCACTCTAAAATGTTAAACTTTAAAGTTAATAAGTTTTAAACCCAGCTGATCGGTTCAAAACCGAACCGATAAACTTACAAGTTCCACACAGACAAAACCTTTAATTTACTTACGATTACCACAGACAGAGCTTGAACCGAACGGTTTTGTGGTTAAAATAAAACTATTCTCGGTTGAATCGAACCGAGAAAACACTGTTTAAACCGAGAAATGAACAGAGCAGTAGGAGAAATCTCCGGAGCGACTGTTCACTGAGGCGGAGTAAAGAATCTGACAGTTCAGGTTTGAAATTACACAGATAGAGCTGCTTCTTAGAGCTCGTGCTCAAAGTTCTATTTTGGAATGGTATCAACCATTTCACCTCCGGAGCAGTTCTAGTGGTGGGACAAACTGCTACTGTCATAATATAGCAAGACTTCATGTTTGAAAGAGGGATTATTACCTCCCTCTAGGTAGGTATTACCTACTGCAAGAGCCTCTCTCGAAGACCTACTGTTACAGTAAATTCTTACATAACTGTATTATCTTACTTCGAGAGGGCTCTTGCAGTAAGTAATTACAGATAGGACTGAGTCCCAAGCAGTCTGGAACAAGAAGGAGCAAACGGGAGGAGGAAAACTACCCAAATGTAGATCCTCAGGCTGTTAAGGTCTTAGGAAGGAAGACCTTGCAGAACAACCAACCCCAAACCTGCTCTATGGCGAGAGGCAATGTCCAAAATTTAATATTTCGTAAAAGGTATGGACAGAAGTCCAAGTTGCGGCCACACAGATGTCTGCCACAGACATTCTGGAAACAAGCAGCCGAGGCAGCGACCCTTCCGGTGGAGTGGCCTCTGACTTGACCCAGCAGGTCTTGTACTTGTCATAACAGAAAGTGATACAATGGGTCAACCATTTAGACAGGCATTGCTTGGAAACATCATTGCCTTCTTTTACGAGGGAAAGAGATAGTTGATCAGTCTTTCTGAGATCCTTCGTCCTGGTGCTTTAGTGTCTCAGAATTTGGTGAACATCCAAAGTATGCAAGAGGTACTCCCCCTGATTGGAGTGCTGCATAAAGAAAGCAGGCAGCTCCATCGATTGGTTCAGTGTAGAGTCTGCTACCACCTTGGGGAGAAACTTAGGGTTGGTACGCAGAGCCACCTGTTCCTTGTGAAAAATCAAAATATGGGATTTTGCACATGTGGGCCTGGAGCTCTGAAATCTTTACAGCAGAAGTAATGGCCACAAGGAAGAGAGTCTTCCATGAAAGGAACTTTAGGTCTGCTGAGGCTGCTGGCTCGAAAGGAGGCAGAGTAAACTTCTCCAGAATAAAATTAAAATCCCATGGAGGAGCAGGAGTGTGAATAGGGGGTCGCAAGTGGAGAACCCCTCTAAGCAACATCTTAGAGACTTCCAACTGCGCAAAAGTCCTATCCCCAAAAGGAACATGGTAAGCGGAGATAGCCGCCATGTGAACCTTCAGAGACGAATGACAGACCCAGATCAAAGAGATGGCGCAGGTGATCCAAAAGCCACCCAACAGAGCACTAGAATGGCTCAAAATCTTTGGAAGTGGCCCAAATAGAGAACAGTTTCCACTTCATGGCATAGGTGGATCTAGTGGAGGGCTTTCTGGCCTCCACCAGAATCTCAGCTACCAATGGGGAAACCACGAAGCGAGCTTGAGCTACGTCTGCAGGAGCCACGCGTGCAACTGAAGGGACTTGAGGCCTGGATGGACAAGGGTACCTCGATCCTGGGTCAGCAAAAGTTGCAAGACAGGAAGAGGAGGTTCTTCTGAATACTGCTGCAGAAGAGAAAACCAAACTGGCCTGAGCCACAAAGGAGAGATTAGTATCATGCGAGCTCCTTCTGAGCAGTGTTTCTGCAAGACCCTCGGA
This sequence comes from Neoceratodus forsteri, assembly GCA_016271365.2. Lineage (NCBI taxonomy): Eukaryota > Metazoa > Chordata > Ceratodontiformes > Ceratodontidae > Neoceratodus > Neoceratodus forsteri. The sequence continues at coordinate 356,578,115 of CM028137.1, read as the reverse complement.
ATCAAAGGGATCGGGGGAAGGCAAAGACGAATCTGCCCTTCCAGTCTAGAGACAGAGCGTCTCTCAAAAAAAAAAATGCAGCGCCCTGGAGCAAGTGAGCAGAAGTCGGGAAGTTTTACGTTGTGAGGGGACGCGAACAGGTCTACCTGTGGGGTTCCACAACGTAGGAAGATATCGCCCGCTACCCCCCGATCCAGTTCCCACTCGTGAGCGGACAACCAACTGAGGTGGTCCACCAATGTGTTCTTGACCCCCGGAACGTGAATCGCTGTGAGGTGAAGGTTGTGCTGCACTGTCCAATCCCAAACTCGCATCGCCTCCCTGCACAGAGGGTAGGAACGAGTTCCTCCCAGTTTGTTGATGTACCAGATCTCTCCAGATCCCAAGAATGTCTTCACCGAGATGAAGACGAAGTCCTTTTCCTGCTTACGGGACTGAAAGGAGTGCGTGCCCACAGGACTAAATCCCTTAGTTGGGAGGGACTGGCACAACTGTCGGAAAGAAGCAGAGAAAGTGAAGCTTGGGTTGAGCGAAATGAAGAAGCTCTGAGGGGAAGATTCCCTGGCACGAGGTGCATCTTCCTCGAAGGCTTGCATGCATTCCAATTGCTCTGCGGATCCCGCGGCCGCAGAAGCCGTCCACCGAGCCTCCTTTCATTTCATCGGAGGATTACATTTTTCCAGCCTCCCCAACTTCAGGCATGCAAGATGGTTGTTGAGGATGTTAGGGTGAAATGCAAGACAAAATTCGCACTTCAAGGTGTCATGGTCAACACCCAAACAATAGACGCACGCGGTGTGGGGGGGGGATCGGGCGCGCAACATCTTCTAACCGCTCTAACACCAGCAAAATCTGGGAGAAAACTTGTCTTCCATAATCAAAGATAACAGTCATGATCGCTAATGCGAACTAAACGGATTTTCGGAACAACAAAAGGTATTGAAGCCAGGGCCTACAAAATGCGGGAGCATGAAGGAGGCAACCTGAATCTTCCAGCGGAAAGGAAGATCTGGCGTCGGTGGGGCAGGGGGCCAAGGGATATACCGCTCGGGTGGGAGGAACCAGCTTGAAGACCTTCTGGCAATCAAAGGGAAAGGGACATGCCAAGAAGTGTGGATAAACAACATATCCACGATCCTAGAAAGAAGATCTTCCATCACACTGTCAGAGGGTTTGCATTCCATCACTTAAAATGAGTCATCCACTGCTTTGCAGAAGAGGGAGAGACTTACCCAGATCCACTTCTACCCAAAAATAACCTCCAAGGGCAGATCAGGACCAGGGAGATGCCACCACCTGGATCAGGGAGGAGTTCAGAGCCATCCGTGGTGCCAACACCGCACATGGCACCACACCCAGCAATGGCACCGCCGATTCCACCACCCAGAGCCAATACCACATGGCACCACTGCACAGTGCCGCTGATGGCTACACACAGCACCGAAGACAGCATGGGTACCGCAAGGCAATGCCACACCACATGGCACCAAAGCACTGGTGCCAGACATGGCACCACATGGAGCAGCCACAACGCATGGTGCCAGAAATTGCTACTGGACCTAGACCAGAAGTAAGAGGAAAAAGGAAATGGTACCCATGCTGGGCCCTGCAGAGAAAAAACGCGAGGGGGGTGCATCAATGGCATTGGCACGAGAGGGCACCACGCACATTCTGGGCTGGCCAACCCAGCCGCGGCCCATCAGCCAGAAGGCTCTAGACCACTAGCCAGGACAACTGGGCAGACGCCATACCCCCTGCTCCAAGAGCAGCTCAGAGGTGAAACTCGTCACCAGAACCCCACTGAGGACAGAGATGGGAACTGGTGTCTAAGATCATGGCCGTTAAGAGCACAGCCACGGGGAACCCACCAGAGTCAGTTCTGGCTTACCGCTCTCAACCAGTGACGAGCAACGCGCAGCCATACCAGAGGGCAACCTTGAGAGGTACGGATTCTTCTTCCACCTAAAGGAGGAAGAAGAGCTGGAGGTCAAGCAGAGTCAGGTCCTGAAACTACATCTGTGCTACGGGCGGACTGCCACTGGCATACTACCATTAGTTTGAATGAGTGGTGGAGACTTGAGTCCAGGAAGATCATGGAGTCCCATTAATAAACCGACCCAGGAGACCAAGACACAGAAGGAATTAAATGCCCTATATGTGAAGGACCTGCAATTTTTGAGATCAAAGGTGGAGTTGCTCAAACTCACAAAGACAGTCGAACATCCAAATTGTGGGCTTCCCCCTCCCGCTGTCAGGTAAAAAATACCTACTTTCAAATACTGAACATCTCATTTTGACCAACTTGCAATTACTCCCAGCCAATTAAAATCAAGGCTTTGCTATTCCGATGAGGGATCAGCCACGTGGAGACACTGCCCGAGACCCAACAGCCACTGCGACCTTTTCTAGCACTGAGGCACATATTCCTCTCCTGCTGACAGCCAGGGATCAAGGAGATATTTGGGATGACTGCATCCTTTCCCCATTTAAAGATATCTGCTCTAAAACTCAATTGCATAAAAAAAAAAACTCAAGTTTCCAGCACCCCCCCATGTCTATAGTTACTGTATAGATATTTAGTGGACTACCTGAAATGAGGCACTGAACGCTCATGACAACAGCATTCCATGCTGTTAGGTTCAGCTCTAAAAGCTACAGGTGTACCAGTCAGCCCCCAGTCAGTGTGCACATCCCCAAGAGTGGATTTTGTTACTCTCAAGAATACTGTCCAATGGGGCCGGCCCGGTGGCGCTAAGGGTTGAGGCGCGGGCAGCCACACATGGCATACACGGCGACCCTTGGGTTTGGGAGTGAGCCCTGGTGCCCGGGTCGGCAGCAGCAGGATAGGATTGAGCGCCTGCTGGGCTGCTCTCCTATCCCAGGAGGAGGGCTCTGGGGTGTCCGGTGCACAAGCAGCCCTTGGTGGAGACCTAGGGTGCTGCCGACCACTGAACAGCACATAAGTTGGTGTAGCCCGATGTCTGCAGGGTTGCCGACATGCACCATGCAAGGGAAGGGGGGAGAAGCACACACATTAAGGGGAAAAAACCCTCCCACCAGATAGGCGATGGCCCCTCCAGTGTCACAGCCACCACACGCCCAATGCTGGTTCTCCGCCACTGCCCCTTTGATCTCCCAGGGAAGCAGCCCCACCTCCCCACCGTTGGAGTCGTAACGTCCTTGAAGATGGAGAACACAGTGGGCAGTAGAGCGACAACGGTGAGCAAGGTAGCCCGAGAGAGTGTTCCGTCGGGAGGAGAAGAAACAGTTGGGGGAGGAGAATACTGTCCAATGTATTTAGAGACTCACTGAAAAGAATAAATAAGGTGGACTGCTATGAATAGTAACAATTTGAGGTCACAAGGGCTAGAGTAAAAAAAAAAAAAAAAAAAAAAGACAGGAGGGAGGCTCAGGAGGGGCATGAGGACATTTTACAGAAAAGGTGGTGGAACCATGGAAGAGTTTACCAACCGAGGTGGTAGGTGACAAAACCACCAGTGGTTTCAAGCACAGTTGGGACAGAGTGACGTGTAAAGTGGTTACTCGAGTGGACGGAGACTAGGAGAGGAGTGGGGGCAGGCTAGGACCCTGAATGGACTATAAGTCCCAGGGTTAGATAGGGTACCACAGGCAGACTGGATGAACCACTGGTCTTTCTGCAGTCATTGTCTAGGTTTCTATATTAATCATATTGTAAGTAAATCTCACAGACAACACTGGAGCGAACAGAAAAAGTTAGTGACAAATTTCTTTTGTACATGTGTTTCACAATGCAGTCTACTCACCTGGGTTACAATGGAAGATTTGATGGGCCTGATCTTGCTCCATGCCCCAGCCGGTTCTTGTGCTGCGTCAGGTGAAACAGTTTTCTCTGGGAGAGGAGGGAAGGCATCCTTGTAGGTTGGTACATCACTCTCATCATCTTCAGAGCCTAGATTGACAGCTAGAAAACGTCAGATAGGCAAAAGACATTAACCATAAAGTGTCTATATAACCCAAAAATAAACAGCCTGTCCAGCCAGCACAAACTGTATGACCATCAAGAACCCAAATTTTGTTCCAACTATCCATTTCTTTAAAATCAATTTTAAAGAGCAAAAAAGTTAATCACTTAATTTAACAAAAAACAAAATACCAGATTCTTACATTCCAGTAAGGCATCAGGCACTTTACTTAAAAGGACGCTTTTCTTTAAGGCCAGGGTATTCAAAAAAAGGGACTGAAATTGGGCCATATAAAGCCAGATACCGGATCCCTTCCATTTCAGGAAAAGACAGCCTTGCCCCCACGTTTAGACATTTTAGTTTAAAAAGCACTCCATAAATGCTTTTTTTTTTTTTTTTTTTATTTTTGTTTGTATCACCTCCTGACTGTTGCTCATGCAGTCATCTTCTAGCACCCCATAACCATCACCCATCTTCCCAGAGACCTACCCGCACGACTTACCCAAGGCCAGTTTCCGGCATCTGAGTGGCTCGGTCACTGGTGCAAGGGTGCCACGTCATCCTGCCTGTCCGAGTGGGTTTCCTCCAATTTTTCTCCCAAAGGATGTACAGTGACACATGCTGGTGTGCAAGCATGCAGGCAGCATCTGGTGGCCTTTTCTCCCCCCGTGCTACCCACCCACTACACTGGCACCTAGCATCAGTCAGGTGGAGGTCAAGCAGCAGGACGTGACATCCCCCACCCTCTACGAGAGGGCAGTCCTGGGCATGCGCTAGTCTCTTTCTTAACCAGCACCCCCACCACCACCGGAGCAACCAGAAGAAAAGTACAGTTACGTAAGAACTTACCGTAACAGCAGATCTTCAAGAACAGCTCTTGCAGCAGGTTACACCATTAGGACTGAAGGAGGCAGGCGCCAGGACCCCACAGAAATTTTCTAGCTAGCAGTATTCAGCGGGGACCGCCTCCAACATCTGTCCCTCCCCCAACGTCTAGTGTAGTACATAAGGAGGCAGTCCCCCATAATCCTCAGTTCTCCCGTCGAAGACTCCCGACCGCTGGATGACATCAGAAAAGGAGACCGAGGATCCATCAGATGGCAAAACAAGGCTTCAATAAAAGCCCTATCCTAGGAGAAGGATGCTTCGACTACGACCTACCTCCAGTGGGGATGGTGGGAGGTAAAGTATCTGCTGCAAGAGCTGTTCTTGAAGATCTACTGTTACGGTAAGTTCTTACGTAACTGTAGTATCTTACTTAGAGAAACAGCTCTTGCAGCAGGTTACACCATTAGGACTGATTCCCAAGCAATACTGGCAAACACACACCATCGGGAGGAGGAAAGGTAGAAATCCTCGAGATACCTTGAGCCTAGGACAGAAGTCCTTGAAGGACTGCTAGACCGAACCCTGCTCTTCACCTCGATGCAATGTCCAGGCTGTAATGCCTGATGAAAGTGTGTACGGAGCTCCAAGTAGCTGCAACGCAAATAGCTGAGGTGGACACATTCCTTAAGGCCGCAAAGGAGGTAGCCATCCCCCTGGTGGAATGACCCTTAACTGTGCCCGGTAAGGGTCTGCTACGCTTCTGGTAACAGAACATAATGCACTGGATAAGTCACCTGGACAGTGACTACTTCGAGACAGGAGCTCCCTTCATCCTATGGGCAAAGGAGACGAAAAGTTGGTCCGACTTTCGGTGTTTGGTTCTGGTCAGGTAGTATCTGAGGCACCCATGCACATCAAGAGTGTGCAAAAGGGCTTCTCCTCGATTAGAGTATTTCGGAAAATACACTGGTAGATCGATGTCCTGATTAACGGTGACAGCTGAGACCACCTTAGGCAGAAATTTAGGATTAGTCCTTAGGGATACCCTGTCTTGGTGGAAAACCAAATAAGGTTCTTTGCACATAAGTGTGTGCATTTCAGAAATTCTTCTGGCCAAAGTAACTGCAACTAAAAATAACGTTTTCCAAGAGAGAAGACGTAGCTCGCAATCAGTGGCTCGTTCAAAGGGTGGCAGCGTGAGCTGCTCCAGGATGAAGGGTAAATCCCATGGTGGGATTGGATCCTTGATCGGGGGCTTAAGGTGGAGGACGCCCCTCAAAAAGGCATGCGTCGTGTCCAGTTGGGCCACAGTGCGTTGGCCTACAGAGACGTGGTAGGCTGAAATGGCACAAAGGTGTACCTTAATCGAGGAGTAAGCCAGACCGGAGTGGAAAAGGGACAGCAGGTAATCCAGTACCAGCTTTTCTGAACAGTCCAAAGACTAAAAGCCGCGCGCTTGAACCCATACGCAAAACCTGCGCCACTTCATAGCGTAGGTCGTGTGGGTAGCCGGTTTCCTAGTGGCAGTAAGAACGTCTGCCACCTCTTGCGAGACCCCGTATCGCATCATGGCTATGTCTCTAGGAGCCAAGCATGCAGGTTCAGGGAACGTAGGTCCGGATGGACTAAGGAACCCACATCCTGAGACAGCAAATGGGAGCCAATTGGCAAAGGCACTGGAGGTTCCCGGGATAGCTGATGCAAGAGAGGGAACCAGATCTGTCTGGGCCAAAAGGGTACGATCAGTATGAGCGTCGCTTGCTCCCTGCAGAGTTTTAGAAGAACTCTCTGGATCAACGGAAAAGGAGGAAAGGCATACAGGAATCTGCCTGCCCAGGAGAGGGACAACGCGTCTCGCCAGAAAACACCACGCCCTGGATCTAGCGAGCAAAAGTTGGGCAGTTTTGCATTGGATGGGGACACGAAGAGGTCTCTCTCTGGAGTACCCCATTTGCAAAACAGATAGTCTGCCACCTCCTGGAGTAGTTCCCATTCGTGGACTCTGACCCGAGAGCGGCTCAGGCCGTCTGCGATGATGTTGTCCACTCCCGGAACATGAACTGCAATAAGGTTTGCGCCGTGTTGCAATACCCAATCCCACACTCTCATGGCCTCCCTGCAAAGTGGGTAGGAATGGGTGCCTCCTTGTTTGTTTGTTGAGGTAATACATCACAGCGGAATTGTCCGTTTGTAACAGAAGTGTACCCGGTGGAATCTCCGACTGGAAGGCCTGCAGGGTGTAAAGAACTGCCCTCATTTCCAGTATGTTTATGTGGAGACGAGACTCCTGGGCTGTCCACAGGCCCAGAGACCGGACACCATCGACGTGTGCTCCCCAACTGAGCCCTGAGGTGTGTGGAGAGTGTTGCAGTCAGGGACAGCACTGTGAAGGGGACTTCCGCCAAGAGGTTCCCCGAATGTAACCACCATTGCCAATCTCGAATTACGGTTTTCGTGTTTCTGACTGGATGCTGCAGATGGTCTTGCCTTTGGTCCCATTGTACCCGTAACATCCACTGGGTTACCCGCATGTGGAGACGGGCTAGCGGGACTGTTGCAATGGCCGCAGCCATGTGTCCGAGCAGGCAAAGGACCAGTCTGACTGGGACGGTCTTCTCTGCTGACAAGTCCCTGAAGAGGGATCCGATGTGTTCCGCTCTGTCCAGGGGGAGGAAAGCTTTCCCTTGGACGGTGTCCAGAACTGCTCCGATGAACTGCAGCATCTGAGATGGAACCAGGTGTGACTTCTCAAAATTGATGAGAATGCCCAACATCTCGAACAGAGAGAGTGCAGTGGATGGCCGACATCAAGGCCTCCCTTGAAGGCACCATGAGAAGCCAATCATCCAGGCAGGGGAACACGTAGTGGCCCTGTCTCCTCAGAGACGTGGCTACAACCACCATGCACTTCGTGAAGACCAGAGGTGCCGATGACAGACCGAAGGGAAGAGCTCGGAACTGATAATGGCGGCCCTGAAACTCAAAGCTCAGGAACCTCCTGTGTGCTTGAGCGATAGGAATATGCAGATAGGCGTCCTGCATGTCCAGGGACGCTAGAAATGCCCCCTGCTTCAGCATGGGAATCGGACCCGGTAGGGTCACCATGCAGAAGCGCTTGTACGCGACCGAAGCGTTGAGGTCGCTGAGGTCCAGTATTGGACAGAGGTCCCCTGTTTTCTTTGGAACCAGGAGGAAGTGAGAATAATATCCTAGTCCTCTATGGTTCTCTGGTACGTGCTCTACAGCTTCCTTTTCCAGAAGTGTGAGCAATTCCTGCTGTATGAGTAGGGCATGCTGACCTGAATAATGGGAAGGGGGGAGGTCTTGTAGGTGGGTCTAGAAACTCTATGCAATGGCCTTTCTTGACCAACTGTAGAACCCATCTGTCGGTGGTGATAGATTGCCACCCTGAAAAGTGGCAAGTGATGCGACACCTGACTTTCTTTGCCCGTTGATCCAAAGGAGGGGCGGGGGCCAGGAAGGAGTCATGCTGTGGCAGCGTTTGTCCCTGCGAGCTGGGCCAACCTTGAGTAAAGTTGGCCTCTGCCTGGGGACAATTTGGCCTGGGCCTTGCGCGAGAAAGTGCCCCTCTGCTGCTGGCCGGAATGTTGCTGTTGCCTTTGTAGCTGGCCACGAAAACTGCTCTGGTTCCTACGAAAGGAACCAGGCCTAGATCTGTACATGGTCTGTACAGATCGACTGCCTTCCCTACGTCTTGGAGCTTGGTGATGACCTTCTCAGAGGACTCACCAAACAGTACCTCACCGTTCTACGGGACGTCTAGAACATGTTTCTGTACGTCTAGGGTGAAGCCGGAGACACGGAGCCAGGAGCATCTCCGGAGACAGACGCCTGAAGCTGCAGCTCTGGCCGAAGAGTCCAAAGAATCGTATGCAGCTCTAAGCACTTGGGTCCCCACATCTGACCCGGTACGAAGGAGGTTTAGGAGCTCCGTTTTCTGATCGCCATCGGGAAGCTTTTCAACCAGGTCCTGGCCCTGTTCCCACAGGGCGTTCTGGAACTGAACCATATGGGTAAGGTAGTTCAGAGACCTGATGGTGCAAGTAGCAGCCACGTATGTGCGCCTCCCCAGGGCATCTAATTGCTTGGATTCCTGGTCCGGTGGCTGAGTTCTCATATGCTGGGGTCTTTGAGACCGGTCATGTGAAGCAGTGATGACCAGGGAATCTGCCAAAGGTTGCTTCGCCAAGTACTGGTCCTCTCTAGGAGCCTTGTACAGGCAGTCAGCCTTCCTCGGCACTGCAGGAGTGTAGTGCGGATGCTTCCACGCAGCCTTGGTGACGTCCACGAAGGTGTCCACCAAGGGTGGCACTACCACGGGCTTCAGGTCTTTTTGCCGAAGGTAGCAGGCAAGGCACTGTTGTTCAGGATCAAGGTCCTCAGCATCCCTCCCCATGTTGTCCTGGATGTCCCTCAATCTCGATGAGAGGGATCATCCAGTGGAGACCTGGGGAGGTCATGTGGGTCAGGAGAAGAGATGCTGAGCAGAGAAGGAGATCTAGAGTATTCCAAAGTATCCGATCTTGAATCCTCCCCTGGAGTGTACCGGCGTCATCTGGGTCGTCTGGGGCTGGGTGACCCTGAAGGGGATCTGGAGGGAGGCCTTCTCCTGTGAGTAGATCTGCCCCTAGGAGGTGGAGTTTGGTCCTTGGGGGACGGTGGTCATCTTAGGTGGAGGAGGGGATGTAGGCGGTGAAGGGAGAGGAGGAGGAGGAGGAGGAGGGCCGGGGACCACATCCTTCTTGATGGTGTCCCACCCAAAGATAAAGAGCTCCTTTACCTCTGTAATGTTCATACCAGACGGGCCTGGCGCCGATGGTCTGTCGCCGGGGTCGGGCACCGGGTCCCTGGGGGTCTCCCGGTCCAGGGAGGGTTCCCGTGGGAGCCCGGCATCCTCTGTCGCCCACCTGGTCTTCGGGCTGTGGGGTGTCCTCTGTTGAATCCCTACGACCGGCGTCCGCCAGCGACGGAGGTGCAGTCTTCTACTCTGGGGTAGCAGACGTCGGTCCCCTGGCCGAAGTCTTTGGACCTGGCGAACGCCTGGCCGTCGACGGGTGTCTAGCCGGTGTAGTCAGCTCCTGTGAGCGCCGAGCCGATTTGGAGTGTTTGGCCGATGGGTGGTGAGCTGACGTCAGGTCCAACGTCCATTTTAGGGATGTCAGGTCCTTGGTCTTTCTGGGCACCTGATCAGGACCTCTGGGCGGTTGGGAGACCGATCTGGAGTCTGTGTCCCAACGATGGGTGGATGAAGAAGACTTATGGCGCTCACCCAACTTCAAAGAGGCCTTGGAAGGGGTTGAAGAAGTCGAAGGCCTCGAAGTCTTAAGAGGCTGGAACGAAGAAGAACCGCCTAAAGACCTGACCTTAAGCGGGGGAGGCTGTGACCGAGCCCTGGAGGGAGAGCGGTCCGATCTGGAGCCGGAGCTGCGGGAGTCTGAGGCCCGAGTAGGGGACCTAGACCTCACCTTCTCCCTGTGCTTGTGTCGGTGTCTGCAGGATTTGGATGAAGATTCTCCCCTGGAGGAAGGTTCCTGGTCCATTCTTTTGAGCTTTTCTTCAAGATGATATGCCTGAAGTGCCTTCTGATGGCAGACACTGGTGTTGCTATTAAAACCCTGGCAAAAGGTGCAGGCCTTGGTGTCGTGGTCCGGGCCTAGGCAACGCACACAGGACGAATGGGGATCCTTGAAAGGGATCTGCTTGCCGCAGGCACACTTCGACAGGTGACCCTCAAGAGATGGAGTTGGAGAGGACATCAGTTGTGCAGAGAAAAGTTGTTCAAAAGTTATTTCGAAAGTTCTGTAGTCGTCAAGTGCTTGAAAGTAGACAGAGAGCCCGATGCTGGTGAGTTGACGGCGGGAAGAGAATGGAGGATTATGGGAGACTGCCTCCTTATGTACTACGCCTGATATCGGGGGCGGGACAGACGGAGGCGGTCCCCACTGAATACTGCTAGCTAGAAAATTTCCGTGGGGTCCTGGCGCCTGCCGGCTTCAGTCCTAATGGTGTAACCTGCTGCAAGAGCCGTTTCTCGAAGTCAGATCGATTTACCACAGTAACCTTGTTTCTTCCTACAGAATCTTACTGTATTCTGACTTCTGCAGTCAGGTCTCACCATAAGACTGCCCCGGAGCCTAAATGGTTAATAGAACCTATGCTAATCATGGAATGTTAGTCTCGAGCTCTGTTATGAAACCACTGTCCCTGGTAAACATTCTGCAACCATTAGATTCTTATGGAACATGCATAACAATAAGCTATCTAAACTATACTAACAATAAATAACTAACACCAAACAAATCATCCCAGTTATTTAAAATTCTGGGCAACATGAAGACTCAAGTCACTAAGCCCAATAAAGAAACACTCTCAGGATTCGAACCGCATGAACAGCTATGCTGCAGTGCCTATAGGTTCTGGCAGGGGAGGTAGGGTGGGAGCTCAGAATACAGTTAAGATTCATTGGAAGAAACAATATTACTAGAGAAGGTATTTTGTTTCCAAAAACCCCAGGAAATCTTACTGTATTCAGACTTCTGCAGACTACCCAAGCAGTACCTTCAGAAGAGGGTAGAGAACCAATTTAGGAAACATGCTCTACAGTACTGCTGTGCCAAATCTGGCATCACTTCTGGCCTGGGTATCAAGGCTGTAGTGCTTGGTAAAGGTATTAACTGTTTTGCAGATCTCTAACAAAGGGATCTCTGACAGCTGCAACAGAAGCAGCTGTACTCCTTGTGGAGTGGGCCCCCATGCCTACAGGAGGCTCTTTACCCACTCTGCTGTAGCAAAATTGGATACAGGCAACAATCCAACAGGCAATGGTCCTCTGAAGCAGGTCTGCCCTTTCCCCCACCTCTCCACAGGTCAGGAAGAGCTGGGTCCTAGCCTGCCTGTGTCCCTTTGTGTGATCCAAGCAGTAGCTTATACAGTAGCTCTCGACATCAAGACAATGCAATCTTCCTTCCCCTGAACTGGAATGGTCAGTGAAGAAGACTGGCAAAGTCATGGGCTGATTAAGGTCAAAGTCTGAGACCACCTTGGGGAGAAACTTCCTATTAGTCCCAAGGACCACCTTGTCCCTGTGGGCTGCTATGTCGTCTGGCTCTGTGGACAAGGCCTGGAGCTCACTGATCCTCCTGGCTGAGGTGATGTCTACCAGAACACAGTGTTCCATGTCACATACTTAAGCTCTGCTGAGGACATGGGTTCAAATGGTGGTTGCATTAGCTGGCCAATGCATATGTTAATGTCCCATATAGGAGTGGGTTCCCTGTGAGGGGGATGCAAGTGCAGTAATCCTTTGAAAAATTTCCTGAATACCTGGTTGGCCACCAGGGATGCACCGTTTCCAGCAGAAAGGTATGCTGAGACAGCTGCCAAGTGTACCTTAAGGGTGGAAGGCCGAAGGCCCAGGGAATGCAGGTGTGCCAGATAGTCCAAGACTACTGAAGTCAGCCTGGTGGTGGTCTATGTCTCCATCTGCACCAAATAGAAAACTTTCCATTTAGATGACTAGGTCTTTCCAGTGGAAGGTTTTCTAGATACCCAGAGGACCTCTAACATCCCTTCTGTGAGGTGTAGGTCAGCATATTCTAATTTCTCACGAGCCAAGCTCAGAGTCTGAGGGACTGGGGTACAGGACTCTGCCCTGGGAGGTAGTCAGTAGATTGTGCCTCCTGGACAGATATTGGTTTGGAGATTGACAGGGTCAGTAGTAGCGAGTATCAAGGCTGCCTGGCCCAGCCTGGAGCAATGAGGATCATTGCTGCTGGTTCAGCCCTAAGCTTGTTCAGTACTCCAAGCAGCAGGGGGAAATGGGGAAAGGCATACAGAAACTTTGTCCAATCCATCAGAAGTGCACCTAGTGGCACTGTGCCCACTGCTGGAGGCCTACAACAGAACAGTGGCAGCTGTGATTGTCTGAGGCTGCGAAGAGGTCCACCTCTGGGGTACCCCACCTGCTGACCACCACTTGTAGGATCTGCCTGTTTAGTGGCCACTCATGGTGGTTCTGGTTGATCCTGCTGAGGGCATCTGCTAGGACATTGTCCTTCCCTGGGAGATGAACTGCTGAGAGGGAGATCCCTAGGGAGTAAGCACGGTTCCATACCTTCATGGCATCTGTGCACAGTGGGGAGGACCTTGTGCCCCCTTGCTTGCTGATGTAGTACATTGTGGTTGTATTGTCTGTCCTGACCTGAACCACATGCCCAGATAGACTGCCTTGAGTTCCAGCAGGTTTATGTGAAGCAAATACTCCTGCTGGAGTCAGGTACCAGGGCAATACACTCCCCCCAGGTGGGCACCCCATCCTAGGAGGGAGGGAGGGAGGCATCTGTCAAGATTGCTGCTGGTGGCAGCTTGAGGAAAGATGCCTTCCCGGAGCTAGTCCTTTTCCTGCCACCACTGCAGAGCCTGAAGCAGAGTTCCTGTGACTGGTACCATCTTTGTCAGGGAGTCTTCTGAGACCATTGAGCCCTGAGGTGGGACTGAATGTCCCTCATCTGGAACCTTGATCCTGATACGGTTGTTGTTGATGCAGCCATGTGACCCAACAGCCGGAGAAAATGGCTAGCTGGTCTGGGGGTAGGAAGCTGGAAAGAGCTTGTCAGCTGTACCAAGCAGCCTACCCTTCCCTGAGAGAGGAAGGCTCTTCCTCTCAAGAGTATCTAGTTTTGCCCCTATAAACTAAAGTAGTTTAACTGGTATAAGCACAGATTTTTTTCCAGGTTTACCAGGAAGCCCAGTGTACCCAAGGTATCCTGAGTGATGGTCAGTGCTTTTCATACCTGCTAAGGAGACTGACCCATCACCAGCCAATCATCCAGGTATGGAAGACTGTAACCCCTTGTCTCCTTAGGTGTGCCACCATTACTGCTAGGCACTTGGTGAACACTCTTGGAGCCGATGTCAGGTCAAAAGGCATGGCTTTGAACTGGTAGTGTCCCGATGGCAATCTGAATCCGAGGTACTTTCTGTGCGACTGCCTGATGGAAATATGGAAGTAGGCATCTTTTAGGTCTAGAGATGGCAGCCAATCCCCCTTCCCGAATGTAGGGAGAATGATAGCCAGGGTGACCATTTTGAACGTGGCTTTGTCAAACGTTTAAGTATCTGAGATCCAGTATGGTCACCACTCCCAGAGTTCATTTTTGGGTGGGGGATTGGGACAAATGGCACACAGTTTTTAATTCTGACCCACCTTTCCTTCTACATTGGTGACAACCTGCTCACTGTTCTAGAGGTTTTAAACAGATGTTGGGCTCTGCTGAACAATATGATCCCTTTTTTTTTTTTCTTCTACATTTGACCCTTATGTTTTATACCCAGTGGGTCAGTGTCCCACATAGATAAATATCTGAAATGAACCCTGCACTCCCCTGTTTTTTTTTAGAGTGAGAAAGCACCTTGAATAGAGATCATTTCCTTGCAGGGCCAAAGGAACTGGCTCTACTGTTCTTTCCAGAAAGAATTTTGCTACTTCCTCCTCCTCCACCACCAACAGATTTGCCTCTGCTAGGCTGGCAGGTCTGAAAAGTCTTGCCCCCATTTTGGGAAGAACCTTGAAACTGAGGGCAAGCCCCTGGCCCACTACCTCCAGGACCCACTTCTCAGCGGTGACAGCAATTCCCAAGCCTGGAGACAGTGGACCAGCTTGCCTCCTACTGTGAGTGGGAAGGTGACCCTGGCAGACCTCTCAGGGGGTCTGCTTTGCCTGTGTAATTTTTCGAGTGCTGGGGCCAGCCCAGCTATTGCCCCTTCTGCCTCTACCTCTGAAGCTGGTAGGCTGGTGAAGCCAGAGCCTGGAAGAAGGGCCTAAAGTGGGTTTTACTCCTACCCCCTTTTCCCTGGTACTTCTGTCGTGTTGCTGCCTTCTCTTTAGTAGCAGCACTCTTGTAGGACACTTTATACTCATCCATCTTCTTCATGTAAGCCTCTGTTTGCTCACCAAAGAAATGTAGGCTCACAGGAGAAATCCAGTGCCTTTGTGTGTCCTGTTACAAAATTACTGGTCCTTTACGAGGCAAATCTCAGACACTGAGGTCACCATTTGCTTGGCAGCAATGTCATTTGCATCCACTGCCATCTGAAACTGGAATTTGGAAGCTTCTATGCCCCTTTTTGCAGCTTCGGTCAAGTCTGAGGCCACTGGTGCAGGGCAAGCTTTAGCCATTTCAAAAACAGTGTTCCAGAGACTCTTCTGGTATTAGGACACATAGATCATGTAGGTTGTTTAATAGCTACAGAAGCACCCAAATGCTAATTCTTAGCCATGGATTCCATCTTTCTGGAATCCTTTTCTGGTGGATGCGATGCCAGGGGAATCTCCGATTTATCACATGCAGCAGCTTGCACCACCCCTTCATTGCTGGGATGCCCAAAAAGGAATTCTGCTCCAGACTTTGCTACCCAGTACTTCCTATCCATCCTCTTGTCCACTGGGGGAATGGAAGTGGGGGTCTGTAAAATCTTGGAAGCCTGCCTCAGAGACTTGTGGATGGGTAACAGCCTTCTTGTTGCTGGCACATCCATCATTTCCATATAGTCTGGTTCCTCTTCCTCCTCTGTGGATTCCTGGGTGGAGAGGTCCAGGGTCTGTGCCACTTGCTTCATTTTTTTTTTTTTTTTTTATTATTTAATATAAACAACTCGTTCTGGCTCCACTTGTGGTCCCAGGAACTCTCTCTGGCATCCACTTACCCTCGGGCTCTACCTCCGGGCCTGAAACTCCTCTCCCGGCACCAGCCCGGCTATCCCCTTAGCTCTGAGACCCCGGGGCCACCCTATCCACCTGGGCACTCCATCTAGAATTCAGGCTGGGCACGGCCCAGGAGTTGAGTGAGTCCAGCCAGTGGAGTGTGAGAGGGTGGTGCAGTCACCTATCCCAGGGAGCGGGAATTATTTCTTAGTTACGTCCCCTCCCTCCTGGCAGAGCCCAGACATGCAATGATGTCAGGCACGTCTGCTGTGGCTCTGTGTCCCTCACAGCTGTGCCCTGGGCATTGCTGTGCCTCCGGTCACCACCAGGGGACGATGCGGTGCTGGGCAGATGCCTGGATTCCCCTCGAGTGTCCTCCCGATGCTCGATCCTCTCTCCCCCCTGCCGACCCCTGGCAGCCCAGGCTCATTCCCGAACCCAGGTCGTCGGTGTGGCATCCAGCGCCTGGACCCTCAGCGCCACCAGGCCAGCCAGCCACTTGCTTCATAAAAGCAAAATGGGATGTAAAATCCTCCGCTCCCTTCTCAGGGGAGTCAGGACGGTGGGGGGAGGGGGGGATAAGGGGAAACTTCTAGTTCAAGAGGTTCACCATAATCTTCATCCTAATCCTCCCCTTCCAGATAAACTTTATAGATTTGCTGAAGTGAACCAGGAAGGAACCCATGTCCTGAACAGAGGACTGTGAACCGGGATGCTGAACCAAAACCGCGGTACCGGTTTGCAGCGCCTGAAGAATGCTTATAGCGTTCGCTATTGCTTCTGCGGTTGGAACAGATGGAACAGTCGGTTGAGATTCCTTAACAGAGTGCTTTTCCTTTTTAGCAGAACCTGTCAGTTCAGAGGCGGTATCTGCGGTTCTCTTTCCCAGAGGAAACTTCACCCTGGTCAGAGGGTTGTTCAACCGGTTCCTTCAGTTTCTCCTCCTGAGAGGAGGAAGCTTCGTCAGTCAGTTCAAGCACCTATCAAGCATCGACTGAGGAAAATTCTTACAGATTTCACAATCTGCCTGACAGTGTTCAGACCCCAGACAAACACAAACTAAGTGAGGATCAGCTTTAGCAAACGGTTCCCCACACTCTAAAATGCTGAAAAGCCGTTGGGCCAGTTCGTTTCTTGGGTAAATACATAACCAACAAACCCCCCTAAAAATGAGTTTAAGTGAGCCCAAGCAGTCACAAAAGAATATCTCAACTCTCCCCGCCCGGTCGGTTTAGCAACGGGAGAGAACCAAGAATTACCACAGTTTCTCAAATTAAAATAACTGCACCAAAAGGGGGTTCAATAGTAGAAATTAAACTTTAAGCATTTTAATAAATGTTTGGTTTCCTCCCAGTTAAACGAACCAAGAAGAAACTGAAAAACTTATCGGAATTAACACTAATTCTAGACTAATCTACCTGTAAACTAAGACAGTGCTTTAAAAAACTAAGAAATAATATTTTACTTCAAAAAAATTAGAAAATAAAAAGGGTTCTCAAAGGCGTCTGTACTAGGCAAGCGGAGTAAAGTATCAGATGGCTGCAGAATGTTTACCAGGGACAGTGGCTTGAAAACAGAGCTCGAACCCAACATTCCATGATTAGCATAGGTTCTATTAACCATTTTGGCTCCGGGGCAGTCTTATGGTGAGACCACATTGCAGAAGTCAGAATAAAGCAAGATTTCCTGGGGGTTGAATCCATGCCTGAACCCTAGCTGCCAGTACAGTGAGCAGTAGCACTACCATAGTCACATAATCAGGAAACATTTTTAATTTATTTTTCTTAATATTTTACAGGGCAACTGGCTCAAAATAAAAAAAAAAAAAGCTACAATTCAACTAACAAGAACCAATAAAAAAACTGAGCAAAAATGTGTACACATTTTTGTCTATAGAGCACATTCTCTCCAAACATACAAAAAATATTTTATATACACACACACACATATATACACATATATATATATATACACACATATATACACATATATATATACACATATATATATATACACACATATATATATCTATATCTATATATATATATTCTATATCTATATCTATATATATATATTTCTATATCTATATCTATATATATATTTCTATATCTATATCCATATATGTACATCTCTCTATCTATACACATACACATACACATACACATACACATACACATACACATACACATACACATACACATACACATACACATACACATACACATACACATACACATACACATACACATACATATATACATATATACATACATACATATCTATATCACACACACACACACACACACACACACACACACACACACACACACACACACACTTACACAAAAACAGTATCCTGGATTTTAGAGGGCAACTTTGAAACAGGAGATACTTGAAAGAGGCATTAAGAGAATGGGGCAGGAATCAGGGGTTGAGGAACAGTGGGAAGTATTTAAAATGGGGATTACAAGAGCAACAGAATTATGTATTAAGCAGGTTAGCAAGAGGAAAAGGAAGAGGAGACCATTATGGTTTTCAAAGAGGTAGCAAAGAAAGTGAAAGACAAAAAGATTGCATTCAGGCAATACAAAAAAGACACAGGCAGAAGGGGATAGGAGAA